>CM076579.1:796820998-797132413 GCA_034641835.2 Pinus albicaulis
TAGAAGGAAGATCAAGCAGGATGAGCAATCACGAGGGAACAACATCTATCAAACCTCCGCTCTTCAATGGAAGCAATTTAATCTTTTGGAAAATAAGGATGCGATCCTATCTTCAGTCTATGGGAGCAGATATATGGGCCATTGTTGAACAAGGATATCAATATCCAGCTGCTACACCAACAGATCCAACTGAAAGAAAGAATTATGAATCAAATGCAAAAGCGGTCAATGCGATAACTGGAAGTCTAACTGAAGCAGAATTTGTCAAAGCCATGCAGCTAAATACAACAAAGGAGATATGGGACAAAATAATCCTAAGCTATGAAGGTGATGCAAAGGTAAAAAGTGCAAAACTTCAATCTCTCAGAATTGAGTATGAAAATTTAAAAATGCATAGTGATGAGAATATTGCTGGTTTCTTTTTACATGTTGATGATGTTGTAAACCGTATGAGAAATCTGGGAGAAACAATAACCGAATCCACTGTGGTTGAGAAAATTTTGAGATCACTAACAGCCAAGTTTGAGTCAAAAGTTTCTGCTCTTGAAGAAAAACAGGACCTTCAAAATCTTACTATGGTGCAACTTCATGGCATATTGACTGCATACGAAATGAGGAGAGGAGGACTATCTAAAGTCAAAGAAGTTGTTTTTAAAGTTTCTACAAAATGGAAAGAAGTTCAAAAACTGGAAGGGTCAGGTTATATCTCAGAAGAAGATGAGGCAAACTTTGTGAGAAAACTCCAACTAGGAACCAGAAGATTCAAAGGTAAGCTTCCTTTCAAATGTTTTAATTGTGGAAGAGTTGGTCATTATGCTGAAAAATGTCCTTATAAAGAAACATCTGCTAAAGAGAAAGAAGTAGCAAGAAGAAATAAGAACCGGTCTAGCACTAAGAAAAGCTACTATACAAATGAAGACAGTGATGGGTTATCTGACAGTGAGGAAGAATGTGAACAAGATCTTAGACTTCTCATGGCATTTGAAAATAATTCTAGAGTGAACCCCAAAATGTCAATCAAGCTAGCAAAGATGAATGTTGGATTCAAGCCATGAATGAAGAGCTTGATCAAATTGAAAAGAATCACACTTGGGAATTGGTACCAAGACCACATGATAAAAATATCATTGGAACCAAATGGATATTCAAGAACAAGTTAAATGAAAATGGGGATGTTATAAGAAACAAAGCCAGATTGGTTTGCAAAGGGTACACTCAACAAGAAGCTAGAGGCTTTGAAGAAACTTTTTCTCCTGTAGCTATACTTGAAGCCATAAGAATGTTTCTTGCTTTTTCAAGTTCTCAACAAATCAAAGTCTATCAAATGGATGTCAAATCTGCTTTCCTCAATGGTGATCTTGAAGAAGAAGTTTATATAGAACAACCAGAGGGATTCATTTTGGGAAATGATAAGAATCTTGTTTGTAAACTTAAAAAGTCTCTATATGGTCTCAAACAAGCTCCAAGGGCATGGTACTATCGTCTTGACAAATATCTCCATCAACAAGGATTTTCAAAAAGCTCCATCCAGATATGTTCAAAAGAATCATCCTGAATCTCAAATTTTGGGAGACAAGGAATCAGGTGTACGAACAAGGAGAACTCTTGTGGGATCTTCTAGTCATCTGGCACTTCTATCCACAATTGAACCACATAATGTCAATCAAGCTAGCAAAGATGAATGTTGGAAGCAAGCCATGAATGAAGAGCTTGATCAAATTGAAAAGAATGACACTTGGGAATTGGTACCAAGACCACATGATAAAAATGTCATTGGAACTATATGGATTTTCAAGAACAAGTTAAATGAGAATGGGGATGTTGTAAGAAACAAAGCTAGATTGGTTTGCAAAGGGTATACTCAACAATAAGGTATAGACTTTGAAGAAACTTTTTCTCCTGTAGCTAGACTTGAAGCCATAAGAATGTTTCTTGCTTTTTCAAGTTATCAACAAATCAAAGTTTATCAAATGGATGTTAAATCTGCGTTTCTTAATGGTGATCTAGAAGAAGAAGTATATATAGAACAACCGGAAGGATTCATTTTTGGAAATGATGAAAATCTTGTTTGTAGACTTAAAAAGGCTCTATATGGTCTCAAACAAGCTCCAAGGGCATGGTATTATCGTCTTGACAAATATCTTCATCAACAAGGATTTCTAAAGGGGTCTGCTGATAGCAATTTATACACAAAAGTTGAAAATGATAAACTATTGATTGTGGTTGTATATGTTGATGATATCATTTTTGGGAGTAACGAAGAATCTATGAGTCAAAAATTTGCTTCTGTCATGCAGCAAGAATTTGAAATGTCCTTACTTGGGGAAATAACATTCTTTCTTGGCTTGCAAGTGCAGCAAACTGCAGATGGTATATTCCTTTCACAAGCAAAATAACTTAAGCAAATTCGCAGAAGTATGGTGAATGCAAACCCGTAAGTACACCATGGATAAATCAGATGTAATCTTTATCTTCATGATGATTCTCCATTGAAAATCAACCAAAAATACGAGATCAATGATAGGAAGTCTATCAACATTCTCACCTGGACTAGACCAGACATTATGGACAGCATGCAGTTGGGATTGTTGGATGATTCCAAGCTAATCCAAAAGAGTCTCACCTTCAGTCTGTCAAAAGAATATTCAAATATCTGCAAGGAACTCAAGACTTTGGACTATGGTATCCAAAGAATGCTGATCTTACTCTTCATGCTTACACTGATGTAGATTGGGCTGGAAATGTTGATGATTGTAAAAGCACTAGTGGTGGTGCATTCTATATGGGACCCCGGTTAGTATCTTGGTTCAGCAAGAAGAAAAATTCTATTGCCTTATCTACAACAGAAGAAGAATATGTGGCTGCCGCATCTTGTTGCACTCAACTCCTTTGGATGATGCAAACCTTACAAGATTTTCAAATCAAATGTACATCTCCTATCTCCATTATGTGTGAAAATATAAGTGCCACCGCATTTCAAAGAATCCTAATATGCATTCGAAGACCAAGCACATTCCCATCACATATCACTTTACGTGAACAAGTGCTTGAGCAAAAGGCATGGAGTATGTCTCTCCAAAGAACAAGTTGTCGATATCTTTACCAAATCGCTCAGAAGCGTTCGAGTATCTAAGACAAGCCGGAGTGTTCTCCGGCCACCAAAGAACAACCGCATAAATTTAGAAGATGGAATTGATACAACATTTCCTGAAAAAACAAAGATATACGCAAATTCCCCGGGTACGTAAACCGCGCGTCCGATTGTCGACAAAATCCGTTTGGAGTCGGGCCTTCTGACAAATTACAGTTGTCGTTTGGTATCTCTGATACTGTTTGGTATCTCTGGTGGTGATCCAGTTCTCATAAATTTGTTTCTAATGATTTGATAAAGATGCCTTGATGATTTGTTGGTGAAAGTGTTGAGGATGCACAAACTAAGGGGGAGCCTTAGTCATATGTAAAGGATGCTTGGATGCACAGATTCAGGGGGAGCATTAGCGTTGCTGAGTATAATGCATTGTTGGCATTATGTTGATTCTTGAGGACTTTCTAAGTGTTGTTTTTAAATGGTCATATTCTTGTAATTTGGTGAAAAGGTCTTCTTAAGACCCATGATGTAAAATTGTAATATTCAGTCATGTAAGGACTTGTCAAATTTTGTAAACCCACTTGGTTGGGTAGCTGAGTTGAAATGTGTAAACCCACTTGGTTGGGTACTTGAGTCTCTTATGTAAATCCACTTGGTTGGATATTTGATGTAAGTATGAGTCTTTGGTGATAGGAAGTTCATAGAGTCATGTATTTCATTGAAAAATATGTTTGAAGATTCAGCATGAACTTAGGGGGAGCTTGGTCACTTCAGTATACATCAGATCTGCAGAACGTTTCTTCTACATAAGGCGAACAGGGGGAGAGAGTGTTGGTTTTGATCCACCCTTTGCCCTTGATGTCAAAGGGGGAGAGTGACATGGTGTCATGGTATTCTTAATGTACCTATCTGTTGTAATGATCAAACACCATCGTGGTTGCCATCAAGTCCAAAGGGGGAGATTGTTGGCAATATGATGCAGAGTGTTGTCCTTGATGGCAACCCACTAAATGAAGATGAAGACATGAGATTGTTGACATGTGTTTTCCTTGATGGAAATCCACTTGATGAAGTTGTGCTTGATAGAATATGTCTTGATAAACTTGTTAAATGATGTAAATCTGATGTATCTACAGAGAGTACAGAAGGTAATGAAGAAATAATTTCAGTATGTGCTAGATCTATGATGAAAAGAGTATGTTTCAATGCATACGTGGATTTGTCTAGGAGAAGTCGCGTATGCACGCGGTAAAGTACGTGCCAAGTCGCGTATGGGCAAAAGCGCTCAAAAAGTGCAAAACGAGGGGTAACCACCATGGTATTGACCCATTGTATTGGGTAATGATTCGTCTAAATGACCCCGTCCAGGAATACCATCGGAACTAATGTGGTTTTGGCTCATGGTATTGAAAAAGGGTAAACCTATATAAGGAGAAGAAATTCATTGTGCAAATCATGAGTATGGGTGCAAGATGTCAGAGCTTGAATGAATACTTCTCTCTGAAGTATATCTAAATGGAAAGGGTTACAGTTGAATGATATATCTGATTACATGATGCACCAATGATGAAGAAGGGTATCTAGATCTGAAATGCACTTGCTTTTGCTAGATCTGTTTAGGGGATGATTAGATCTGAGAAGAGGCGAACATCTCTCTGAAGTAAAGGGTAAAATCTGAGTAATGTATCTGTTCTGAAGAATTGCAATGCCCTAAATGTCTGAAGAACCATACGCTAGTTCGCCGCAAAAGAATCGCGTATATACGTGGCTTTGCTAAAGATAAAGCGCGTATGCGCAGTGAAATCAGCTCTATAATTTGTACAGAAGTATACGCGGGTTGATGTGATTGGAAGCGCGTATATACGCGGTATCAGTGAAAGGAAGGCGCGTATGCAAACTAGGGTTTGCTGAAGCAAGGGGTATGAAATGTCTGATCTGTTCTGCTGCTATTTGTGAATGATGTATTCTACAGTTCTGAGTTGTCTGAATTGATAAGTTTCAGTTTGATGTATGATTGAGCTTAATTGTATGGAGTGGGTCCAGTCTGAAAATATGATGAAATGTGGCCTGCAAGTGGTGTCCTAAAGGATGCTTTGGATCCAGTGTGAAAATTGATGAAACGTGGTCCGTAGAGGTGCTGAGGGTTGTAGCCTTCAGTCAGGGGGTTGTAGCTCCCTTCCAGGAGAGGCTGGTAAACGAGATCAGGGGGTCGTAGCTCCCTTCCAGGTGAGGCTGGTAAACGAGATCAAGGGATCGTAGTTCCCTTCTAGGATAGGCTGGTAAACGAGTCAGGGGGTTGGAGCTCCCTTCCAGGAGAGGTTGGTAAACGAGCGCAAGTGGGTGCCTACGTGCTGGTAGGAGTCTGCGCCAGCACATATGTTGTAAGATGTTTTCTCTATAATAAAATATTGAAGGCTGAGCAACTGCAGCGGTGGTTTTCTCCCGATTTGGGTTTCCACCTAAAAATCCTGGTGTTCATGTGTGATGCTTTATGTGATGGTTTATTCTGTTCTTACTGCACATGTTTACTGTTTATAGAACATCTAATAAATGAATGATGGAATTATGTAAGTGAAGAACTAATGGCATAATTAGATCTCTGGGTATACGCGAGTTTCATGAAGGATATCCGCGTGTATACGCTAGTTGGCTTCAACAAAGTAGCATATGGGTTTTAGAGCATGAAAAAGTAAAAAGTTTGAATATGATGTAAATACTGATTCACCCCCCCCCCCCTCCCCGCATTTTTCCCAACAGAAGAGAGAGAGGCTTGTCCCCATTCCCGATAAGCTTTAACGAGACATATTCCGCTGACAACCCGCCGAAGGAAGATTCAGTGTTAGAGCGAAGTTGTATTTTCCTTTGTATGAATTAATGATAAGTGACTTTGGTTATGGTTCCACTCGTATTGTTCATTATGATCATGAGTTGTGTCTTCTCTGACTAATACATGGTTGCATATATTGGGTTTTACACTTGTGTTTGTCATGTTTCTTGTGTTTGCAGGTGTTCGATTGCGACGAGCAAGAGGATTGTGATCTGCTGGAGTAAGGAAATGACAGCGCCATCTTCTCTATGAACAACAGCATTGGACTTGAGGTAAGCCTTCTTCAGAAGTTGGTTTATTGCAATTAGGGACCTGCACCATAGCGTGTTACGATTGTTGCTAGACCCACTCTGGGCTAGTAGGGATCGCCTCTGTCCACAGAGGGGATTTACCTCTACAACAAATTGGCGAATCCGCTGGGGAGACATTGATTTGGGCTATTGTCTTGTCTTTCGGTCGATTCTTGACTTTGCTTTCTTGATCAGCTCTTTTGGCTGGCTCTTTTCGTGTGTTTGGCTTTTGTTTTCAACTTCAATATCACTGGTCTACTTCTTGGATTGCTCTTTTTTATTTTTCCATAGTAAACTCGACTGGCGCACTTATTAGCCTGACAGTCTCCCCCATTGGCGCAGGTTGCCAGTGTATTACTCGTGCTAATCCTGTTATGGCACTAGATTATGCCTGACAGTCAAGCCAATCCTGAAAGGTGCTAGGGTTTGCTTTGTTTTGAGCTTTCTGAGCTTGATCTGTGTGTTTGGTTTCATTTTTACGACTTCTTGAGTGTTTTGGAGCCTTGTTTGATTGACTTTGACCTTCATCCTTTGGTTGTTTTCCTGTTTCTATCGATTTTACATTCTAGCCCTAGGGCATCTAGGTGCTATTGTGCATCGAGCCTCCCTTGGGAGTTTTCGGTTTCTATCTGTTCAGTCAACTTTTTGATTGCTCCTCTGCATTCGTTTAGTGTTTGTTTATCGTTTCATTGTGTTATTTGAGTGATTGGCTTCTTCTTCATTTGAATTCCACCTTGTCTCGTTTTAGGCCTAGATTACATGGTTCATGTGAGTCTTTGAGTGTCTTTTGATTTGAAGGACTTTTTGTCAATTTTAGGTTTGATTGTGTGCTTGCATTGAGTGAAATTTAACTATTTTTACTCCTTTGCTATCGCTTCTCAAATTGCTTGTTTCATTAGTTTTCATTTTGTTTAATGCACTTTTCTCTTAAACATTGAAAACACACAAAAAAAATCTCTTTTGCTTTGATTAGTTAATGAAAATCGAATCTTTGCTATGTTATTAGTGATTTGTAACTTTGAAAGAAAAGCTTTTGGTTTCCATCAGCTGCATTAGAGACGTTATTGGTTGTTTTCTGATCATTTTATTATTGTGTGAAAAGCTCTTAACTCTCTTGTAATTAGCTTTCATCGAATGAAATGATATACTGTGGCATGTAGTGTGCATTTAGGAGATTTTGAGACATAACACTTGCTAGGACCTGAAAACTGAAACGTAATTGAAGATAAACATTGAATTTTTTCAATTTACACTAAGGCAACATTGAAACATTAATGAAATATTTAGAGGTCTAGGCTAGAGACATGTTCCAGCGTCTTTAAACCTAGTAGCAGTCGTTCGCCTCTTGTCTTTAGACAACACTAGTACTGGCTTGTGTTCCCTGTACCGTCGCGTATATAAAGGGAGACCCCACTAGGTTTCTATCCTTTATGCATAGGAAGCCGATTCTGCCGCCCTATACCCGTGATACACTGGACATAGCATTCGGGGAGATTGCCTTCATGTACGTTAAGTCCTTGGTTGTTTTCTCTTTCATTTTGAAACCAAGGTGTATATTGCAGTTCCCGGTTATTTGGTACACCCTTTGCCTAGAATTCCCGAGCAGTCATTTTGATCTTATCTGACTCCTTAAATTTGAAAATATCACAAAGCACTTGTCCTTTCACTCTTGCTTCAAAAATGAAAGAGATAGAGTCATCTTTCATCTGTTTCTTGACTCTTAAAACATGAAACAGTGAATTTTCTAAGTTTCAATGTCGTAAAATAAATCACCCGTGATCACACGCCCTGTTAGATCTTGCTTGTTGGCCATTTGATTGTGTGCCTTGGTTTTTTTTAGCCTGTGTGTTGTGTTTGATATTTTCCTTTCGTCATTACTGTCACAATGGCGGAACCCTCAGTTTCGTCTACTGGTAGTCCATATACGGATGATTCATCAGAGGTCTCACAATCCTCTGCTGAAAATCAGCAACCCATTGTTTTTGAGTTTCCAGACAGGGGACCGGTTCTGTCTGAGCTTCCCTTTGGAGGACCAGTTGAGTTCAATTGGCCCTTATCTGACCCTTGGTCTGGATTTGGAGTAGGGGAACATTTCCCCCTCTTTACATCGTGGGGGGCCCTTCTGCTTACCGTTATTTCCTCCTAGTCCTTGCCCTCTTGCTGCATCAGCCAACAATGACCAGCAGCAGGTTCAGACATGGTGCCTCCAGCACTTCTAAAGTGAGGAAATCCCCAGACTGGTAAGATGACGTATTATTCCAAGACAACCCCAAATTATCTACCGTCTCTTCTGATCTGCCACTACGGGCAAGTAATATAGATCTTTGAGTCAGATCATGACCGCCATTGCCTCTATGGGGATATCAACTCCCTCTATGAGGCTGGTTATTCCTTCATTGGTAATTTCTCCAAGGACACCCATCATGTCATCCCCTCAGGTCACTTCAGTTCCTATCAGGCCCACCATCTATGTGGCCGCATCTACACCCGCTGTTACCACTCAGTCCATAAGGACCACATCGCTTCCCAAAGACGTCTATATAGCATCTTCTATGCCGAAAAAAAATCTCCTTTCAATGAACCTTCCAACCCTCCGCGAAAATTTAAGTTCCCTTGCATGTTATGCCAGGGAAACCATCTTCTTCGAGACTGCCCTGGCATTCCCAAGGTGCTCGAAGTGTGGTCCAACGGTCGTCCGTCGTTGCCTTTGGCTTCTGGAAGTCAGGTTGGGAGCACGTCTTCAGCTAGTACTGGTACAGCTCCTAAGAAGCAGGGTAAGCTTGCCAATCCCTGTAGGTTGTGTGAAGGGCACCATGCCATTCACCTTTTGTCTCGTTAGGTCCCCATATCACTAGTATAGCCCCTTATTATTGTTAGTTTAAACCCCTTATTGTTATTATCAGACTTTGTAACCCCCATTTTGTTATTATTGTGCCCTTAAATTATTATTGTTAGGTCGGTTAGGGATACATTGTATGGCCCCATGACCTGTTACAGAAAGGAGGCTTTGTGAATTGTATCATCAAGGTGTTCATTCATGTAATGTATTGGAGAGTTGCCTCGAAGTGGCTTATTTCTAAGGCGTTGATATCTCTTTTCTTCTCTTTTTGGAGTTGGTTACACAACATTTGGTATCGAGCTTGAGATTAAGGGTTTATTTTGCTCAAGCAGTCATCGTGGCATTTCGCTATAACTTTTTCTGCAGAAGTTTCGAAGCTGAAAAATTTTTAGGGTGCGAAGCTGAAATCTGAGGAAGAGAGTTTAGTGAAATTTCAGAGCTTAAGTTCGCAATATTTTTAGAGATATCATACGCTGGAATTTGAGCCTTTGTTCAGGCTCCTAAATAGGTCATCGTGGCATTTGCGCTATAACTTTTTTTCTACGAAGATTCCGAATCTGAAATTCATATGGTGCGAAGCTGAAATCCCGAGGAAAGTTTCTAAAAAATTTCAGATCTTGGTTCGCAATATTTTTGGATATATGATCTGTGGAAGGTAGTGCTTTTCAGGCTCCTGAATTTCATCTCAAAGAGGTGATCGTGGAAAAAGTTCAATAACTCTCTCTCTGGGCATCGGATTGGAGTGTCATAAAAATTTATCACAAGTACACAGACTGTAGTTTCTTTTCTATCAATTTCAGAGACAAAGGACAAAAAAGTGACACGTGGAAAGTCGTACAAGTTCGCTCTACTGAACCAGTCCATAATTAGGTCATTGTGGGAGATTGGACACAACTTTGTCTTGGAGAATCCAAATCAAGTCAGACCTGTGGCATTTGAAGAAGCTTGAGAGGAGACTGCTACGGGGGCTGAATTTTGAATATCCGAAGATTTTTAGTGAGAGATAATTAAATTTCAATATCGAGCTCATAAAACCTATGAGTGTGTATTTTTTCAGTTACATAAGTCTTGTTTGAAGAATCAAGTTGAATTGATTCCAAGGGCATATTGAAGAATTTTTGTCAGTAATGGGTTCTATTATGCCTCCAAAAAATAATTCCATACCCATTAAGCCCTCAGAAAGCTATACTATGACGCATGAGGAGGAAGAATTGCAATATGAGATATCAAAATTACGGTACGAAGTGCAACAAATTTCGATCTTACGAAGAGCAACCGAAGATGACATAGATGGTTTAAAAGTGGAAATGGAGGCTAATTTGGATGGTTTGAAGGATCAAATAAAATCTACTATGGATGATAAAGTAGTGGAATATCACATCAAGCATCAGCAACAAGTTCTCCAACTCTCTAAGGATAACCTAACTTTGGTGCAAAAACAAATGAAACAACCGGAAGATCAACATCACATTGAAAGAAGTTCTGAAAGTGTCACAGAAACAAGAACACAACAAGTACAATCAATTTCAGATTACCTCAGCAAGTGGAAGAACTTTCCTGTAGAATATTCCACATGGGAGGATGAGAATTTTATACAGAAGCATCAGGAAATAATCAAGCGTTGAGGACAACACTTGTTTGAAGGAGAGGTGCATGTTAAGCCCCTATATTAATAGTGTAGTCCCTTATTATGTTAGTCTAACCCCACTTATTTTTATTATTGTACCCTTGTAACCCCCATTTTATTATTATTGTGCCCTTAAATTATTATTGTTAGGTCGGCTAGGATTACATTGTGGCCCACTAGGATTACATTATGGCCCCATGGAATCCTATATAGAAGGAGGTTTTGTTCATTTGTATCATCCAAGAATTGTGCATTTATGTAATGTATTGGAGGTTGCCCCCTCGAAGTGGCTTATTTCTAAGGCTTTTATATCTCTTTTCTTCTACTTTTGAAGCTGGTTACACAACATTTGGTATCAGAGATGAATTACATGGAGCAATTTATTTTACCAAGTTGGATCTTCGTTCAGGGTATCATCAAATTAGAATGAAGACTGAAGATATTCCAAAAACAACATTTCGAACTCATGAGGGTCATTATGAATTTTTGGTCATGCCTTTTGGCCTTACCAATGCACCTTCTACATTTCAAGGGTTGATGAATTCCATTTTCAAACCCTTCCTTAGAAAAATTTGTGCTAGTATTTTTTGATGATATACTAATCTACAATAGGTCTTGGAAGGATCATGTTGAACATGTTGACAGGGTGCTCAAACTATTGCAGGAGAAACAATTATATGCAAAAACATCCAAATGTTTCTTTGGAGTACAAGAGGTGGGATATCTGGGTCATATTATATCTCACGAGGGTGTTAAAGTAGACCCTAACAAAATTAAAGCCGTTAAGGAATGGAAAGTCCCCAAGACAATAAAGCAGTTGCGAGGATTTCTCGGGTTAACAGGCTATTATCGCAAGTTTGTTAAGAATTATGGGAGAATAGCAGCACCTCTAACAACATTATTGAAGAAAGATACATTTTCATGGACTCCTGAAGCAACTAAGGCCTTTGAACATCTTAAAGAGGCAATGTGCCTAGCACCAGTCTTAGCTACACCAGACTTCACAAAAACCTTTATTGTGGAATGTGATGCCTCAGGAAATGGAATTGGTGCAGTTTTAATGCAGGAAGGAAGACCCATTGCTTTTGAAAGTCGTCCAATCATAGGAAAGTATTTACAGAAACCTATTTATGAGAAGGAAATGTTAGCAATACTTCATGCATTAAAGAAGTGGCTAACTTACCTAATGGGAAGACACTTCAAGGTAAAAACTGATCATGATAGTCTTAAACACTTTTTGGAACAAAGACTATCGTCAGAAGAACAGCAAAAATGGGTCACAAAGATGTTGGGTTACGAATTTGAAATAATCTACAAAAAAGGAAAGTTGAATGTTGTTGCAGATGCACTCTCAAGAAAGAATGAAGAGGTGGAAGCATTGCTTTGTGCCATTTCTATTATCCAACCAGATTGGATAACTGAAGCAAGAGATGAATGGAAGAAGGACAAATATGTATGGATACTCATTCAAAATTTGCAGCAAGATCCTAGTACATCTGATACATTTAGTTGGAAAAATGATTCCTTATGGTACAAAGATCGCTTATATCTTTGTAATAATTCCCAACTAAAACAAAAGATTCTTTTGGAATTGTGCACTTCTCCTTTAGGAGGACACTCAGGATTTTTAAAAACTTACCACAGGGTGAAGAAAGAATTTTTTTGGGATGGCCTTAAATCTGATATTCAAAAGTTTGTGGCGGAATGTTTGGTTTGCCAGCAGAATAAAGTGGAGACAATTAAGACCCCGGGACTTCTACAACCTTTATCAATTCCAAGTCAACGTTGGGAGGAGATTTCAATGGATTTTATCACAGGTTTACCTAAGTCCGAAGGAAAGAATGTCATCATGGTGGTAGTTGATAGACTTACCAAGTATGCGCACTTTTGTGCATTATCTCATCCATTTAAAGCAAGTACAGTTGCTACTACATTTATGGACAGAATTCAAAAGCTACATGGAAGCCCAAGGGTTATTGTGAGCGACAGAGATCCCATTTTTACTGGAAATTTTTGAACGGAGTTATTTTCTTGTTTGGGTACTCAATTAGCTCATAGCTCATCTTATCATCCTCAATCTGATGGTCAAACTGAGATCGTAAATAAATGTTTGGAAGGATATCATCGTTGTTTTGTATCTGATAAACAAACACAATGGGTCAAGTGGTTACCTCTTGCTGAATGGTGGTATAACACTTCCTTCCATACTGCAGCAAAAATGACCCCATTTATGGCACTTTATGGATATCATCCACCATCCATCACATCATCTTTAAGGGAAAATTCGAAGGTTCAAGCAGTGGAAGATCACATCGAGCATCGGCAAGAAGTTCTCCAACTCTTAAAGGATAACCTGAATTTGGCACAAAATCGAATGAAACAACAGGCAGATCAACATCGCAGCGAGAGAAGTTTTAATGTAGGAGATTGGGTATTTTTACGGCTACAACCATATAAACAAATGTCCCTCAAGCAAGCTAAGAAGGATAATAAATTATCGCCAAAGTACTATGGTCCTTACAGGGTGTTGCAAAAGATTGGTACTATGGCATACAAATTGGAGCTTCCTGCTTCTTCGCGAGTACATCCAGTTTTCCATGTTTCATGCTTAAAGAAGGTTATAGGTGAAAATCTTCCAGTTCAAACAGTATTGCCAGAACTTGATGGGGAAGGGAAGATCATATTGGAACCTGAAGCAGTCATAGAAAAAAGAACTTGACAACTACGGAATCGATCAATTTCAGAGTATCTCATCAAGTGGAAGAACTTACCCACTGAATATTCTACATGGGAGGATGAGAATTTTATACAGAAGCACCCGGAGCTACTCAAGTGTTGAGGGCAACACTTTTTTTGAAGGAGAGGGGCATGTTAGGTCCCTATATCACTAGTATAGCCCCTTATTATTGTTAGTGTAAACCCCTTATTGTTATTATTGTACCCATGTAACCCCCATTTTGTTATTATTGTGCCCTTAAATTATTATTGTTAGGTCGGCTAGGATTACATTGTGGCCCACTAGGATTACATTATGGCCCCATGGACTCCTATATATAGAAAGGAGGTTTTTTGAATTGTATCATCCAAGAATTGTTCATTCATGTAATGTATTGGAGGTTGCCCCCTCGAAGTGGCTTATTTCTAAGGCGTTGATATCTCTTTTCTTCTCTTTTTGGAGTTGGTTACACAACATTGTCCATATATGGATGAAGCCAAGAGAGTTTTGGACAACTCGACCAGTTCTACACTATGCCTTCCAGCTGGTTATAATCGGCTTTCTTTGAGTCCTCCACTTGCTGATCCTACGATTGGTCAAGATTCATCCTTGGTCAATCCCGCTCCCCCGGAAATTCAAATTCAGGAATCCGTTCCTGACCAACCATTGGTTGTGGGATCGGTTGAGCTGGGCCCGCCTGCGGTGCACCAGGTCTTTTCCGTTGAGAGTGGACCTCACACCCCTCATGTTCTTCTTGTTTCTTCAAATTCTTCGGACTTGGAGAAATATTATCCTATCCCTATACCTCAAGAAGTCGCTCCTCCACCTCCCGTGATGGAGGTCCTAGAGGATACTCCTCTCGCCTTCGAGATGGAGGTCGTGGAGGATGCTCCTTCTTCTTCTGTAACACTAGGGGAAGACCATCTCAGTTCGATGGTAGCCCCTCTGAGTAGTTTGGTCGCTTCCTTCGATTGGAATTGATTTGCAGGATACCGCCTTCCGTCTTATGTGCCTTTTGAGATCACAGTACAGGCCTTTGGTCTGGTCGTACCCAGTACCATTATAGACGAAGGCATGTCTATTAGTGTTCTATCCTCAACTACTTGGCAAGATTTTGGCTCGCCGTCGCTTGCGGCTGTTACGTAGAATCTGTTGGCATTTAACAGAAGAACGAGTCAACCGTTAGGGATCCTTCCAAGGTTACCTGTTACTTTGGGAGGTAAAACCGTCCATATGGACGTGATGGTTGTTACAAGCCCCTTGGATTTCAATCTGCTTTTGGGGCGCGATTACACCTATGCCATGGGAGCTCTTGTCTCCTCCCTTTTCGTGTGGTCTGTTTTCCACATGAAGGATGGATCGTGACCATTGATCAGCTTTCGTTCTTTGGTCCTGATGTGGCAACTGGCCCACCATCATCCCTTCCTAGTTTTTATCCACCCGTTGTATCTGCCCCACCGTAGGTCAACTATGTGGCTACCTACCCCGTGCCTGTACCCAGTGATAGTGCCATTGTGCATCAGGTGCTGGGGGCATTGGGTCCTGACTTCCAGGATGTTTTCCTTCCATCGGAAGTGGAAATATTGGAAGCGATGACTTCTTGTTCATTATGATGAGGTCGGTCAGAGCATAGTTCATTTTCTTGTGTCAAGCTCCTTAAAAAATGAAACAAGCTGGTCGGAGCAGAGTTCCTTGTCTTGTGTCAAGCTCGTTAAAAAATAAAACAAGGTTTTCAGAGCAGAGTTCCTTGTCTTGTGCTAAGCTCCTTAAACCATGAAACAAGGTGTCCTGAGGATAGTTCTTTTAATGTGTCAACCTCGTTAAAATAATGAACCACGTTCTTGTTCGATTCGAGTCTTTGATCAGATCTCGTAAAATCCCAGTCGAGTCTTTCTTAGATCTCGTAACTTGAACCTTCACTCCCTCCATCTTTTTACTCAGGTGCATGGACTGAAGCTTGGGGGGCATGTACCTCGAATTGAGTCACCACGCTGGGGGCATGCTTACTTTTTCAAGTATAGTTTGTTTCCGTTTCAATCTTGTGTAAAAATGAAACCAGTTTCAAGCATAGTTTATCTTTGTTTCAAGCTTGTGTAAAAATGAAACCAACTTCAAGCAGAGTTTCTTGATTTCAAGCTTGTGTAAAAATAAAACCATTCCCATTTTACCTCCTGTGATTGCCATTTTATCAGCCTGTTTTTGCTAGATGAGCCTTGGTTTTCTCATTCCATCATCACTATCTGCTTGTCCGATCATATGCCTTGACTTGGTTGTCTTACCCATTCCTGAGGAACCGCTGCGATGAGTGGTCTTTGTTAGCCAACCTCTTAACCGTTATTTGTTCTGAGCAGTTCCACCATTACCGGAACCAGTTGCTACCCTTAATACCACTCGTTCCTTCAGGAGGAGTCATCTTTCAGCTCTTTTTTGACTCTCTAAACATGAAAAGATTGCCGAGTCCCTTGTCATTTTGATCTCGTTAAAGTGGTCCTGAAACGACATCTACCCAGTATACGTTTACCCCTTTTTCGTGCTGGGATAGATTACTTATGAAAAATTAATACCCTAGCCTATCGCGACTAGGAGGTTTTCTCAGACATAGTTTTCTACCTTTTCGGATCTGAGGAACTATTTATGAAAAGGGACCATTGGAGTTTACTTTTCTGTTGTCTTTTCAAACTCTCTAAACATGAAAAGACACTGAATTCTTCCTTTTTCAGACTCGTTAAACCCTGATGACATCGGATCCAGTCATAATGATGATATTCGAGTTTCTCCTTCCTAGGGCTCGTTAAATGTACTAGGATGGATTCGTCCGAAGGACGAACTTATATTACAAGAATATATTATCCCCTTCAAGCTTGTTTTCAAAAATAATTTGGGTACTCGCCAGAAATGGTGGGGAAAAATGGAACCAGCATCATTGTCGTGTCGGCAGTATGTCACTCTTGAACATGGCACTTGTCTACATTCGTGTCGGGTTGGGGACATCTCATCTCATTTTCCACTTGCCTCCGTGGGTTTGCGTGATCCCTTTTGACCTCTCATCTTCTCTTTGCCTTGTCATCATGACCTTTGATCTTTTTGATGTCAAATACTGCCAAATCCACTATCGTGCCGCCGATATGTTCAAGAGAAGTTGACCTATGCAAGGTTCAACCTTCCTCTGATTCTCATCTGATCTTCATTCGCAAAGACATTATGTTCCTCTGTCTCGTGTCGATGATGTGGGAAACACTATGGCCCACCTTCGATCAAGGTCACTTCCTGTCGACATTAGCTCATTATCCGGGAAGCTAATCTAGAGATTCCTTTCTGGTACCTTGGAGCCTGCATGCCTTAATGGTAGGTTCTTCGCATTCGACGTGAGGTTTTCATCATTAGCCTCTGATCGAGTGATTATACGGGTGTTCGACGCCAGCTCACTGCTTCACATGTCGTAGATTGTACCTATAGTACCTTGAGGGCCATTGTCATTATTGGTGGTACCTCTCACGTCTATTAACAACTTTCATCATTGGCTGGTAATCAAGTGATGTTCTTGCATGTTCGAATTCAGCTCACTTATTTGCATGCTTGAACTTGTATTTTTTTCGGGTCGAGATGGAGCGCAAGACCCTGGATTTCGTCTATTAGAATTCAGGCTGCGATTTTGTGGATTATTATGATTGGTTACATGACTCACTGATTGGATGGTTGCGACCATACCTAAGTCTCTTTTATTGATCCTTATTGGATGCCTGCGTCCATGCCTTGGATCTGGATTCTTGTATACTCTGTTATGGATGGTTGCGCCCATACAATATATATATCATATATTTGAGATATCAGTTGTACGCCTCTACACAGGTTTTCCGATGGCAGTGTTTTTAGTTGGAAACGTTCTCGTAAAGCATTTCACCCCTCTCTCTCTATCAGGCCTCATGCTTTAGGGGGCATCTGTTACACAGCAATTTTTCACTGTCCCTGCACTTCCCCGTCCCGCACATTGGAGGGATTATTCTGTGACCTGTGAGCAGTGACATGATCTGAAAACACTTTCATTGCATTCCCCTAGACATGGACTTTCATTCCTCTGAAGACAACTCCTTGTGAAAAACCCTAAAAGTAGCCTTTTTATCCTTGGCACAACTGCTCAGTGTCATACCCGCGCCAATGGGGGAAGTCCTCCAAAGAGGGCGTGCCAACTGGCGCATTGTCTCAGTGTTGTACCCGCGCCAGGCTTAATAAGGAGTGTTTTTTAAAAATAAATGGTGAAATATTGACTCCAAAAAACTCCTAAATTGAACTCTAAATCAAGTTGGGATGTTTGGCTCCGGTTCTCCATGTAGAGGAAGTAGTTTTCCACCTCTCATGGAAGCTTCCTTGAGGATAGGGCCAATCCCATGATTGTAGGTGTTAGGGTCTTGTGATTTAGCTGATTGGAAAACCAAATGACAGTGTAACATCAAACCAATCTTTGGAGTCCAAGGACCTAACCTTCCTGGATTCAGAGAGGGCTCTCTCTATATGTGTAAGGGATATCTGTGTGTTTTGCTTATTGTGTTCTGATTTTAGGCTAGTTATGAAGTAGGTTTTTTGGTTTTTGTTTTTAGGTTGTGAGGGATGAAACTGATCAAAGATATAAGATAGGTAAAAAGATGTCAGATCAACTGGGCTATGGGGTCGAAAAGGTCTAGAAATCTATCAGACGGTGATACAAGGCTGTTGAAGGGCCGATTTGATTCAAGGTAGAAAGGATCTTTGGGAAAAATGGAATAAAATGGACATAAAGTTTGGGAACAACAAAGGATTTCAAGCATAACTAGTTTAATAGTTGACATAAACATGGTAGGGCAAACCATTAATCATGAGAAATGTAACTATAAGCAAATCAGTACATAGAAATAAACATTCAAGCCATGCATAGAGATATATAACTCTCTAACTTTGGGAAATGACTATCAGACTTTGGGGAAATACACTTAAGAGAGACAAACAACTCAAATCACTATGCCGGAACGCCTAAACACAGTACTTCAAGTTATTGGGCACTTTGAAAACAAGATTGCATAGTCTTAGGCAAAGGGCAAGATCGGAACAAGACCTCCTTGGTTCAAAAAATGACAATCTAATCAGTCAAAGAGAAATTTCATGGATGGAGCTATGGCTAGCCATGAGTAAGCAGGGCGTACCGTAAATCATACTTAGCATGCATAAAACCATGAATGAAATAAGCAAAAATATCCTTAAGTTATTAAAGAGCAATCAAGAATTATTTAATGTGACTAAGGAAGAAGAAAACATGGAAGCTATGAAGAAACAAGAAATTTGAGGTGCCTCCAAGGGCATGTCTCAAATTTTTTTCTACTAATCTATAGCAAGCAAGAAACATGGATTCATGAATGAAAACTAGAAAAAAAAACAAAGAAAGAGACACTATACCATTCTACCAAGTCATGGAATCCAACAACAATCCTCTTTCATCATCCAAAAACATCCAAGAGACTATCCAAGAACATGAGACAAGTATTTCTTCCAAAGCTCATATGACCATATATTGCTTCTATCATCAAGTTCAGCCTTGTTTACAATGAAAGAATTTGGAATATATAGGCTCAAGTGAGGAAAACCTCTTAGTTCAATTTGCACTCTCATTGGCCTATTCAAAATATCTAAACTTGTCCTTGAGGCTTTGCAAAGCCCAAGGCACAAAATATCTCATAAAATATCTAAAAAATTATAAAAGAGGGAAATAATTTGACTTTTCATAACTTCTCATGTGCAAAAATAGCTAAACGCACATGAGGAAAAACGGTTTTTAAAGGTTCAAATTTTACAAAAATACTCAAAAATTACATCAGCAAAAGGTCCCCTGACTTGCCGGAAACTTTTGGCAGCCTTCCCGATGTCGAAACGAGGCTCATGATATCTCATTGGAAAGCTCTGAGTGTCTACTTTCTGAAGAAACTAGAATGTTCTCAATATGATTCCTAGAAGTCATCCAAAAATAGGATTGTGTGTAAAAAACCAAAAATTAAGGTTTGCTGATAGACTAGGCAGAGTGTAGAGAAAGCGGGCATTTTTCGCCATTTCGGGGGAGCAAATGATCTTCAAATGTCCTGAAAATCGCTGAGTGTGTGATCTTTAAATTATGGCATCCAATTATACCATTCTCCTCCTTTGATGATCCCCCAAACTAAAATGGCGAAGCCCATGAGTTTTGGCCAAAACCCCAAAAATGACGAAAAACAAGAACATGTCAAAATTTGCTCAATTATGGTGAGCAAGTCCCTCAAGGCCTTAAAAAAAATTTCTAGAAACTCGGGCCAAAATTCCAAGCCTAAAGGTGTCTTTCTCCTTTTTTCTCACCAGGCACCCTCTTTGGGAAATTTTGTGCTTTTCTCGGTTTTCTTCTTTGTTGTTTGGCATTCTAGCTTTGGTGAAGAAGTCATGGCCCCTTGCCTAGGAGAGGCAGATAGCACATTCTTTGGAGAATGCCCTTCATGATCCATTTTTCTTATTTGCTTGCCCTCATCATTGCTTGCTTGAGGGCTGCTTTTTTTGTCTTTGTCACTGCCTTCTTTATGACTGTCATGCTCTTTCCCTTCACTATTTTGTGCTTCATCACCCTTATTTTTATTGTTGTTTTGGCTGCCATAATGTTCCCTTTCAATGTGGAAAAATACCACCACGCTCTGCAAAAATACTTGAACAGCGCACAGTCCTTGATCCTGTTCCACCATAGGAACTGCTTCAAAACCCTACCAGCACATGTGCTACTTTGTTGCGATTCAGTCTTCATTAGCAAGAAACTCCCTGGAGTAAAAAATCTAGGGCATGTTGATCATACACGTCCAGCGAATGCATATCCATTGCATACATTCTATCAAGCCACAGGTTATTTGAATAACCAACTTTATAGGATGAAGCATCAACCATTTTTTCATGCCAAGTAAATGCTCCATTCACAATTATTTACATCCCAGATGGAATTTTTCTATGAAGAGGATGGTCATCAAAAAGACTTGTTACCAAAGAGTGCTTAGAATGAGAACAATTTGATAAAGAAAGTGATGCTACTCTGTGCCACACTTGAACCAGAGATCTCATGTCTCTACCTGTTGTATTTCCAGAGGAGTGAAATCCCTTTACAATGTTCAAAACCTCTTGGATGAGGTTCCTCTCTTTTAGTTTTATGGCTACCAAAGGTCTTCCATCACATTTGATGCTCCTTTGTCCATTTTGACTCTCAAACTCAGCTGATTTTTTAGCAGCCCTTTCAAGAATGGTGTCTGGCATTCCTGCACGTCGGGAAACATTCACACCATAACTCTTCGGGCATGTACCCTGAGCCAGTTTATAAAGAAATTTCACCTCCTCCAAACCTCCAATTTGTGTGCCAACCTTAGTTGTCTCATAGCACAGAAGGATTTTCAAATTTGCACATTAATCATCCTTTCTTTCATTGTGTCTCTCTTTTATTTTGACAAATTCCTCATCCTCTAATCACCGTTTCTCACTGTTGATTTAGAAAACAAGGGGTGCTTTGAAACCACTGTTAAGATATCTTTTCAAAATGTTTTGAAGGACCTTTACAAACTCTGTTTTTCTTCTAGAGGTTTGTGCAAATACTTGACTATTTCATATCACAAAAAGACCTCTTTTTAAACTGACAGAACCCTCATCTCTTATTCACTGTTTTGAGTTTCTTCATGGCGCTGCTCTTCATCACTATGCTGCATATCATCAATGTGTTCTTCTTCACCTTGCTTCTCTGCCTCAAATAGCCTGTGGAAAGCTCTTCTTAAGCACACAACTTTGTCCTCTTTGTTAGTCACTATTTGATCAAGGTAAATTTGGTTTCAAATGTTGTGTGAGATGTTTTCTTTGGTATTAGGTCCCTTCTCCTTTGAAACACTATCTTTTCTTCCCTTTGTATGCCAAACAGCCAATATTTATAATGACAAGTGCACAGTTAAACAAAATGCATAAACAGTCAAGTGATTTATTTGTTAGTGTAGGGTCACATGGCTTTATGGTGTTTTGAGGACAACAAAACAGCCTTGTAGCAGGCAAACACCTCTCTTAATCAAGATACTGCCCTTGTATTCACTAATATTTACCCAAAGCCAGATAACCACACCTTCAAACTGATTAAACTGCTTTACTCATTTAAAGTATGCTTTATAGAACAAAGAGAAAACACTGGTTTTTTGCCCTTTTTACCATACAGAGGAGACCTTGGAAATGACAAAAACACTTATTACATGATCAATGTTGTTTGAAAATAAGGCCATTGTTTCAATTTTCAAAACTTTTTTTTCTCCCTTTAAACAGTGCCTCCACCTAACAATGTTTTCACCATGCACTGAGCTGACCAAGGTTTACTTTTCCCTATCACAGTTAGGGTACTTTCAATAGTTTGCCCAACTTCTACTGCTGGGTATATCTTGACTTGCTGGTTTGTGTTTTTAGCACTGTATTGAGGGAATTTTAAGGCCCTTTAACATCATCATAAACCCACCACTTTTTCTATGTTCACCTTGAGCAATCCTAAACCACAGCAAATCTTGAGTTTTAAACAAAACTATCAACCCTCCTAAGCATTGTTTTCTCCATCACAAATGCTGACATAGGTTATGGTTTTATCTCGGTCTTTGGAGGTAGCTCTAGGTTCTTTGGAACTAATGAATCATTCCACTAACCTTCCACCGTGACAACCTTCTTCAACATATTTAACACATCACCTTGAATTGTAGCAAGACCCTCTATATTCGATCACCATTTAGCTTTGGAAACATGGCAAAGATTTCTCACTTAGCAACTTGACCATACCAGGAAAATAAATAGAAATACCTCAAAAATGGATGGAAGCCTTTTTTTGACTGGTTGAGCAGCTCTGGAAATATTTTTTGAAGGTTTTTAGGTGAGTTTGTGACTGGTGCTACAACTGCGCCGCACATCAATAGGAAACCTTTATGTTTTCTCCCCAAATGCGTCGCGCACCTTTGAAGCCTGTTTTGGAGGCCTTCCCAGTGTCAAAATTGGGCGCGAGATGGATCGTTGGAAATATGTGGAAGTATAATTTCCATAAAAACTTTAATTTTGTCATTTTGTGTCCATTTTTTTATTAAAAAATTGATTCTCCCAACACTGGTCAAAACTGGTAAATCCTGGTGCAGAAATGCATAGAGCTGTTTGTAGGCCACTTTTGAATGCCTTCCCGGTGTCGAAACTGGGCTTGAGATGGCTCGTTGGAAAGATATGGAAGTATAATTTTCAAATATTCTTCATTTGTTTCATTTTGTGTCCATTTTTTTGTTCAAAAATTGACTGTCATAACACTGGTAAAAAATGGTGAATGTTGGTGCAGAAAAACATAGTGTTGATTGAAGGCTACTTTTGGATGCCTTCCTGTTGTCAGAATTTGGCCCGAGATGGCTCGACGGAAAGCTATGGAAGTCTAATTTCCAGAAAAACTGAATTTTTTCATTTGGAGTCCATTTGGTTGTTCAAAATCCGACTGTCTCAACACTGGTCAAAATGGTAAATCCTGATGCAGAACTTCTCCCGTGACATCTGTATTTTTCACATTTCCCACAAACCATGATACATGTGTAGAAAATGAAGGAGGTTTTTCTTATTATACCTATTAGGAACAAAAACCTCTCTCACTTTTGTAAATTTCATCTCTTTTTGGTCAGAAACACATTTTGAAACAAAATGCCCGAGCGCTCCTTAACCTCTGTCCTTTGCATTTTTCATTCGCTGTCACTATAGAAAGACACATTGTGTTATGTGAGGTTTTCTTTGACATTTTAAGGAGGTAGATTCACTCTTTTGAAACTTGAACTGACAGTGTCTACTCCTTATGATTATGTCTACTTGTGAGAGGGAAAAAGGCTAAAATCCATATAGGAACTATAGATATATCCTCCAAAAGATATTTCTCTTTAACTGTGATTGAGGCCTAGTTGTATTTACCTGAGTTTTACAATCACCTGTCCATCAAGAGGGCATTTCTTCTGAAAACTTCTTCTCTAATTAAACTGCATCAGCAAGGTACCTTTGACCTATTTTCATAAGGAGAATGCCTTCATTTGTGACAGTGGCCTACATTATTGGCTTTGAATGTTGTTCCAAAATCTTTGAAACTCATGCCATAATCTTTCTTACATATTTGTGAGCTTGTGTATTTCAATGCCTTTTTGGGAGAATTAAACTCAAATTTCCTTTGTCTACTATGAGGAGTAATTAAAAGAAGATTCTTCAGGAACAGGGAGGAAAGTACCTTTTGAGAAATAATTATCATTCTTTAGCTTGTGTTATGACCCATCCCTCAATCATCAGCAAGGTTGTTTTATGTGGGCTTCAGACTAATTTTGAAAGAAACTCTAATAAGAGGTAAGCCAGCCTATCATTTGTCTCAACCAAAATAAAATTTTTTTTGATAATCATACTGATAGTGGTTTTCTTCATTCATGATGGCAGGAGCTAGATAGAGACTAAGATTGTTGGACTCCTTTGGCCACCTGCTCAAAAAAATTTCTCCATTGATGATCAACTCATTAGCTTTATATTGTAACTCAAATAACAATGGAGCTTATGCAAACAATCTTTGAAAAGCGCCAATTCTTTGCCTTTGCCTTAGACATTATTTTTCTTCATAAACCCTTAGTTGTTGTCTCACTGTAACCTAATTTTGCCCTTACAGCTAGTGAAAAGCTTTAAAACTGTCTTTGTCCATTTTCCCTCTACTTATAGATGAAAGAGGCGCTCTTAACCCTCTGCTTGTGAAATGAAGGAGGTTCTTCAGTCTTCAAAACCTCTGCTGATGGATGAAGGAGGTTTTTCAGTCATGTCATATCATTAGCCCTTTGATAGTGTTATTTTTCCTTTCACTATCCTTTCATGCTTTGAATGTGATCGCAAGAGCTTAATGAAAAACTCTTTGCTCTGTAGTTGCATCCCAGGCTCAAGATCATATGAGAAGCAGCTTTCTTCTCATGTGGAAACAAATATTGTCTTTTGGGAATGCTGGTATGCTTCTGTTCTTTAAAGATCCATGAAAACTGTGTAAAACCACCTAAAATCAGTTTGACATATGGTATAAGTATTGCTGAGACTTTAGGGTTTATGAGTGGCGCGACCTAGGGTTGTAACCAACTTTATTTGCAGAATGGGAGGTCTGTTATGATTGGTTTGTAGCAGATGGAGGTTCTTTGGCTTTAGGATATTTTGCCAAGGGAGAAATGCCTAAAGTGCCACTTCTTAACTTAGGGGAGACTTTGGACAGAAATGGATTGTTTCTTTGGAGCTGATGGGAAAAATAGTATGGATGAGGCTAGATAGGATTTGATAATGAGGTTTCATATCATCATGGGTGGACTGAAAGGTAAGAGGGCAAAAAAAATTTATGGGTTTTTTCCAGCTGGCAAATTTGACAATTTTTTAGATCAGCTGCTAGAAAACTTGGCTGTTACAACTAGTCATCACCAACAAGTGAAAAATACTGATGACTAACAGTAGGGATCCCAAATCCCCTTCCACCATCTATATAAGCTTGCCATTTCCCTTTGCAATCTAGTCTCCAAGAGCCTTCATAGCCTAAAGAATGTTGCAATATTCCTCATAGAGCCAAATCAGTAGCAAGGAGATTGCCGATTGAAGAGAGAGGCTTGTCCCCATTCCCGACGAGCTTTACCGAGACATATTCTGCTAACGACCCGCCGAAGGAAGATTCAACTTTAGAGCCAGGTTGTATTTTCCTTTGTATGAATTAATGATAAGCGACTTTGGTTATGGTTCCACTAGTATTGTTCATTATGATCATGAGTTGTGTCCTCTCTGACTGATACATAATTGCATATATTGGATTTTACGCTTGTGTTTGTCGTGTTTCTTGTGTGTACAGGTGTTCGATTGCGGAAAGCGAGAGGATTGTGATCTGCTGGAGCAAGGAAACAGGAGCGCCATCTTCTCTACGAACAACGGCGTTGGACTTGAGGTAGGCCTTCATCGCAATTTGGTTTATTGAAATTAGGAACTTGCACCTTAGCATGATATGATTGTTGCTAGACCCGATCTGGGCTAGTAGGGATCGCCTCTGTCCACAGAGGGGATTTACCTCTACAACACCATGCATGCCCCTTCTCGAACTTGTCTTGTGGATGCTTTCCAAGAGCACATCCATTACAAACACCATTTGAAAATTCAATGGCTGGAAATCCTTTGACCATCCTTTACTTGCTAATTTGTTGCATATATTTGAAATTCAAGTGCCCAAATCTCTCGTGCGAAATCCTACTTTCTTCATTTGCATGCGTGAGTTTCAAAATGAATCTGATTGAGGAACAAAATCATAAAATGTATACAAACGAGATTGATCATTTACCTTGCTAGATGAAATCTTCAAGTTGGTTTGCATGTCATAAATGCTCACGAAATCTAGGGTAAATTCCACTTTCCTTCCGGTACCTATGTGTGTCATTTGGTACACTGAAAGAAGATTCACAGAAAGCCTTCGAATATGCAATACATTCTCAAAAATTCCATCTTCAAATTGCACTCTTCCTTGTCCAGTTGCTTCAACTGCAGATTTTTTTCCCATGAGAATAGGAGGTCTTGAGTATGCATGTAGAGAAGAAAGGATTCCTTTTAAGAATCCATATGATGTGAAGCTCCCGAATCGATGATCCATTCTTGCAGTCTAGAATAAAGAGAAATCAAATCATGCCCATTACCCCTTGTTTCTGATGGTTTTTCCTCTGTCTTCTTCTTGGCACTTTCTGGAATGTGATGACCAAGATTATTTTGCTGAAGTTTCTTTGCCATCAGATCAATAGTATTCCACATTCAAGAGGATTTAGGATGAAAACATCTATTAAAATAAGGACACTTGAAGTTTCCTTTCTTTCCCTTCTTACCCTTGGAGTTGGAAGAATCATTTGGAGGTTTTGGATTTCCTCCCTTTCTTGGATTTGGATCTCTTGCCTTTCCTTTTCCTTTGTATTTTTGCTTTGGTTTTGAGTTGAACTTTCCTTTCTCATGCATGGCAAGTGCATGTGAATTTGGAGACTTTAATGAACCCATTTTTATGAGCTTATCCTACTCATGAATAAGAGACTCAATAAATGAGTCAAATTTGGGAATTTTCCATTTTTCTCCAGTTGAAAGTCTAACTATATGAAATGTGGAAACAAAAACAACATATTTAGGGCCTAATTTAGACAAAATAGAAAGGATCAATTGACCTTCCTGTTTTGAATTATCGATCCTGCAATCATGTAGTTGTAGAAGCAATGATTTAAATTTCGTAAAGAAATCTTGAATGTTCTCAAAGCTATTTGGATCTAAGGAATTTAGCTCATTTTTTAGAATATGAGCCCACATCTCATCCTACTTTCCAAATAAATTCTCAAATATTTTCCAAACCCCATTTGGAGTGTTGCATGTGTCCACATGGAAATAAGGTGTTGGAGATATGGACAACAATAGAAGACGAAAAACCTCGTCCATCCTGTTGAAGTATTTTGATTTTTCAACGGTGGAATTGGGTTCATCTTCCATATTCATAACTATCTGATACAATCCTTTTACTCTGAGGTGAAACAAAATCTCTGGCTTCCATTGGAAGTAGTTATATGGAGTAAGAATCGTTGAATTTGAGAACTCCAATTTTTTCACCTTGTATTTGTAGCAAAAATTGCGATAGTTCTCCAATATTTTGATCTACAAATCAAATCTTTGAACAATTTCCAATTCTTTTCTCTTCAAACCTACAAAAAATTGTTCATGCAAATTCTCTAACCCCTTATAGCTCTGAAACCATGTAAAATTATTATAGCACAATACGGATCTATTTAAGGAATAATTGCACAAACTTTCCAAGGTGAAAAAGAAAAACAATTAGAATTGAGAATGAAATTAATTCATCAATATTAGTTTTAGAATCAATACATAAAAGAAATTGAGTTAAGTTTTGTTGTACATGCAATAACTATGGATAATTAAAGCTAACTCAAGCTAAGTGTGCTTTATGTTTTGTTAATGTGCACATGTACCAGATGCAAGCACTAGAGTTAACTAACTAAAGCCAAGTGCACACCACATGTAAGCACTTGAGTTAGCTAGCTAAAGACAAGTGCGCATCGCATGTAAGCACTCAAGTTAACTAGTTAAAGAAAAGTTCACATCGCATGAAAAATCTAGAGTTGAACTAAAGCTAATTAAGGCTAACTATGTGCATGTACAACACTCGAGTTGACTAGCTAAAGACAAGTGCACATTGCATGAAATATCTAAAGTTGAACTAAAGCTAATCTATGTGCATGTACACAAACAAGGAATTGGAATTTAACGGATGTTTGGTATTTTTAATTAAGTAGCACTATTTACATAGTATTATACTTTACTTGTATATATATATATTTTAAGTAAACACTATGTCGATTTTGATTTTGATTTGGCAACCAGTCAAAGGATCATTTATCCATTTGTTAGCTCCCCTTATCTTGTTCAAAATGTGGCTACTAGTGCGGTATCTATTGATGCAAAGAATCATTTATTATTTACCGGATATAGAGCTTACCCCACCCAAAGCAAAACCGATAACTTTTTTTTTCAAGGCGAAAAATACTGCTGGTCTATATTAATGTACCAGTGCAAACTTGTTTGAATGATGTTTTAACCTTACATAATCTATTTGTGCAGATCAATATCAGAAGTTCAATTCCTTACTTGTAACAGGACCGACAATGTCCATAAAAGCGGTTATTACCCTGACAAATATTACCAATAAAAAAGAAGACTCATATGACACAATAAAGGGCATAGCCCTCCCTTAACAGGTTTACAGTTATACTATTCCTGTATGTGATTAGTGTTCCTCATCTAAACCAGAAAGGCAACATCTAAACTGTCAGCGGAAAAAGGAGGAAGGTGGCCCAGAAAATTCCCCAATAATAGAAATGTAAAAATAGAAAAAGAGAAAGATGAAACAGTAAAAATAGAGAGCCCTTAAGTGAAAAACCCAGGTCATATAAATTGGAACGATCCTACTGCCTCTTGACCATCTGACCTGTGGTAGTGATAAAACATGAAACCATAACTTACAGTTAAACCTTTCTTAGACAAACAATCTGCCACTGTATTTCTTTCTCTATAAACATGTCGAAAGGTAATGTTGTTAAAAGAGTTCTTCAGCAATTCAATCCTCTCCATCCAGTGAACTATCAAGCCTAATTTTATGGACAGTTACTTAGTCATATGATCGATCAAAACTTTTGAGTCTCCCAGGATCCAGATATTATCAATGCAAAGCTGACTGGCAAGCCAAAGGATCCCCCAAAGGGCCAGAACTTCAACTTTCATGTTCGTCCCCGGTTCGTCATTCCAATATATTTTATAATGGCAGTCACGGGAAATCATCAAATATGCCCCACAGCCACAATTGGAATGTTGAGAGGCCCCATCAAAAAAGCCCATTGGGAAAACACTCTCAAAGGGAGAGAGCCTCTTTGACAAATCAACAGGAGAAGAGTGGTCAAGCTGAGTACGTTGCCATGAACTCAAAATCTGCATGGCAGTCTTAGTGGGATATCAAGGAAACCCATCAAAAAGGCATCTGTTGTGGGTGCACCATATGTACCAGTGGAAGGAGATAGGGATGGACCACACAGATTTACTTCTATTTCTCCACCAGGTTAAACATTCCTCAGTTGACTGGTAGTCCAAGGTGCTTATCTTCAGCCTCCCACAAACTATGAGCAGAGTTTCCATGGCGAAAGGGAAAAAATAAAACAAATGAGTGTTGTTATCCTCCTCATTCCTACACAGAAAACACAAACCAGGGTTATTCCATCCTTTTTTCTGTAGGTTACTCCAAGTTAGATTTTTATTCTTCTGGACCAGCCATAAAAACATTACCATTTTGATTTGTGCTTTGGTTTTCTAGTATCTTCTAAAACTGCAGCGTGAAGATAGCGCCCCCTTCTATTTGATCAAGAAAGAGTAGATGTTCTGGGCTCTCAAACCTCTTTCTGTTGACTTTCCATCCCATAGTAACCTATCCCCTGCCCCCATCCTATAGATGCCCATCATGCACATATTGACAATATACTGTTTCCATGTGTCTTCCAAACTATGATGCAGTCCGAGCTCTTTGAAGTCCTTTCATCTAAGAACTTCCCCTTCCCAATCCTGTATGACTTCTTGAAGGTAAAACAACCCTCTTTGATTTAAGGAGAGAACCATTTCATCCATATGTTGTTGGTGGGAATCCATTCCAATCATCAATCTGTCTCCAATCAAAATTTTGGAGCCATTTCCAAAACGCCATGTCATGTTCTCACTAATGAAATGCCAATGTCTTCCAAAACCCTTCCAAATAATGGAGCTGTTTCTACAGTGCCTCCAGCCCGAAATTACCAATTCTTCCACTGTTGCACCCTTTAAATATTTTTGATTTATGATATCATTCTACTTACCCTTAGTGTGTAAACTTCGCCACAAAGATTTGGTAATAAGTGCTTGACCGAAAACTTCCATGTTTAGAATACCCCAGCCACCATATTCAATGGGAAGTGTTAAATAGTCTCATTTCGCTTAGTGTATGGTGCTTTTACTTCTCCCTCCTCCCCATATAAAATTATCCATGATTTGTCTAATTTCAATCAAGATATTTTTAGGCAGCATGTACAAATGAGCCCAGTAGACCATGATTTGTTGGAGAAATGCTTTGACTAGTATCAAACGACCACCTTTTGATAACCATTTAGAGAACCATATGTTTAGTGTATTCCTATATTTTGTAATCAGCCACCTCTAGTCATCAATGGTGTAGTTTAGTGCCTTCATCCTGAAAGCCAAATAGGTCAGCCCAGCCTGCAAAGGAGCACTCTTTTAATTAAACAAAGCTAACTCCCAGAACTGTTCTTCATCCCCTTCCCCACAATAGATGCATGATTTCTCGACACTCGTTAACATCCCTGTGGCATCACAAAATAAATTGATGCTTTCAAACATGGTTAGCCAAATATTCCTAATCATCAAACCAAAAATCAAAATATCATCGACAAAAAAACTGAGTTGCCCTCAAACTAGGACTGATCTCAATGCCCCTGAAATCCCCTTGCTCTGCAATCCTATTTATTTTAATACTTAAGGCATCCATTACAAGAATGAATAACAAGGGTGACAGGGTACACCCCTGCCTCAAGCCCCTGCTATGGTGAAAAATTTTGGATGCTGATCCATTTATGATGACTACCATTGAAATATTGCTAGTGCAACTCATAATCCAGTCTACCACATCCTAGACAAAACCAATTTTGAATAGGACCAAGTGTAGAAACACCCAATCCACGCGATCGTGGGCTTTTTTAAGGTCAATTTTTATTACAGCAGCTTTCATATTTTTAGAATGAATGGAATGGAGCATTTCTTGTGTTGCTGCCACTGCGTTGTGAATGTTCCGGTCTTTCAAAAACCCAAATTTCTCCTGAGTAATGTGAAGAGACAAGATACACTTTAATCTCTCTGCTATAATTTTTGACACTATCTTGTAGATAGTATTACATAATAAGATAGGTCTAAAATCCTCGAAGGAAACCCCGCCTTCTTTCTTTGGAATAAGGACAAGAAAAGTAGAGTTTATTGCACCACTAAACCTGCCTGAAGCTTTTACTTCCTCCACCAAATCAATTAGGTCCTCTCTAATCTCGTCATAGAAGTGAAGGTAAAAGTCCGGGGTCCACCCATCCGGCCCCGGAGTCTTATCCGCAACCAAAGATTTCAAAACCCCCCTTAGTTCATCATGAGAAACAGTTGAAAGAAAGTTGGAGTTGTCTATCTCTTTGAAAATTACCGGGTACTCTCTTATCAGATCCAGATGTGCTTCTGATGTGGGTTCCTCCTTTTTTTTGAACAGAGATCCAAAAAAATCGACAACAGCTTCTTTTATGTCCTTCGATCTATTCAGAGAAGCCCCCCCATGTTCAATGTGCCAAATCGAATTTTCAAGCCTTCTGCTCGACGCTACTTTGTGAAAAAACTTAGAGTTTTTGTCACCTTCCTCTAACCATGTCACCCTGCTTTTCAAATGCCACAGAGCCTCCTCATTTTTTAAAAATATTCTGTGTTCAGATGTAAGGGCTTTCAAAATGTCCCAGAAATCGTATTTTTGGATTCCCTCCGCTACTTCCATTAAAATTTTTAATCGTTCCGCCTCAATGAACCAGAACCTCTCCCGTTCCTTCCTTTTCTTTACCCTTTCCCATATTCTAACTACAATTTTCAGATCCTTAAGCATGAACAAAAAATGGTCTGATTTCGAAGTTCCGACCTTCCTTCTATGATGGGAAAATTAGTCCTTGACCATGCTATTAAATGCCACGTCCCCCAGTGATCTCTTGTTAAATTTGAATGGGTAACCCCTAGGCTTCCCCTCGAACCTCCAGTCCATCATGATCGAGCGATGATCGGATATGATGGCATCAAAAACCGATACCAAGATTTCCCTCATGCACACTGTAAGGGCTGAGCTGATCATGACATGATCAAGCCACTTCCCAATGAATTCTTTCCCCTGCCGCCCGTTAAACCAAGTTGGGAAATTTTTCTCTACTGTCCAATCACCAGGTCAGCTGCCCTCAAAATGTTCTTGATGATATCTTTCTGAGAATCAAATCTTTCGTTATCACCCCAGATCTCAGAGGGATGAAAAGAACAGTTGTAATCTCCTGCCAAAATTATGTTCTTTATACACAGAAAACCACAAGCCTCCACCCGATACCAAAAAGTGATTTTATTGCTGTATGGTGCGTAAATGCTAATCAAATTGCACGATATCTAAAACCTCTGAAGAAACCTGAAAGGATCATGCCCCCAAAAAATCCGTATGGCTTGAAAACCACCCTTCTCGGGTCCTAGATAGCCGCACAGCCACCAGAAAATCCATTAGCATCTGATGCAGCCATGTTCCATTCAGGGAACATGGATCGTAAAACTGTGTAAGATCTATCAGCCCCCACCATTGCTTCTTGAAGCAAAATGACAGTAGCTTTAATAGAAAACAAAAACTGTTTTAGGGACAATAGCTTGGAATTCCCCCCCCCAACCTCGAAGATTCAGAGAGTCCAATAACATGATCAAGGTTCCTTGGCTAGGGTCACTTCTCTAAGGACCCAGCCAATGGCCACAGAAATCGAAACATCACAGAAATTACCCTCCAAAGGGTTTTCATACAAACCCGACACCAACGCTGCTTTCTGATTTTTCTTTTTCTTCCCCTTTCCACGTCAAATCGTCACATTTGATTTCAAGGAAGGGCTTATGATCACTGGTGGGGAGGAAGGTCCAGAGCAGACAGGTAGAGGGACTAGTCCCACAGCTGGATTAGACATCAAGTGCTCGATATCACTGCCAATTGAGTTGTGAGGTGATGAAAATTAGTCCACGGGAGAAGAAATGGATGGCGTCGGTTCTGGAAGGCCTAGTTCTTCCCCAGTTTCATAGCCAGATCCCCTAGGAGCCAGAGGGGTGAGGGGTGATGATAGGACAACACCCATATCAACGCCGGGAATAACCAATGGCCTGTGCTTGGTAACAGCCACTTCCCCCCGACAAAACCTTCAACGCCGGGAATAACCAATGGCCTGCGCTCGGTAACAGCCACTTCCCCCCGACAAAACCTTCAATGCCGGGAGGTCCAGAGATAAATGAGGTGCATCCCCCTACATCAAGTTTAGGCCAGATAAAGAGGTTGAATGGGAGGTGGGAGGATCACGACTTGCCGCAGCCACCTTTGATGCCAACAAGTCACCATAGGGGAGGTCATGTGACAATCTAAAAGAGTTAACATCCTGAAAACAGTTGAACACCCGGTTATCACTGTGGAGAAAAAATTGACTATTATTACCTGAAGGAGATGAAGCCTGGGTAATCTGCTTCTCAGACCACAGATTCTGTCCGATCATCGCCCCATGCACCTATTATGGGTCCTATTTCCCTGGTTTTTAAGGGCGTCGTCCCTCCATTTTGTACATTGGCGCATGAGGTGTCTCGTTCCGTGACAAAGATGACACCTGAACGGGACTCTCTATTAATCAATGGACTGCCTATAAACAACGCCCTCCCATTGCAAATCAACCATCACTGGAAGACCACCCACAAATGGCAGCTCAATTAAGATCCAAGCGACGCGCTTGTCGAAAGAATCATGGCATTTTGGATCTGCAAATCGACAGCGTCCCATGCTATCCCCAATGGCCTTAAGCACCTTATAACTCCAAAATTGCAGAGGGAGACCGAACAACTTAGCCCATACAAGGTGATTGACTGGTGCATTGTGTCGTGGGTGGAATTTGGAATCCTAGCGATGTAAGGCGAGAAAAAATCTACCCAAAACCCATGTTCTGCTCAGGACAATCTACACATCGTCCGTTTTCTGGAGGAGGAAACAGTACCAACCATCCTCAAGTTTGTTGATCGTGGGTTTGTAGCCCAAAAAGTCTGACCATTTTTGCACTAGCCACTCCAGCATGTTGGTTTTGGCCAGTTTTTCAAATTTTCACCTTCCCACAACTGCGCAATTCGACAGAACCACTACCCTATCCCATAAAACGTCGGTTCTGAAAATGAGGAATCGAAACTCCTCCAGTGCCTTAATGGCTTTCATTCCTCTTCTATTTTTCTCATTCGTCTTTGATGGAGAAGAGAGCAGTTCAGTGTTTCGGTCCTCTGCAGGAACATTTTCCGACTATGGCAATGATACATCAATGTTCGCAGAAGAAGGATCTGAGGGTACAAGTGGAGTATTGGATGGAATGAAAGCCTCCTCCGCCACCTTGAGCACTTGCAGAAGGGCGCTATCATCAATATCGGAATCCATGCACACAATGAAGTGGTAACCAGTCCCACTTGAACGCGCCCCACACCTGTCCAGTCAGCCAAACTTTGACCTTGCTCTTCCAAATGGGCGGTCAAGAAGACAGAAATGACACCGGAGCAATGAGATGCAACGAAGGCCGACCGCGTTGGCTCTAGCCTGGAAATCACAACGATGTAGAAGCCCGATCCCAGAACGTCCAGACCAACAGAAAACCAACAATAGCACGAGGACGCCCCCCAAGTACCTCCACAGATGATAGTAAGCCAACAAAATCCAACGGTCATCAGAATTGGTACAAACATCTCCCACTCCCAAACGGATAGACCCGATCAGAAATGATCCACAAACAATCCCCTAGCCCACAAAAAAACACGCTGGCACCTGAGGGTCGCGATTAGAAGGATATGAGATCAAATTCTAGGACAATTGAAGTGATGGAGCCACCTTTCCCACACCGCCAGTGGCAGAGAGGGTGCGATGAACGGATAGGATAATTCAAAAAACAAAATTGAAGTCGACCCCGATCCCACCGAAAAAAACTATGCCAGAAAAAGCCGAGGCTGTTGGAGCCGATCACAAGCTCCATAGCCACTGGTAGAATCAAACCATAAGAGAAAAATCACCCAACATCCAGCCCATGAAAACCCCCAAATGAGCCCAAACAAAGTTCAAGCATTACCAATAAGAAAACAGGCTTATGTGCCACCACCTTAGGCAACGTCGAGACTTCTATCACTCACAGATTGCTGTGAAAAAAACAAGACCGCCCCCTCCTTAGGAAGCCAAGGAATCCAATATGACTAGCGTTAGTGCATGAAAACATAGCACCAAGGTGACCTTGGCACGTAGCTCTGGAAGAATTTTTTATTTCCCCGCACGAAGAGATAACCATTTCAATTCTGGCTCGTTATGGCCATTGCTATTCTACAGTTGCACAATGTCAGAATCTGGTGTCCATTGTGTGAGGGATGCTCCATTGATGGCCATTAATGATGCATTCACAGCGGCCATTGCAAATATGATAATGATACGCGCTCGCTTACTCTATGTCTTGAACTTATCTCTACAGGCGGCTCTCCCAGGAACTCCATGATTTCATTTCAATGGTTTATGCAACGACTGCAGTTCAAATCTCATCAAAGAAGTGACCTATGAATAAGCAGAACAACTGCAAGATGAAAGAGAATAACTTGAGCTTCATTCTTGGGGCGATTTTGTTTCGGTCGCACCTGGCTTACGCTAAAGCCTTGTACAGGGTCACGTAATGCAATGCTCTATCTACAACGCAGAAATAGTCAGTATAATTATCGAAGTTGGCCGAGGAGCAGAGCCACTCCACTAAGGATAAGAGGGAGAAGTTTTATAATTATAAATAAATTATTACTTAATATGACATTAAATTATCTAAATTTCTTATATAAATACTATTTTATAAATAAATATTATATAATAATATTATATATAAATAAATATGATATAAGAATATTATATAGATAACATATTTATATAAATACTTAAATATATACTAAAATATATTTTAGAAGTTTTTTAAGATTATATCTTCAACATGTCTAATATATTGATAGGACACAGAATTGAACTAGTGACTTCACATCAAGGAATGCCTTAACCAAGCACACAATACATGTGGACATGTATATATTAAAATGTTATATTTGTATTTAATATAATATCAAATTATTTAAAATATTTATATGAATATTATTCCCTAAATACGATTGAATCTCTCAATATGCAAACCTCATTGGAGTAAAAAACTTAAGGAAAAGATTTGCACGTGAGAGATTTTACTTCTCCCAACATTGGTACATCAAGAGTTAAGATGAATCTATGCTAGTTTTCAATAATATTATTTATATTCATATAAATTCACAACTCTATTACATAAATATTCTTATTTTTAATTTTCTTAAAACCTTGATTTAACATTTACGAAAAAAATTTAATAGTGAGGATAAAGGGTTAAGAATTCTTTGAGAAGTAGTCATTCACTTTTATTTTTAAATTTATTTTATTTTTTAAATTAAATAAAAATAAAATCTATATAAAATATTTCGATTGTCAACTGAATTATGGTTTTCTCCCCATGTGATATTGATAAGCCATGATATTGGTCCATAGTATCACAACAAAGATAATTTACAATTTGATAATTTCATGGTAAAGTGGACATGAATCTTCATGGTTAAGATCCTTATTATATTTTAAATATTAAGTTTTTATATGTTTACTAATTAAATTTATATATAAAGTTAAGAAATATAATAGCTACCAATATGAATCATGGATCTTATTTTATATCTAAGAATATGAATCATGGATCTTAATTTATAGCTACTATTTATTTTTTATATATTATACATCTTTGGCCACATGGTCTTTCTTGGATATACCATGATTGGGTGCTCTTTTAAGACACTCTTTAATATGAAGTCATGAGTTAAACTCCTCCACCAATTAGGGTGGTATATATTGGCATAATGAAGATGTAGTCTTGCCATATATATTTCACATCACATTCTAGCATATATATATATATATATATATATATATATATATATATATATATATATATATATATATATATATATATATATATATATATATATATAGTATTCAAGATCACTTGGGAAAGGAATTTGAAAGGAAAAAGGAGATCTTAAACATGTTTGGGGTAGGCCCTTTGGGGGAGAATTGATACCGATATGAAGAGATAGAGATTCAATTCTACGTGCAATTGGAATTTTTAGACTGTTGACCTTTGATTTGAATATATTTCTACAGATTTCTTTGAGAACAAATTATTTTTCCTGTTTGTGGAGATGATTATCACAATGTTGGCATATTAGGGCACCAAAGGATGATAGGTATGTTAAACCTATCACTGTACATGACACTTGTTGTTGTCTTTATCATGGGGAATTTTAGTTATATTATGACGCATTCTTTAATTTTGGTAAAACATTTTGGAAAAATTCACCTCATCCTTCCATTATCCATGATTTCATATCCCAAATTCTATGTGCAAGAGAAAACCATGAATTATTTTACCAAAAGAAATGTGTTGGTGGTAAAAAAATGCAATCATTGTGGAAATTTGACTTTATTTCCAAACAAATATCCTATTGATATAAATGATCAATCATTGTCCAACATAAAAGTGAAATGGAAGAGATATGAATATATTCATACATCGATTGGTTCAATTAGTCACTACAAGTGCTAAAAGGATTGATTTACAAGAAGAAGAATTTTTTGTGAGAGTTTTTGAGAAATTTGGAGGAAAATATTTATAAATACACCAAGCATTCCCATAGAGCTCGATGGCAGGACTTGCAATTCAAAAAATCCCGGGAATTTTTTCCACCAAGGACCATTTTTCCAATAGTTGATTTTGAAGAGAATTACACATTTGTTCCACAAAATTAAATATAGAGTGAATACTATCATTCTAATGAAGTCTCTATATGTGTCCATATTCTATATAGACACATTGAACAACACGTTGATCATATAGAAAGCACCAGTGAAAATCGGCATGTTATTAAAGAATATCACTTTTATATCAGTGACGATCATACACATGAGACACATTTTGTACAACATTGTTTTGATAATATTTATGACTCATTGGAAGTTCATGGAATAAAATTCAATGAACATTGGATATGGTCATATGGATGCGCAGGTCAATTCAAATCTTCATGATCATTCTTTTGGTTCTGTCGTATTCATATGAAAACCCACATTAAACATTGTTGGAATTTCTTTGAAACTGTTCATAGAAAAGGAGAACATAATGGTGTAGGGGCATGTATAAAACGAGCACTTCAAAGATATCAAATGGACCAATCTGCACACTGGATTTTCTCAGCTGAACAAGTTGTTCAATGGTGCATCACTGCACTAAGCCATCATACTAACCAGTCAAGGGAATTACGAAGGTACCTGTACATATATACAAATTAAATTGCATATATATACATGTAGAACTTTAATATACATGATCTAATTTTTATTAATTTTCTAATTTTAAACATTATTTATCACAATGATTATCTTTGATTGTATTTTAAATAACATATTTATATTCTTGTTTAAATTTTCCATATAGGTGGAACTTTAATATAAATGATCTATTTTTTATTAATTTTCTAATTTTAAATATTATTTATCGCAATGATTATCTTTTATTTTATTTTAAATAACAGATTTGTATTCTTGTTTGAATTTTTCATATAGGTTTTTTTGGCATATTGGTGTCCAATATGTAGATAGATCGATTGGAAATGACATTGAAACAATAAAAGGGACTCGAAAATTACATTCAATTAAAAAAAATGAGTACCAAAATGTGTTTGCATTTTATAAAAGAAAATATTCTTGTTTTTGTCATGTTTGCATAGATGACACCAAATCCAATGACGTTTGTGAAAAAAAAATGTATGTAAAAGATTGGAATCATACAAAACTAAATACAAAGGGGAAAATGTCTATTGCAAACTTTGAAGAGATGCAATCAGAGGAGACTATAGTATCATCTAAAGGTGATCATGTTTCTGATATTGTTAGAGAAGGTAACATTTAAATTGCTTTCAAATGATAGAGATCTAGAGATAGACAATAAAATCAAGTACACATGTTAATTTTAGAGTTAATTTTTTTTATTGTACAGTGGATGTTTTTGATGTAGTTGCACCTGCTAAAAATGTAGAAAATTTCAAGTATTAATTGATGCATTGCACTGAAGAAAAGATGAAATTATTGGAAAACTATGATGATAACGTGTTTATATATGACAGAGGGTCTATTATACTAAAATTTTATTTTTTCCAACATACTCATCAAAGTCAGACTTTTTTTTACTTTCAATACTATGAACCTAATTTCATAAGTTGTTAATATAGTCACTTGGTGTGTACAACACACATAAAGTTGATATAAGTTTAATCAAAGAAAAAATGAAAATTAAGAAATGGAAAATTTCAAAAGTTGATCATGAAAAGATCATTGCGGATGACATTTCATTATAATTTTTTTGATTGAACTACCCAACAATTTCTTCTCCTTGGATTCATCTTTGACAACTTAAAGCACTCAAGTACAAATTTTTAGCCTTTTTTTGTGCATTCTTAAGTTTTACATTATTATATGTATATTTTATGTTATGTAAAAGTGTTTGCACATGTACATTTTTTTTGCACATGCACACAAAAAGTAATTTATACATGTGTATTCTCTGGTCTTAAACTATTTCATACATTCTTTGGTGTGAGCTAGCTAATTTTATGTCATTATTGCAAAATGTATGTATCTAGCATATTTGATATAATGAAACATCAATAAAATAGAGAATTCGGCTGCAATGTATTTTCTAGGAGCCTCCTTGTGCTATCAACTGAAGAATGATGAACCTACACAACATGTAATTGCAGATAGATATACACATGTATAAGAAATGCATGTACATGTATTAAAATTAAATTTAATGTTTTAAAATTGAATGAGAACATAGAACTTCATAAAAAAACAAAATGAAAAAAAAATCATGCAATACCTCATGTAGTTCTCCCTCCATTGTCCCGTGTTGGCCCTAATTTCATATAAATATATATATGTACACATGCATAAGAAATTTATATTACATGTATCAAAATTAAAATTTAATGTTTTAAAATGAAACAAGAATGTAGAACTTCAATAAAACAAACTAAATGAAAAAGAAAATGGAAATTTCATGCAATACCTCATGTAGTTCCCCCTCCAGTGTCTATGTTGGACCTACGTCAATGCATCCTCTAAGATATATATATATATATATATATATATATATATATATATATATATATATTTCAAATTAAAATGCATAAAATAATGTAATAATATTAAAAAAATGTTAGAAAAATTCTTGTTCAAAATGTTTGGATGTTCCTACCTCCATCATACACTCCATTGCTAAAGTCCCTAGAGAACAGAAATCATCTCCGCAAACCTAAAATTCAAAAATTTTAAAACTATAAAATAAGTCAAGATTTAGATCTCATTTTTTAATGGAACTTTCACTTCAATTATAACTTTAAGCATAAGTGAAAAATTGAATACTTGTGATGGTGGATTTGGCACATCTCCTAACAAGGAAGAAGAGGGTGGCTCCATTGTGAAAACATCAGACAGAATCGAAATCCGTTAACATTTAATAATATACATGTGTGTACACAATTATTTCTTTTAAAAATATGTCATCATGATACCGATATAATAATAGAATAATAATTGTATGTATCAACATCATGAACTCTTAAAAAACACTAACATTTCCCAAAATATCATCTTGATTGCGATAACATGAACCTTGGACCGTGATATTATCAAAAATTTCATTCAACAAGTGTGTTAAATACAAATGGTGAACATATGATACATTTTTGTTATATTAACATATACAAATAAACATGTATATGTAAATTATAAATTACATTAAAATGTTCACCCTAACCATTAACACATACCGATCTCATGCCCTCTTCCTCATGAAAATTAAGTCCTGCCAACCATTGCAACAAGCTTTGCATGTGTTCTAACTTGTTCAATACTCATGTTCTCTATCTCATCATCTATATTATACACAAAATTATCATGTGCATTCTCTCGTGCTCTTTTTCGATTGAGACCAATATCAATTCCACCAAGTCCAGTCTAAACATTGTCTATGATGGCATCCCTTTCTTCTCAACTAATTTGAGAAGTGGCATCCATCTCTGACTAAAAAGTTTCCACATGAGGAGGTCGGCTTACCAATAATAGCTCGGGGCGAGAAAACTCAGCACCACGCTTAGCGCCCCTACGGTCACATAATTGAACTTTCCCAGGACCAAAAAATTTAGAATGAAGGTCATTATAATTGGGTTTCATTCCCAATAAGAGGTTTGCATAAAATAATTTTTCAAAATAAACAGAAACCTTTTCATTCCATGGTAAACTTACATAGGATGAAAGGTGCCTATCATACAAATGGTAGGATATATTAGGATGCTTGATATATTGCACCTTTAGCATCTTTCTTTTTGGCCCTTCTTTGAAATTAAACATATATTTTTCCATTTCTTTTGTAACTATGCTTTTTACATTGTCTCGTGTACCGAGACCCATTACGTTTCCTTTCTATTCCTCGTCATTTGTAAAAAAGTATCAATTGTTGGCCCAAGCTTTCTATAAACATCTACAAGTGTTCTTAAAGATTGCGTAACTATTTGTAAGCTTTCTTGACTCTCAGAAGGGAGTTTCAAAGACACAAGATCTTTCTTCAATTTTGAATAAGGATGTTCACACCTTTGTAATGTGCATTGTAGGATGTTTGTTTCCAAAGGTAATAATCGAGAATTTTACAAGGATAAGTCGTGGGTGGCGTACAACCTTCTTCTTGAATTACATGATTTGGCCTATGTCTTTTTCGAACAACATTTTCACTCTATGCATCAATATATAAAATGATGTATAAATAAAAAAAGCCATGTGAACAAATTTGTACAATTTTATTTTTAACCATAAAAAAAAATTATAAAAATAATTTAACAAATTAATAATTGAATGACAATAATATTCAAATTTATGGCCACCTCGAGATGATTAAGCAGCATCATGCCCACCCTGAGATTGTTGAGAAACATCATGACCACCCATTGATTGGCCACCACCCATTGGTTGAGAACCAACATGACCACCCATTGATTGACCACCAGGGGAATGTGTACCACCACCCTCATGTGATTGGCCACCACCTATTGATTTCCCACTAGGGTAATGTGTACCACCACCACCACCCTCACATGATGAGAGAGAATCTTCATAAAAAAATATGAATTTCTAATCAATTCAAATATACATACATACATATAAATACATACGTATGATTGAGTAGATTGTGTGAACCATAGCCAGGCTCCATTGGTTGAGTAGATACTCTTGTCCTCCGAACTCCTAAAAAATGAAATTTATTAAAAATTAATTTAACTCGCAAAATTGATAAAAAATCAATTCCATAGATATACATGTATGTATGGGGATAATATTATATATTCAAATGTTATTTAAAAACTTGCACATTTAATATAAATACCATGAACATCCCCTGATCCATGACCCTCCTCTCTCGTAGAGGCATGAGACTCTATTCATGTTTGCCTTGAAGAATCACATGGAAAATGATCATCCTCCATGATATATATATGGATATCCACAGTTACATAGATACACATAATGCTTAAAGCCTCGAAGAATCATGTGGAAAATGATAATCCATGATACATATGGATCTATCTACAAATACATAGATACGTGATGTTTAAAAATTTACTTCATGCATTTACAATTATTTTTAAAATTACTATTTAAAAAAAAAAAAATTCAAAAAAATTCAAAAAATTGATGTAATTTACACAAATGTTGGAGCACAACTTGAACATAAATTATGTAAAACAAAAAAATTTTAAAGAAAAAATTGATGTGTAAAACTCACTTTACTATTTAAACAAAAATTGGTTGAAGTCCTACATATTTTGAAAATTACATACAAAATTTTCTAAAACATGAAGTTCACCAAGTTGTGTTGTGCTTACATAATGGGTGCACATTTTGGAAATTAAATACAAAATTTTCTAAAACATGAAGTTCACCAAGTTGTACTTACATAGTTGGAGCAAACTTGGTATATAATTGAAAAAAAAACATGGTAATTAAAAATGATGCATTTATAAGTAAAAACACACACACACATCAAAGATATCTTACAATTTCCATCAATAAATTTTGAAGGAAAGCATCTCAACATTAATTCATCTTTGATAGATGAATCTTGAATTGGAATTTCCCCATACAATACTAATTCATCTTTGACAGATGAATCTTGAATTGGCATTGCCCCATACAATATATTACCAGACATCTTATTAACATTTGCACAATGTCTTATACTAAATTATTGAAATTGTCTAACAATATTATTATATTTTCCATGCAATTGTTTTAGCCTCTCCTTCTTAACTTGGTATATGCCTTTCATCTGGTTGCACACAAGTTTAGAATTGATGAAAACTACAATTCCATTTGATCCATACTCCCTAGCTATTCCCAAGACTTCTATCAATGCAATACAATATGCTTCATTGTTTGTTGTTCTTCCAGGCATATTCATTTTTATTTGGAGGACTTTGTTAGTCGCAATATTGCATAGCACATATGTAGTCATTGTTTTCCCTGGATTGGGATAAAAAGAAACATCTATGCATAATGTCCATTTTTCAACCATGTTTAGTGGGCTTTTTTATCCCTGAAAAAAAATAAAAAAATTCAATAAAATATTAAATGAGCGTTTATTGCAAATGCCTTAAATTTTATGGGACAAATGACATGTACATGGAGCAAGGAAAAATTTACTAGCATGACAAATGTGATTTTGAAAGCATCCTTGCTGCCTCGGAGTAAAGAAAAAGAGACTAGCATGAAAGATGTGATTTTGAAAGCATCCTTGTTATTAAAAAGGATAGAGGCTATTGGAAATCCTTAACGAAAATCTAGTCAACCTCCTTCAAAACGTTGGAGCTCACCAGATCAAAGAGACAACATGGAAGATGATGTTACTAAACAAAGAATTTGGAAAACATGGGAGCTCACCAGATCAAAGATACAACGTGTAAGATGATGTTACTAAACAAAGAAGTTGAAAAATTACCATGTACTCTTCAAAGATATTGTTTTAAGCAGATTGTGGTTCAAACAGTCATTCAAGACTTGGAAACTCAAGGATAGATATTACTAAAAAATTAAGTTGGAAAAGTACCATGCACTCTTCAAGATATTTCTTTAAGAGTCCTTAAAATTGTAGAAGTCACACATTATAGTGTTGGTCTATCCTAGCTGAGAATAGCCATACCACCATTTTTTTTCTTAAATTAAAGCTTCTAAATATTCGAAAGGGAATATCAGTTTTGAAAACAACCATCCATAATACAATTACAATCTGAAAAAACTCTTTAAGATTACAAAAGTGACATATATCATGAGACATTAATCACATTAGGCGACCTAGGACCAATCCAACAACAAACAAGTATACACAAGTCTCCAAATCACTATCACAAAAATACTATAGACATATTTTTATCACTATCATCCAGATTAGAGTTGGACCATATCAAGTTCATTGTCCTGTCATTCATCAAGGTCAATCTATATCATCAACAGAATGTAAATACCATCATTCAAATATTCATTGAATGGTTATACATCAGATAGTAAACACTGAAACTAGGACAAGTATATGCATCTGGATGTGACTTCTTTAAAAGGAGAGTTTTTTTATTTCTTCTCTAAGAAGATTTGTAAAGTTCATGACCCAGATCACTAATAGAAATGAAACTACATGGGACACTGAAGATCCAGATTGACTTTAGGAATAGTGTTCATATGGTTTGTATTTAGGTACAGTTTTCATTGGATTTACGAATTCAAAACCAGGCCTTCCTTGGGATACTGAAGTTCAAAAAGAGCCCTTAAAATTGTAGAGGTCACACATTATAGTGTTGGTCTATCCTAACTAAGAATAGCCATACCACCACTGGTTTTTTCTTAAATTAAAGCTTCTAACTATTGGAAATGGAATATCAGTTTTGAAATCATCCATCCATAAGAAAATTACAATCTAAAAAATCTCTTTAAGATTGCAAAAGTGACATATATCATGAGACATTAATCACATTAGGCCACCTAAGACAAATCCAACAACAAACAGCTATACACAAGTCTCCAAACCGTTGTCACAAGAATACTATAGACATATGTACTTTTATCACTATCATCCAGATTAGAGTTGTCACTGTCATATCAAAAAGAGTCCTTAAAATTGTAGAAGTCACACATTATAGTGCTGGTCTTGTCAGAGTCAGATTATCAATGATAAAAAATAGCTCTTTTGAGAGTTTTCCATCAAGTCATTATTCAATTTTTTTTGTTGTTTCAGTTAGTTTTTAGAAATAATTTTGGTCACTGAAGAAGTCTTATCTTGATATGCTGCTCATTCACATCATTTCATCACCATTTACAGGTCTAAAGTCAGGTTTTTCATCTCATATAGGCCAATTCTAGGTTTTTAACTGCCTATGGAAAATATTTTACATTTCCATTATCAAATGAAGTAGTTTGTCCTCCGTTCTATTCACAAAGTCTCGTTGAAGGAACAAGATTTTTTTTACAATCCCAATAAAACTTTTCAGTAACATAAAACTCATAATCTGTTGATGTATTCAAAAAGAAAGGAAGAGCTTTTCTGAGAAAAAAATTTCAAACCGCATGCTTTATGGCTATTTGTTCTTCAAAAATCAGAAAGATCATTCTTATGACATGCTATGTACCCCTACTCGTCAACCATCCATGTCATATCGTATTTAATATCCTCCTACCCCACCATTCATTAAGCTCCGCTATATGTTAACTATCGCTCACCTCACCATTCATCCACCGCATCATAATTAAATCCAATGGCCCGCACATGATTTCGACCCCCCCTCATCATGTGAAACTTAAGAGTGGGGTGGGGGGGTGTCTGAAAAGGGTGGTTTCATAACCTGGCCCCACCACTACATGGAAAAAACATATGATTTCGCACCCCCCCTCATAAAACTACTTACTGCCGATGGACCCCTCTGAAATTCCACTTATCCGCTGGATGAAACCACCTGCTCCACCCACCATTTGTGTCATGCCACATGGGTTGTGCCACTATCCAATCAAATCAATTCCCACTCTCATGTAACCGTTAGCCAATAAATTAAATAATAACCATTAAGGCTAACGTACCTGATCCTCTTTCAATGGGAATTAAACCAAATTGTTTATAAATTCATCAATAAACAACCTGTTTAAGCCTTCATTTCATTCACTCTTATCTGTACATAAAAATAACTTCAGAAAGAAATCTAAACACTGTCTAAAGCCTCCTTTGTAGCTGTCAACATTCTTCCAATTTTTAGATCCGCCTCTTAGTCTCTCCCTTCGTTTTTCCATAAAAAATTCTTGCTTCCGCCATTCAAACAGAGCCAGTCATGCCTCCAAAGAAAAAGGTACTAGAATAACAAGTAATTCTACTACTTCATCCTCAAATTGACTTCCATCATATACAATTAGTAGACAGAGACCATAAGATTCATGAACCCCTTTGTGAGCTTTAATTGTTTGAAATGTATTACTAGTTAGAGGATAAATTTTTGGATAAATATGATGATATAGGGATGTGGGATTCAAACTTGCCTCATTACATTTTTCCTCACACCCATAGTGCCCCAGAATTTGTCATAAAATGTCAAGCTTCATATGTGCCTAACCAAAGAGCTATTATAGCTCCTATAGGAGAGATTTTAGTAACCATAACTGCCCAAAACATAGAACAAATGATGCAAGCCCCCGTAATAGAGAATGCCACTCCATTTTCTCAAGAATCATTGATTGAAATATATAAAAAATTGGATTTTACAAAGGGCTCAAACTCTTGAGCTATTTATGACTGAAAATTATCCATTACCCAAGAAGAATCCTCCATTTCCATCATCCATTTTCCCTGAAAGAGCCAAACAAATCATCACAATTATCTCTTACCTTCTTGGTTATTATTGATACCAATGGGTAGATGAAGCCATCATAGGATTCATGCCCATTTTCTCCACAAATTCCAAACCATCCATCATATTAAACTTCATTCAATTCATTGCAGATTCCATTCATGAGCAATTTGTTAAATTCCCAACTGAGGAGGTATTCAAGCATGCCTCTGTGTTAGTTTATTTTTTTTTAAATTCTCAGGGAGACAAATTCAAGTTTTCATTACAAAAATTGGATGAGGAAGGAAATCAACAATCAATTATTTTCTGGACTTCATTAGTGATGAAGGAACAAAAGGAATATTCATATAAGTAGTTTGTAGAATTTTTTTTACATCCAGCACTCAGTTTACTAAACAACACTACAGAGCCCAGTATCAGTGAAGAAATCAGAAAAGTGTTGCAATTATCAGATCAAGCCAGAACAGGAGATTGGTATCTCTATCATAAATTCACAGAACTCAAAGTCTATGGATGTGAGCTTCCCCCTTAAAAATTTCCAAAATTCATCCCAATGAGGATTTTTGCATTAGAATACATCATACAAATGATTAATGTTGATGAAGTACATTTTTTGTCTGCTAAAAAGAAACCCCAATTAAAAATCAAAACACAGATAAGACCTTTTATCTGTAACAATGGGACAACAGGGGAAGAAGCAGACAAATTACTGAAAGAGATGCAATTTAGCCTCAGTTTCACATGATCATATGATCCAGTTGGTGTTATTTCTAAACTAAGGCTAGAGAAAAAATCTACACCTTATATTCATACACATAGACCATAAATTGAGAGATATATGAATCAACTTGAATGGACTGAGGGTACTTTACAGGAAGCTGAAGAAAAAACAATGTCTACATTAGCATTACAAACTCATGCTGCACAGGAGAGAGCAAAAAAAAGGATCAGATAAGATCAGTCATCTCCAATGACTGACTCATCCAGCAAAGAATTCAAAATCCATTACAGAAAGAAGACAAAGCTCAATCAAAAATTCAATCCTAGCAAGGATTCAAAGCAAGAAGTAATTATTATTACCAAAGAGACACCTCCTTCTACACAGGCAGATGGTCAAAATACTTCTGCTCCTACTACTTCAACAGTTTCTCAAGATCAACATCAAGCCATTCAAACTAGTACCACTGTTACAGGGGAAAAAGAGAAGACTATATTTGATACCTTCAGGGAGATAAAGTTTAAGAATTAAATGTTGAAGACTAATACATACAATTAATTTTGGAAGAAAACTCCCAGCTCTCAGAGCAGGTTTCTCTTAGCCTTTTTATTTAGATAAGGGAACAATGTAGTTTTATTTTCTTCAAGCATAAATTCCACAGCCAAAGTCAACATCAAATTACAAAAATAATGCATTTGAGTTTGGTACTAAGGAGATACATCCAATAGATCAAATGGAGTTACATAAACAAACTGGTGAGATGATTTCATCCACTCTCACTAATATTGCTATGAGTTTGTCAAAACTGCAGGTTTCTTTGACTAATGTCCAATCATAGCTGAAAATAGGGAAAGTTTCTTTATTTTATAAAGACACAAGAATCAAAACTTTGGAAGACGTGGTGATCAAACTTGGATATAATCATTCCAATGTCAATGTAGCAGAAGAAATCATCAAAAATAAAAATGTTGACATAGCAGCATTAAGAAAGAAATTGAAGATTCCAGCTACAAAAGATCCTTTGGAAAAGGACATTGAAGAGACTGATGAATCTGATTGTCAGTGCCAGTCAAGTTTTATTGTCACCAGTGATCAAATAGGTATCCTCTTTCCAAATTTTTCTGAGTCTTTTTCAAATTTTTAGTATTTCATCGAGTCTCAAAATAAAAATTTGTTCACTGGTTTAGATTGTTAGGTGTTTTCTTCTTCCACCATGACTAGGGTATTGATATCATTACTAATCCACCTCCATGGTCAATGGACATCATCATGGTCAGGTCATTCATTGTTGAAAGAGTCCCATAGTCATCATGGTCATCATTCAACTCATTCTTCCATGTCGTGCCATCATTACGTCATAGGGTCAAAATCATGAAAATTGGTCATTTCACCATCAAATTCATTTTCTTGAAGGAGTAGTAATATTCAAAGGTATTCAAAAATTTTAGGTTCCAAACTATCATTTCCAAGTAAGTGGCTTTGTGTTTACCATATTTTTCTCTCATTTGTGCTTGGAAAGCTCATTTCCCTCTCCTAGGGTTTTGAGGATATTTTTCTTAGTTTCATGACTTACATGGTTAAATCATCAACAAGACTTGTATAATTATGCTCTTACACCTTCCTATACCATTAATATACCTTCCTAAACACTTCCCATTACTCCTATCCCTCAAAATCATCATTTTTTCATAGGCCCTAGACTATTGCTACAATTTGACTCTTTTCTAGACTAGGCATGTGTTTTTCCCTTTTGGACCCCTTCCCCTCACTCAATCCTTGAAATTCAAATTTCCCCTACTATCTAACATCTATCCCTATCCCCCAAAATTTCCAAAATAATTTATATATCCCCTAACCCCTCCATCCCCCTCCCTCTACAAGGTAGTCCTAAATCCCCTGTTTTGCCTACACAAAACTCCAATTTCCTCTCCCACTAAGCTAGGGTTTTATATCGAATCAGAGACATCTAAGCGGAGGGGGAATAAGGGAGATTATATCAGTAATTATGAAGTCATTTCAGCTCATAAAAATCATGTCCCCTCAATTTTTCATGAGTTCATTCCAAGGGACAAATCATTTGCCACTCATAGGGCCATTTTTGCTTCAAAGTATGTTTTTGACCAAACCGAGATGAATTTGATAAAAGTGAGAAAGGTTTTTGTCCATGTTAGCTCAAAAAAGAAAAAAATCCTTCATGTTTTACACGGGTATCATGGTTTGGTAGAAATTTCAAAAATACAAGTGCTACAAGAGGTTTTCTACACTTTTGGACCTTGGGAGAATCAATTTTTGACAGGTAAAATCATGTCAATTCTGCAACATAAAAGCATATTTGGAAAGTAGAAAGGATAATATTTCCAATGAGATATCTTAGACCTACATCAGATTTTTGGAAGGCCTCCAAAAGTGGTCTAAAAAATGGTGTTGCGCAAATTCTTCAGTGAGGGCGCAAATGCTTAAGAGAGGGCACAAATAGCAGTCTTGGGAGAATGATGTTTTGAGGGAGGGGGGGGGGGGGGGTGGAGGGGAATTACCTTCATTCTTTTAAATGAAGGAATATTTGGAAATTATATAGGATATGATTTACAATGAGCTATCCTATGCCCAATTGGGATAGCGAGAAGGCCTCAAAACGTTCCCTGCATAATCAGTGATTTTCTGAGTTTTTTGAACAAACATTTAGCGGAAAATTGGTCATTTGCGTAGCGCCTAGAATTGGGAAATGTTTTTAGGGAAATTAAGGTTTCATTGGTTTCCTAATGACCAATTCATCTTAGAAAACCCTTTTTCTAGCCTTGTTTTGATGTTTTGATAGGTGAAAATCTCAAAAAACCATCGAAAAATCACCTTTCTGCCCCTGTTTTGACCTAGGCGCTGCGTAAATACCCGTCTTGGGAGAATGAATTTTTGAGGGTGGAAATGACCTTAATTTTTAGAACTTGAGGAATATTCAAAAAGAGGACAGGCAAGGCTTTCCAACAAGCCATTTTGGGCCTGATTTGGACACCAGTAGGTCAGTCATAAGTGGTCCTGAACAGGGAGGGAGAAAATCACACTACCAAGGCACAAATGCACAGTGGAGGGCACAAATGACCAATTTGCTGATTTTTTCCAAGTTTCTCCAAAATTTTGACTTTTCTTTAAGAGATCATGTTTCTACTCATGTAATTAATGATGGTAAATGTAATTATATTGTGGATAAGTTACCCAGGTGTAGATTCATTAGGTAAAAGTTGTCATTAAGTCAAATGAATTAGTTTGAATGTATTTAGGGAGGAGTCACTTAGAGCTCCCTACACTCTAGGTATAATTTCAGATTATTGTGGATCAACTCCTCAACTTAGGGATTCGATCCCTGAGGTTGGGAGAGGTTTTTTGAGGCCTATATCATGTCATTTTTTACTCATTTTCAAGGGTTTTAATCATTTTGTATGTTTGCTTATTGATCAAGGAATTATTGTACTCAGTTTGACCAACTAATAAAGAGGAGTTGCAACTATTTTTTGGGATACTTGTGGTATGATGTTTATCATTGTCTTTTCTTCAGTTTCATAAGTTAGAATGTATTGTATTAATTTTCACTTCATCTCTATGGTATGATCTCTTTCAAGTTTGATAGGCAGAACACATGCTTGCTCATGCTCTATTTAGGGAAAGTTATCATAATTTGTTCATTTTCCTCTATTTAGGAAGAATACATCTCCCATGCTTTTCCTAGCTTCTCATCAGTCCTAAAAACCATCTTATCACAATTATCTTTAAAGTGATAAGCCTTATGCCTACCTTTCCCCATCAAATCCCTGCAACCCTATCTCATTTTCCCTGACCTAGCTCCCTTGACTTAATTTCTTCATCGAGTGAATCCCAACCAATCAAATCAAAACAATCCCTACACTCTATATCTAGCTTGAAAATCCTAATTCCTCCAACCCTCCTGGCTGTGACCTTTTGTAGAGAGCCCTCTCTGACTTGATAGGGCTAGCTATCAAGTCAAAAACTTGGTATGTTGTTACCTCTGTTGGGGTTCCTTCTTTAGCCTTGGGAATCTGGCGGAGTGATAATATTATGGCATCGTTGCAGGGGACAAAAGATCAGATATTCCCTGGGAAAGAACGAAAAATTTTAGATATGATTGTTGATGGTGAACAACGATCATGCACAAAAAGGTTGTGCATCATCCACCTGGTGACTCTAGTGTCGAAAAATCCAAAGATTCAAATTCACATGGCGACTCCAATATTCAAGAACCTATAGCCTGAAGAACTTCTTGGTGATTTCATTGTTATAAAAATGGATTCAATTGCTTGAAGGTATGCTCCCATGAGCCGAGATCACATACTAGGTTTTGTGAACAACATACCTCAGGTTGATTGGATGACATATATTCCGAAGTTAAAAAAATGTGAAAGGTAATGATGCTGCTCTTCATCTAGTGATATTTCACATGCATGTCCGTAGATTAAATATTGATTTTCCTGAATACTTCTTGATGAAGATATTCATGGCCACTCTAGAAGGTGAAGCATGAAGATCTTGGTATGAAAGTTTTCTTCTTGCTTTTATTTATTTTCTAAAGTATTTTCATACCATGTTCTTCAAAAGGTATAAAGAATCTTGTCCATCCTATATATTAGTTCAGAACTGTTGTAAACATGTTGATAGTTTTATTGAAAATATTGAGAAAGTTTATGAAGATGATGAATTCATGGAGGATGAGATCATCGAAGCCCTATATGAAAATCCATTTCAACATCATAAAGAAAGCTTAGAGGATACTTATCAAGATACTCAGGAAAATTTGCAGCAGGCTGAAGATATTTGCATAGTTGAAAATGATGGAAGACGAGGTCTTATTTCAAATATACTTGCAACAGAAGATGGTATGCAGCAAAATCAAGTTCCAATTTCAGAATGTGATAAAGTCAAGCTGGCTTTTCCAGATCTAGATTCAGATTGTGATGATGAAGATCATGTTGTTCCAGATCCCATGAAGGAGATATATATTGTTGAGATCACCTCGAATGAAGAAAACAAAGTTATTGACCTAAGTGTTCTCATCCCATCAGAACAAAGTCTTCAAGAAGAGGTAATCTAGTCCTTTTCTGAAAAATAAGATGAGATCTTTGTTCAAGTAAGTGAAAAATATTCTTCGGATGATTATATGGTAAATGATAGGAATGTCAGTTTTGAGTTTCACGAACAATATGAATTTTTCCCTCTTATGATTGATGAGTTTGATAAGAAACATGACAATCCAATTTCCATGTCATATGAAGATGATCAACAATGTATTCAAATTGTAGAGGACCAGCGCATTGAGGTCTGTCATTCAGATTTTTCTTCTCATGTTTCATGGTTAGAATTTTTATTTCAAGAATATTTTTTCTCACCTACTTGTTCAGAAGTTTTTATTGACCAGGAAAACACTCTTGCTAAGGTACATTATGAAGGGAGATAAGAATCAAGAGAAAAAGGTACATTCTTTCTTCTAGATCAGCAAGAGGTAAATTTTCATGTTTTTCAAGATCCAATGGCAAGTTTATTGAGTCAGCAGTGAAGGTAATCATTGCAGTATTCAGTGATGATGGAGATCATTGTCTGTTATGTTTTTGGCTGCCAAATTGTAAATTTTTATTGTTGTCCAGAGAATCTAATTGGGAGAATCAATCAAGGAGGCATTTTCTTGATTGGTTACACTGGAATTTTGATATCGCCTAATTGTACATATTTCTTCAGCAGATAGGTGGTTTTCATCAGGATTTGAAGCCCTCAAGTCTCAATGATATGCTGCCATAAAAAAGTTTAGTAAGTTTTTTTTAATTTTTAGTTAGTATTGATACATTTTCCAATCAATTTCAGTCAATTTAAAAGTCATTTTGTGCCATTGAGTTGTCATTATTTATTCATGCATTTTAGTTTGTATTTTTTTTTTACCGTATTGGCCCAACGGTTAGGAACTTGTTCTAAGGTGTTCTTGACACCTCCAAGGATTTTCCATCCCCAATAAGGCCAATGTTAGTGCTAGTCAAATTTTCCTATCACCAGTCATCAAATATGTATCATCTTTCTAAATTTATCTGAGTCTTTTTCAAATTTTTCGTATTTCGTCAAGTCTCAAAATAAAAATTTCTTCACTAGTTTAGATTGTTAGGTGTTTTATTCATTCACCATGACTAGGGTATTGAGATCGTTACTACTTCTTTCACCTCCATGGTAAATGGACATCATCATGGATAGGTTACTCATTTTTGAAAGAGTCCCATAGTCATCATGGTCATCATTCAACTCATTCTTCCATGTTGTGCCATCATTAGGTCATAGGGTCAAAATCATGAAAATTGGTCATTTCACCATCAAATTCATCTTTTTGAAGGAGTAGTAATATGAAAATTTATTTAAAAATTTCAGGTTCCAAACTATCATTTGCAAGTAAGTGGTTGTGTTTACCATATTTGTCTCTGAGTTGTGCTTGGAAAGCTCATTTCCCTCTCCGAGGGTTTTGAGGACATTTTTCTTGGTTTCACGACTTCCATGGTTAAATCTTCAACAAGAATTGTATCCTAATTTTCTTACACCTTCCCCTATCCTTAATATACCTTCCTAAACACTTCCCATTACTCCTATCCCTCAAAATCATCATTTTTCCACAAGCCCTAGCCTATTGCTACAATTTGACACTTTTCTAGACTAGGCATGTGTTTTTCCCTTTTGGACCCCTTCCCCTCACTCAATCCTTGAAATTCCACTTTCCCCTACTCTCTAACATCTGTCCCTATCCCCAAAAAATTTCCCAAGAATTTATAAAGCCCCTAACCCCTTCATTCCCCTCCCTCTACAAGGTAGTCCTAAATCCCTTGTTTTTCCTACACCAAACCCTAATTTTCTCTCCCACTGAGCTAGGGTTTTCTATGGAATCAAAGACATATGAGAAAAGGAGGCATAAAGGATAATATATTAGCAAGTATGAATTCATTTCAGCTCAAAAACATTATGTCCCCACCATTTTTCAAGAAGTCATTACAAGGGACAAATCATTTGCCACTCATAGGGCCAATTTTTCTTCAAAGTATATTTCTGACCAAACAGAGATGAACCTAATAAAACTAAGAGAGGTTTTTTTCCATAATAGATCAAAAAGGAAAAAATTCCTTTAGGTTTTACATAGGTATCATGGTTTGGGATAAATTTCAAAAATATATATGCTACAAGAGGTTTTCTGCACTTATAGAGTGACCTTGGGAGAATAAATTTTTAATAGGTCAAATCAAGTCCATTCTACAAAAAAAGGAATATTTAGGAAGTATACATATAATATTTCCAAAGAGCTATTATGGGCCCACTTTGGAGTCTGGGAAGGCCTTCCAAAGTGGTATTCACAAAGGTATTTCACAAATCCTTCTGTGAGGGCACAAATAGCAGTCTTGGGATAATGACGTTTTGAGGGGACAATTACCTTAATTTTTGAAACTGAAGGCAGATTTGGCAAGTATACAGGATAAAATTTCCAACGAGCTATCCTAGGCCCAATTTGGACACCAGGAAGGCCTCCAAATGTTTCCTACAAAATCAATGTTTTTCTAAGTTTTTTGAACAGACATTTAGCAAAAAATTGGTCATTTGTGCAGCACCCTAGGCGCTACGCAAATAATTGGGGCACTTTTTGAGGGAAATAAAGGTACTATTAGATTCCTAATGACCAATTCATCTCATAAAACCATGTTGATAGCCTTGTTTTGTAGTTTTTATAGGTAAAAAGCTCAAAAAACCATAAACAAATTCACCTTTCTGTCCCTGTTTTGACCTAGGCATTGCGCAAATACCAGTCTTGGGAGAATGAATTTTTGTGAGGGAAAAGGACCTTCATTTTCATAACTTGAAGCATTTTTAGAAAGAGGATAGGCAAGGCTTTCCAACAAGCCATCTTAGGCCTTATTTGGACACTGTTAGGTCAATCAAAAGTGCTCCTAAAAATGGAGGGAGTAAATGATACTACCAGGGCGCAAATGCACAATGGAGGGTGCAAATGACCAATTTGTTGTTTTTTTCCAAGTTTCTCTTAAATTTTGAATTTTCTTCAAGAGATAATGTTTCTAATCATGTAATTAATGATGTTAAATGTAATTATATTATGGATAAGTTACCTAGGGGTATATTAATTAGGTAAAAGTTGCCACTAAGTCAAATGAATCAGTTTGAATGTATTTAGGGAGGAGTCACTTAGAGCTCCCTACACTCTAGGTATAAGTTCATATTATTGTGGAACAGATCTTCAACTTATGGATTTTACCCCTAAGGTTGGGAGAGGTTGTTTGAGGCCTATATCATGTCATTTTTTAGTCATTTTCAAGTGTTGGAATCAATTTTTATGTTTTCTTATTGATTAAGGAACTATTGTACTCAGTTTGCCCAACTAATAAAGAGGAGTTGCAGCTATTTTTTGGGATACTTGTGGTATGATGTTTATCATTATCTTTTCTTTAGTTTCATATGTTATAATGTATTGTATTCATGTTCAATTCATCTCTATGGTATGATCTCTTTCATGTTTGATAGGTAGAACACATGCTTTCTCATGCTCTGTTTAGGGAAAGTTATCATAATTTGTTCATTTTCCTCTATTTAGGAAGAATACATCTCCCATGCTCTTCCTAGCTTCTCATTAGTCCTAAAAACCATCTCATCACAATTATCTTTAAAGTGATAATCCTTATGCCTACCTTGCCCCATTGAATCCTTGCAACCCTATCTCGTTTGCCCTGACCTAGCTCCCTTGACATAATTTATTCATTCAGTGAAACCCAACCAATCAAATCAAAACAACCCTTACACTCTATATCTAGCCTAAAAACCCTAATTCCTCCAGCCCTCCTGTCTGTGATCTTTTGGAGAGAGCCATCTCCAACTTGATAGGGCTAGCTATCAAGTCAAACATCTAGTCTATGGCTACCTCCGTTGGGATTCCTTCTTCAGCCTTGGGAATCTGGTGGAGTGCTAACACTGATTATGGAACAGAATGCTCAAATAAAATAGATGGAATTAGAGCTAGAGAAAATGATAAAGGAAACGGAATAAACAACAAAAACATATAAAATTCCTTTAGAAGTAGTGCCTCTTGTAGTTATTCCTACAACCCAACCTTCTACAACAAGTACTACATATGGAGCTGAGTAGCTCACTAAAGCAGTACAATATGTCAAATCATGAAGAAGAGATAAAGAACTACAATACCAAGTACAATTGCTACGATATCAGAAGTCCAAACATGAAAGTTCACATGCAGCTGAAGCACAAAGAGCTAAAAAACTAATTGAGAGGTTGCAAAAAGAATAAAAGGAATAAGCCATTGGAAACAATTTGGGCCAAGTAAAAGAAATAATCTGGGAAGATATCATGGAATATATTAATGAAAATTGGCCAAGTATATAGATTATATTTGAACAAAAGGAGTTGCTACATAAAGAAAATGAGGCCAGCAACAATTAAAGAACAACTTGGAGACAAGTCTGATACAGCAAACAACATTGTCAAATTTATGAATTCAAAGAACAGGTATGATTTGGATGATTTGGGCATAGATGATAAAATATAAACAATCCTGAAGGTAAAGAAGATTCTCACGAAGAAGAATTTAATTCTTCAGCTTGAGGAGAAGTGTCATAATCTGGAAATCACAGTGCAGAGATTTTTCAGCAGATTAGAGCCTCTAACAAAAAATGGATTTCATTCTCTGTTTGTAATTAATGACAAATTGATGACCAAAGAAGATTATTGGAGAAGACCTAAATAAATTTCCAGAGATACTGCCAAATTTTCAAACATCAAAGATACAATTGTAGGAAGGGTGTTGTTGGGAACACTAAGCAATGATATTTTTATTCAGTATGAGATAAAACATGTTTTTGTGGTGAGGCCCACTTTTCCCATGTACACTGAAATGGATGAATTTTACCGTAAGGTAATAAAATTGACCATCCCGGATGAAATTCGTTGGGAACAATTGTTTGAATTTCAAGAGTAAATGGTAAAAGTGAAAATTCAACATCTGTTAGATCATCAATCAACTGACAGCCAACGCAGTCCACAATTCTCTCCTTTTAGTAACCATTTTCTATTAGAGTAGCGCCAACACATCAAATCGACTTTATTTCCATGTTAAAATTAGAGTCTAATTTGGAAAATAAAATGCTATCTTTTAAGATAGTATTTATGTAATATGTTGTAAATTAAATTTTCTATATATACTTCACTGTATGAAGTATTCTGGGTTGGTTGGATAATTTGAGTTTTGAGAACTCCTTATATTACTGTGAAGCTTTTGTACACCTTTAATGAAATCAAAGAATTTGCATCAGATATTGTGAGATTCATGTGGTAAATCTTTTGAGTATTGTGTTTTCCTCTCTGTTATTTCACTTTCATTTCAGCTTCTGTATGAAAAATATTACTAGTTTATAAACAAAAATTAGTAATATGCTCTGTTTATTAATATTTTCACAAATGTGCATTTCTTGTGAAGAATGAATTCCTTTTATATGCTCATTCAGACTCTTACCTATTCTATCATCACATACATAATGACAACTTAATTGTGCTCAATAAGACTACCTACCTTTCCTTATTTTATTCTCTACAACTCAATCTTTGAAATCAAATTTAGTTTCACTGATCATTATTTTTATCCAACTAACAAATTATAAAACAAATTTCAAACATATTAACTTATATCTAGCCTAAAATCTGGTACTCAGACTTAAATTGAATATTTTAAAAAATTGACATAGAGAGAGCCCTCTCTGGTTAGGTAGGGCTAGCTACCTAGCTAAAAGTTGGTTTTTGGTTACCTCTCTTCAATCCTATTTTCAGCCTAGGAAGTTAGGGAGAGTGATAAAATTTCTGGTGCCATTGCCGGGGAACGATTGTTAAATATTCCCTGGGAATTTTTTTCTGAATAGGATGAAGTCAAAAACTGAGCCAAAATAATAATTATGATCTTAAGATGGCTCCAGAAATATATACCAGGTCAAACTGTGACCCTAATCCATCACCACTAGTATATAATCTTGAAAGTATTTTGAGAAAATAGAAAACTAAGTCTCGATAGCAAGGAATATTTTTTCCTCCACTGATTAAATCAAATTCCCTGCCTACGAGGTTTGTTTTCGAAGAATTGGCTTTTTCTCCAAAATCTGAAAAATCTTTAATTAGAACCAAGTCTAAAACTTTTCTCTCAAAAGCTACTTTCGACCATTTTGATTTTGAGCCTTTTACACCATATTTTGAAACCTTTGAGTCTGAAACTAATATTGAAGTTTGGTCCAATTTCCATAAACTTAAAAGCTTAGTAGATAAATTTCAAGAAATCTATGAAAAGGCCTATTTTCAATATCAACATCAAACTTTTGGTACATCTTTTACCTTATCTTCTCATATAGTTACAACTTTTGTTCCTCCTTTCATTCCATCTTTACCTTTACAAACATTTATTCAATCCACATCACAATCCACACCTCCACCACCTCCTCCACTAACCATGGCCAGATTTTCTCCACTGATTCTACGAGTTCAGCTTACTGCTCTACCTAAAAATTATGGTCAGAGGCTACCTCTCTTTGATGGAACATTAGAAATTACAGTCTATCAGCATCTGGCTAAAGTAATTGACTTTATAGACCTTGAAGAAATAGAAAATGATGATGCTAAGATGTGTATTATTGCTCAAAGTTTTTCTGGAGAAGTAAAAAAATGTTTTCGCTCTCTTGGAGTTGGTACAATTTCTATCTCACAATAGTTAATTGATTTATTCATGGAAAAATGGGAAGAGAAGAAAAATACATTGCAAATTCTAGCTGAATATAATGCATTGAAAATTAATACAAATGAATCTGTCCAAGAATTCACAGCTAGATTTAACAAGATATATGATTCAATTATTGATAATATAAAGCCTCCCCATGCATTTCTTTACTCCATTATCATGATGGTTTTGATCCCGACATGGCCTATCAACTGAGGGAGAGAAATCCATCAACCTTGGAAGAAATGCAAAGAAATGGAGTGAGTGTAGAGGCCAATCTGATTATTAAAAATTCCAAGGTCAAAATAGAGAAAATAGTTACAATAAAAGAAGAAGCATCCACTTCATCATAAGGAAAAATTGATACTTTGATCAAAGCTATGGAGAAAATGATGGATAATATGTCCAGTGTTGATCAACAAGTTGAACCTTCTATAAGATATACCAATTTCAAGGGCCAAAATTAGAAACCCCAATACAGGATAAAACAAAGGGAATAGAGGAGTTAGGATCCACAAAGTCAACATCAATTTCGGACACCATTCCAACAAAATTATATTTAAGGCCCCAATGAAGATGATGAAGAAGAAATTTCTGGGAAAAACCATTTATTGAGGAAAATCAACAACCTTTCTTCCTCACTGAAGAAGATCAATATTCTATAGAAATGTGTGCATCAAAAGACCAAAAATATGTCATATCAAATGAAGACTTAATGTGCACTGAATATAATCAGAGAGGATATCAAAATTCCCTCACCCAAGTTCAAAGGCAGTATGGCTTGAGGAGTATAAATGTTCCTCTCGAATCAAAAGAAGCAGAACTCTCAAACCAATACTCAGCAAAAAAGAAGTTGTTGCTCCAAATAGAAGCAAAGAAAAGGTACTTGCTACTTCTACCTCTCCTAAAGCTAATGAAGCATCCACCAGAAATCAAAGAAAATATCAAGAATTTCAAGAAGGAGGACAGAAGAAAGATTCTTCATACAAAGAACTGCCTGAAAAGAAAGATACATCACTGAAAGAGGTAGGTAAGCATCCTGCTCATTTTTCCCTTGAAAATTAAATTTCTAAATTGAAGGTCTCTATTCCTATGACTGTGATAATGAAAAATTATCAATACAAGTTTCAAGTCACTAAGTTTCTTAGAGTTGATCAAACATTTGATATGGTTAACTAGAGTGATGATCATCATGAGCTTCTTTTTGGCCCCACTATTGATGGAAAATAAGAAGATAGTGAAGTTCCTCCTGTTTACTTAATCCTCAAAATCCATGATTTTATTCTTCATAATGAAATTCTTGACTCTAGAACATCCCACAACCTCATGCCTAAATCCATTATGGACAAATTAGGACTAGATATCACAAGGCCTTATCATGATCTCTATTCATTTGATTCAGGCAGGGTGAAATGTCTTGGTCTTATCAAGGATTTAGTGGTCTCATTAGAACAAATTCCAGCCAAGAATGTCCTCATGGATGTTTTTGTGGCTGACATCCCGCCTAGGTATGGACCGCTACTTCCTAGTTCATGGGGAGAAAAGCTTAGAGGAAATTTGCAGCTTGAATTTTCATATGCAACAATTCCTATCTTTAGACAATTCAGGAAACTTTACATAGAAAGTAAGCGGAAGTATATGATCAGTACTAGAGAAAAGAATAACAATCATCCCATTCATGTTGTACATACAGATTTATTATCTTTTATTTTATTCAATAAAGAATACTCAACATCTTAAGAGTTTTTGATTGAATAAAAATCAGAAAATCCAGAAAATTCAAATTTTTGTTTTAGAATTGGTAGAGATAGAATTATGTAGAATAGTGCCAAACTGTTTAGAATTGAAGACATCTCGTCAAGAAGAAACTCAAAAAATAGTAGAAAAAATAGAAACTTTGGATACAACAAAGGTATCTCAAACAAAAAACAAGAATTAACCGTCTGATTTTCACCTTCCAGATGGAGAAAATAGTCTCTAGACTATGAATTTTGATGGAGCTATGGGAAAATAAGGTGTCGGCATTGGAATATGGATTCACAACCCAGTAAATCAATCATTGGACATCCCCCAAAATGTTAGAATGTCTTCCTACAAACTAGCATTTGACTGCACAAATAATGAAGCTGAATATGAAGCCTTGATTTCCGGCCTAAAATTTTTAAAAAATATTGGTGCAAAGAAAAATTATGTATATGGCGACTCCAAGTTAGTTATCAATAAATTCAAAGGATTGTATCAGGCCAAATATCCTAGAATGAGAGCTTACCGAAATGTAGTCCTGGATATTATCAAAACATTTCCTGAATATAATCTGTCATTAATTCCTAGAAACAGTAGTGTTATTGTGGATTCTCTTGCCACTTCTGCTAGTATGTTCAAAATCCCAATGTATTCCAACAAAAAATATGAAATAAATATCAAACATCGCTCTGTTGTCCTTGACAATGTTCAATATTAGCATGTGTTTCAAAATGATGAGCAAATCAATAACTTCTTGTAGACAGAAGAAGAATTCATCAATGCCCAAATAGATGACCAGGAAATTCATGCTACAGAGATGCAAGTACTATAGCTTAAGGACAATTATATTCCAAGAGGTTTGGTACCTTTGGAAGAATTTTTTGACCAGGATGATGTTGCAAGAAATCCTACTATGTCACCAATAGAAGTGAGAGTGGAAGATCTAAATCTTGGTACTTCAGAGAAGCCAAATATGGTGTAGTTTTCAAAATCCTTGAGTCCAGAAATGAAAGCTAAGTATGCAGTACTTATGTCTCAATTTTCAGATGTATTTTCTTGGGAATATTCAGATTTGAAGGTCTATCATAAAAGCATTATTCAACACACTATTCCTTTGAAGCAATATCAAAACCATTTCGCCAAAATCTTAGAAGGATGAATCCCAAATTGCTTCCTTCTATTCAAATGGAAGTAAACAAGTTAGTCACTGCTGGAATAATTTCTCCTATCAGTTTCTCAGACTCGATGTCTAATCTAGTGCCTGTGAGAAAGAAGACAGGAGAAATTTGATTGTGCATTGATTTTCAAAATCTGAACAAAGAATCATTAAAAAATAATTATCCACTACCAAAAATGGACCACATTATGCAAAGGGTAGTTGGATCATCTAGAATTTCTTTGTTAGATGGATACTCAGGATATAATCAGATTCTTGTTCACCCATATGATCAAGAAAAGACAGCTTTCACCACACCTTGGGGTACTTTCATGTATGCAAAAATGCTTTTGGTTTGAAGAATGCAGTGGAAAATTTTCAAAGAGAAATGGATATTGCTTTTTCCAACGAAAAAGATATGTTTTTGGTCATTTACCACTATGATATCATTTTTTTCTCAAAGACATACGAGCACCATTTGCAACATTTAAAGACAATCTTTCAAAGATGTAGAAAGTTTGGTATTTCATTAAATCCAAAGAAAATCCTTTTTGCTATGGAAGAAGGTAAATTGGTGGGACATATTATATATAAATATGGCATAAGAGTAGATCCTTCAAGGATTGAAGAAATTTAGAACTTAGATTATCCTAGGAGCAAAAAGGAGATTCAATCTTTCAATGGTAAAATTAATTTTCTGAGAATATTTGTTCCTAATATTGTTGAACATTTGAGGCAGATTACTAACATGTTGAAGAAAGATGCTGAAGTAAAATGGTCTGAGGAAGCGAAGGAGTCATTTAATCAAGTCAATTTAGCTCTATCACATGCTCCCATTCTCATAAGCCTAGACTGTACATTTGACTTTATAAATTTTCCATTTGGTCCAGAGCATACACTTGTTGTTTTAATACAAAAGAAAAATCAAAATACAAAACACCCCATTGCTTTCTTTAGCAGAAAAATAAGAGATGTTTCCTTAAAGTACAATATCATTAAGAAAAAAGATTTAGCATCAGTCAAAGCATTGAATGATTTTAGAGTGTACATATTACATTCTCATGTCATTGCTTATGTGCCAAATGTTGATGTTAAAGAAGTGCTCACACAAAATGATCCATAAGGTCGTAAAGGTAAATGGATTGATGCCTTGCTAGAGTATGATTTGGAGATTAAGCCCACAAAATTAATCAAAGGACAAGGCCTAGCAAAGCTGATGGCAGATTCTAATCTTCATGCCTTAGACATAAAATTCATTGTTGAAATGTTTGATGAACAAACTATTGAAACATTACCTGAAATAGCTGAAATATTTTCTTTATCTCCCTGGTATGCTGATATTGTATATATTCTGCAACATTTGAATCCTCCTCCTGGAATTCCAAGTAGTAAGGAAATATCATTGAAGTTAAAAGCACTAAAATACTTTATTTTGAATGGTGCCATATACTGGAAAGATCCTGGTGGAATATTGTTGAACTATTTAGTTGAAGATGAAGTTGAGAAAGTCATGACAGATTTCCATAAGGGTGACCATGGAGGTCATCTTTATTGGAAAACCACAAAAAATAAAATATTGAGGGTAGGCTTTTATTGGCCCACCTTATTTTCTGATTTCTACAAAACAGTCAGTAGTTTTCGCGAATGTCAAATATTTCTAGGAAAAATGAAACTTTTACCTTTTCCTCTTAAACCAATTGAATTTCAAGCACCATTCTAGCAATGGGGACTTGATTTTATTGGTGAAATTCATCCTCCATCTTCAACTAATCACAAATGCATTCTCACTGCTACATATTATTTTACTAAATGGATTGAGGCTATTCCCACTAGGAAAGTAACTGATTCTGTTATCATTCAGTTTCTTGAAAATAATATTTTTTCTCGATTTGGTTGTCCATACAAGATTATCACTCATAATTCAGTTGCTTTCAAATATAAGAAGATTATTGATTTTTGTGATAAATATCACATTAGACTCGGTCATTCTACTACATATTATCCTCAGGGCTTGCAGAATCATCTAATAAGTATTTGGTGAATATTATCAAGAAGATGTTACAGGAAAACAAAAGTAATTGGCACAATAAGCTTACAAATGCTCTTTGGGCGGATAGATTGAGCATAAAATGATCAATTAACATGTCTCCATTTCAGCTTGTTTATGGATTTGACATTGTTTTCCCTTCTTCCTTGGTTGTTCTGGTAATGAAGATTTTGCAAGAGGTTGACAGTGAGCCTAATGACATTCAGAGAAGGATCAGTCAGATGCTACATTTGCAACAATCAAGAGATGAATTTTTCAACAATACTTCAAACCCGCATGACAAAATTAAAAAAAAAAAATTGACAGAAAAAAAAAAGGCTGATGACTTCAAGATTGGAGATATTGTTCTAAGATGGGATGCAAGAAATGAAGATAAGGGCAAGCATGGGGAATTTTACAATCTGTGGAAAGGACCTTACAATATCGCAACATTCAAAGTAAAAGAGGCATTTTTTCTAGAAGATCTTGAAGGGCAGGAAGTGCTAGGACGACCTATCAATGGTAGGTTTCTAAATCATTATATATATTGAAATATTGAGGAAGAAATTCACTGCTATTGTATATACCAGTTTATATTTGATATCCAAGAAAACACAAGAATTGTTTTTGAAGTTTGAAGCCCAGGGAGAAGGCCATAAGACTCCTACAACATCTCTTTTTTTCTTTTAAATTTCATAGTTTTTAGTCAGTTATTGAGTCACAGTCAAGTCAGTCTTTTCTAATTCAGTATTTTCAATCTATTTAAAGTTTCATAACCTAGTTGAATCCATAGCCCAATGGTAAGGCTACCTGATATATAGTGTTCTTGACACCTCCCGAAGGAGCTTCCATTGCCAACTGGAGCCAATGTTAGAGTCGATTTATCAGTGATCAAAAATAGCTCTTTTGAGAGTTTTCCATCAGGTCATTAGTCAAAATTTTGTGCTTTTTCAGTTATTTTTTAGCAATAATTTTGGTCAATGAAGAAGTATTATCTTGATATGCAGCTCCTTCACATCATTTCATCACCTTTTAGAGGTCTAAAGTCAGGTTTTTCATCTCATATAGGTGAATTCTAGGTTTTTAACTGCCTATGGAAAATCTTTGAAATTTCCATTATCAAATAAAGTAGTTTTTCCTTGGCTATATTCGCAAAGTCCGGTTAAAGGAGCAAGCTTGTTTTTACAATCCCAATAAAACTCTGCATGTCGCAGAAAACTCATAATTTGTTATTTGTATTCACAAAGAAAGGAAGAGCTTTTCTGAGAAAATTATTTCAAGCCACATGCTTTATGGCTATTTGTTCTTCAAAAATCTGAAAGATCATTTGTATGACCATAGGATTTACCCTACGCGTCATGCTTAACTACCCATATGAAACATTACGTACCCCTACCTCGTCAACCATCCAATTCATATCGTATTTAATATCCTCCTACCCCACTATCATTAACCTTCGCTATATGCTAACTACTTCTCACCTCACCGCTCACCCACCGCATCATAATTAAATCTAACAGCCCGCACATGATTTCGGCCCCCCCTCATCATCTAAAACTTAACGTTGGTGGGGGGGGAGTTCGGAAAGGGTAGTTTCATAACCCGACCCCACTGCTACATGACAACATCATATAATTTTGCACCTCCCCCCCTCCCCATAAAACTACCTGTCGTCGATGGACCCCTCTGAAATTATACTTATCCACTAGATGAAAACACCTGCTCTGCCCGCCATCATGCCACATGGGTTGTGCCACTTTCCAATCAAATCAATTCTTGCGCTCATGTAGCCATTAGCCAATAAATTCAATCCTAATCATTAAGGCTAACGTACCTGCGCCTCTTTCAACGAGAATTAAACCAAATCATTTATAAATTCATCATTAAACAACCTATTTAAACCTTCATTTCATTCACTCTTCTCTGTACATCGAAAAAACTCCAGAAATCAATCTGACCACTGTCTAAAGCCTCCTTTGCAGTTGTCGATATTATTCCAATTTTTAAAGCCTTCTCTTAGTCTCGGCCTCTGTTTTTGCATCAGAAATTCTTGCTTCTTCCATTCAAACAGAGCCAGTCATGCCTCCAAAGAACAAAGGACCAGAAGAAACAATAAGTTTTCTACTTCATCTTCAAATTGACTTCCATCATATACCATTAGAAAATAGAGAACATAAGATTCATGAAACCCTTTGTGAGCTTGAATTGTTTGAAATGTATTGTTGGTTAGAGGATAAATTTTTGGATAAATATGATGATATAGGGCTGTGGGATTCAAACTTGCCTCATTAAATTTTTCCTCACACCCATAGTGCACCAGAATTTGTCAGAAAATGCCAGGCTTTGTACGTGCCTAACCAAATAGATATTATCACTCCTACGGGAGGGATTTTAGTAACCATAACTACCCAAAAAATAGAACAAATGATGCAAGCCCCCATCATAGAGAATTCCACTCCATTTTCTCAAGAAGCACTAATTGAAATATAATAGAAATTGGATTTTGCAAAAAGGGCTCAAACTCTTGAGTTGTTTATGACTGAAAATGCTGCATTACCCAAGAAGAATCCTCCATTTCCATCATCCATTTTCCCTTAAAGAGCCAAAAAAATCATCACAGTTATCTCTACCTTCTTGGTTATTATTCAAACCAATGGGTAGATGAAGCCATCATAGGATTCATGTCAATTTTATCCACAAATTCTAAACCCTCCATCATATTCAAATTTAATCAATTCATTGCATATTCCATTCATGAGAAGTTTGTTAAATTTCCAACTGAAGAGGTATTCAAATATGCCTCGGTGTTAGTTTATTTTATTTTTTATTATCTTCGACACAAATTCAAGTTTTCATTACAAAAATTGGATGAGGAAGGAAATCAACAACCAATTATTTTCTAGACTTCATTAGTGATGAAGGAACAAAAGGAATATTCATATAAGCAGTTTGTAGAATTTTTTTTACATCAAGCACTCAGTTTAATAAACATGACTACAAAGCCTGGGATTAGTGAATAAATCATAAAAGTGTTGCAATTATCAGATCAAACTAGAATAGGAGATTGGTATATCTATCATAATTACATAGAACTCAGGGTCTATGGCTGTGAGCTTCCCCCTTAAAAATTTCCAAAATTCCTCCCAATGAGGATTTTTGCATTAGAATACATCAAAAAAATGCTTAATGATGATGTACATTTTGTGTCTACTAAAAATAATTCCCAATTCAAATTCAAAAAATAGATAGGATCTGTTTTCTCTAATAGCACGACAACAGGAGAAGAAGAAAACAAATTGTTGAAAGAGATGCAATTTAGCCTCAGTTTCACATGATCATATGATCCAATTGGTATTATTTCTAAACTAAGGTTAGAGAACAAATCTACACCTTATTTTCATACACACATACCAAAAATTGAGAGATATTGAATCAGATTGAATGGATTGAGGGTACTTTACAGGAAGCTGAAGAAAAAACAATGTCTACATCAGCATTGCAAACTTCTGTTGCACAAGAGAGAGTAGGAAAGAGGAGAAGAGAAGATCAATCATCTCCAATGACTGACTCATCTAGAAAATAATTCAAAATCCATTATAGAAAGAATACAAAGCTCAATCCAAAAGTCAATCCTAGCAAGGATTCAGAGCAAGAAGTAATTATTATTACCAAAGAGGCACCTCCTTCCACATAGACAAATGGTCATAATACTTCTACTCCTACCACCTCAACAATTTCCCAAGATCAACATCAAGCCAGTCAAACTAGTACAATTGTTACAGGGGAAAAAGGGAAGAATATCTTTGATACCTTCAGGGAGATAAAGTTGAAGAATGAAATGTTGAATACTAGTACATACAATCAGTTTTGGAAGTAAAATTCCATCTCTCAGAGCAGGTTTCTCCTAGCTTTTGATTCAGATAAAGGAAAAATGCAATTTTATTTTCTTCAAGCACAAATTCCACAGCCAAATTTAGTAGCAAATTACAAAAATACTACATTTGAGTTTGATACTAAGGAGATACATCCAACAAATCAAATGGAGTTACATAAAAAAACTGGTGATATGATTTCATCCACTCTCACTAATACTGCTATGAGTTTGTCAAAATTGCAAGTTTCTTTGGCTAATGTCCAATCACAGCTGAAAACAGAGAAATTTTCTTCATTTTCTAAAGACACAAGAATCAAAACTCTGGAAGACCTGGTGATGAAAGTTGGATATGATCCTCCCAATGTCAATGCAGCAGAAAAAATCATCAAAAAGAAAAATGTTGACATAGCAGCATTAAGAAAGTGATCTAGGTGGCTCCAAAGACACACAAAGGACAAAGAGGGCTGAGGAAAGCTCAGAAATCAAAGAGTTTGGAATTTTTTCGAACCAGGGCATCCCTTTGTTTTCCATGTTGGCGGGATACTCATAGTCATTATATGTGAGTTATTTTCATACAGATAAGAGTCATTTTTATGAATGCTATTTCCTGTAGTGGAAAATATCATGGAGAGGTCCAGCCACTCCTGTGTGAGGGTATTTTCCTTGTATGATAAAGAAAACACCATCAATGTACATCTTCACTTCTTACAGCACTTAATGCAATGGCCTACACCATCTTAACATCGAGGCCTAGAGACGTAGTCCCTCCTGGATGAACTTCGTTATCAAAATTTTATGTTGTTCATGCTTATTATGTTCCTCTTCTTTACATCATGCAGTTGTTCATTTATGTTCATTGACACTTTAATTAAATGAAATTCTAATTCATCAACCAAAGTAAAAGGTCTTGGTTAAGGGTATCAGGAATTTACCTGGATCAAGTGGTATTAGAGCAGGTGTTCTTGTTGATTGGATTGCAGGCATGAACTATTGAATGTTCGCTAAGTCGAGCCATGGAGAATGTGAAGGACATGTATGAGACCATGCTCAGGCTATTCGAGAAAGTGAACATGTTGTACGAGGCTTATAAAAAACAAGCAGCAGAGAACGACGAAATGAAGCGCAACATCGAAAGTTTTCGAGTAGATCATGATGCATTGAAGGAACTCCTACAAGAAGAGAAGGAGGAGAAGTAGTGGTTGTAGCTTCACCTATAAGTTGTCACAGAGGCCTTGGAGGAATTGAAGTGCAACGAAGGCTTAGAGAAGCCTTCTTCACCTATTTCGAAAGCGACAGCTAATGTAAACAATGTTTATTTCTCTTCATTTTCTTCACATTATATCATTTCGGTTGGAATTTTGGAGATACCCATTACAGGAACCGACATGAGACTCCTCACCAAGATGGGGTAAAAAGGAGGAGGGATTGGCATTCGTGGCTAAGGCATAGCCCAACCATTGGAGGTTGTGCAGAGACCTCGCAATGCAGGTTTGGGGTACACTGAAGGAGGATTTTTGAAGGACATCAAAGGCAAACATGCATTGATGAACTCTCTAGGGAAGAGGAATGATGGGGACACCTCACCATCATCCCATGGTAATGCATATTGAAGTGAAAGGGTTGAGGCAAGCTCACATCACCATGATCGCACTAGAGATCACCAGAGAAGGTATAATAAATCTCATTATTCCAGAGTGCATTTTTATTATAATAATGTTGATAACAATGGTCGTAAATCATGGAATCGCAAAACGTGTCATTCTTGTGGTTTACATAACCATGTTTTTTCTAAGTGTTGGAAAAGGATGGTAGCACAAAGGAGGATGAGGCATGGAAATCCTTCTCCCTAGTAGGAAAATAAATCGGTTAAGCAGGTTTGGAGGAAAAATACCTTTTGCACCCATTGCGACCAAAGTGGCCATCAAAGGGCCACGTGTTGGAGACTCCATCTAGAGCAGCACCTTAAGGACGAAGCAACGGTGCATGAACTGGTTGAAACTGTTTGACAAGCAAATGTGCCACAGGGAGACGACCCATTCACTTTGATAAGTGAGAGATGGTTATTCTAGATTGTTTTTCTAGAGGTGTTAGCTTGTCATGGCCTTATTTTGTAAATAATTTGTTGCATATTACACTGTAAAAGTGATGATGTGTTTTTCTGTCATTTGTTTAAGAAACAATGATATTTTGGCCTTGTTTTATGAGTCATGTGATGCATTTCTTTCATGTAAAAGTGATGATGTGTTTGCCATCACTTTGAAATGTGCCAATGATGTCTTGTCTTGTAATGATAGCTGGGGTGTGATTTCCATTTGATGTAAACTATACCACCTAGTACATGTTATAAACTCGTGGCAAGTATGGAAATTTTTGGGTCATAGTTAGTCAATTTGAGCATGTATTTGCAAGAGGTTTTACTACAGGTTTCCAGAAGATGCAGGTGTCGATTCATTGCTTAAGGCTCTGAAGGGCAAAGGTGAAGGAGATGGAAGGGTGACCTTTTCAGGACACTTGTTTTTTCTAAGTGCTGGAAAAGGATGGTAGCACAAAGGAGGATGAGGCATGGAAATCCTTCTCCATAGTAGGAAAATAAATCGGTTAAGCAGGTTTGGAGGAAAAATACCTTTTGCACCCATTGCAACCAAAGTGGCCATCAAAGGGCCACGTGTTGGAGACTCCATCTAGAGCAGCACCTTAAGGACGAAGCAACGGTGCATGAACTGGTTGAAACTATTTGACAAGCAAATGTGCCACAGGGAGACGACCCATTCACTTTGATAAGTGAGAGATGGTTATTCTAGATTGTTTTTCTAGAGGTGTTAGCTTGTCATGGCCTTATTTTGTATATAATTAGTTGCATATTACACTGTAAAAGTGATGATGTGTTTTTCTGTCATTTGTTTAAGAAACAGTGATATTTTGGCCTTGTTTTATGAGTCATGTGATGCATTTCTTTCATGTAAAAGTGATGATGTGTTTTCCATCACTTTGAAATGTGCCAATGATGTCTTGTCTTGTAATGATAACTGGGGTGTGATTTCCATTTGATGTAAACTTGACCACCTAGTACATGTTATAAACTCGTGGCAAGTATGGAAATTTTTGGGTCATAGTTAGTCAATTTGAGCATGTATTTGCAAGAGGTTTTACTACAGGTTTCCAGAAGATGTAGGTGTCGATTCATCACTTAAGGCTCTGAAGGGCAAAGGTGAAGGAGATGGAAGGGTGACCTTTTCAGGACACTTGTGGTGCAGACATAGTACATAGCAGTGAAAATTCTTGTTGATGCTTTTGGAGGACCAAAATCTCATCAGTGGGGAGGATTAATCCATGTGGCTCCAGAGACACACACATGACAAATAGGGTTGAGGGAAGCTCAAAAATCAAGGTGTTCGTAATGATCTCAAACTAGGACCAAAGCGTAGAAATCATCCTCCTGATCGTAGTGGTGTGAACGGTTCGTCAAACCGAGCTCGTGTGAAAAAGTTAGGAGCGGTAAAATTTTTGGGCTGACTTGGTGACTTGGCAGCCTCAAGGAAGGTGCAAATTCTACCTTTCTCGGCCACTAGATTCCAGCAGCTCTGGCCAAATTCTGGGTGAATTTGTGGGACACTTAATTTGTATCCTTCGGCCTATTTTTGAAATTTTTGAAAATGGCCATTGTGTTTTAATAAAAAAAAAAAAAAATATTTAAATAAGGGCGAGATGTGACCCTCACCCTTATCCCCTCCATAAGAATGCATAACAAATATTTTATTATTAAAAGCGTCGATGACCATGACCCTGTTGGACCTATACCACATGGTGACAACGTATGTGGTGGGGTGGTCGGTGGTCAACCCTGCCACCCCAACCACCATTCCCATTATATATATATATATATATATCACCAGAGTTGGTGGGAGTCGAACCCACCACCGGTAGGTCAACTAGTCTGCCCACGTGGCAACTGCACGTTGTAACCAATCCTCTGCTCCAACCATATTACATGGCATACGACATAACCGTATATGGTTGGGTCGAGCTACTTGGGAGGCGAAGCCATCCACCACAACTAATCACCCTACATTAACTGCACCAACCCCATTTCGGAATGTGGTTAAGTTTAAAATAAAAACATGCCTTTTTAAAATTCATTTCGATGCTATGTTGGGAGGGGCAGGATTTGACCCCTCGACCCCTCTTCAACCACATTCTGAAAATGCCAATGTGCCCAATAGTGGCTTTTGAAAACTTTGCCCGCAAAAATATATATATATATATATATATATATATATATACCTCATTTTCACCAGTGCGCCTAGGAAGGTCCGCAGAAGATGGAGCGTGTAGATTGAGGTTTTTTAATATTTTTTTATGCAGGTGATACGGAACCATGATCCCATAAAAGAGGCAGGAGAAAACCTGATTGAGCCCAATTTTCAGGAGGGCGAAATTTTGACAGTGTCCAAATGGAACAAACTTCATGTCAATTTTTCACTATTCGACGCCACGAATCTAATGGCGTATTCAGATTTTCCACTTGAGATTTATATTTTTTGGCCACTTTTCAAAGTGGAGTTGCAGGTGTTAGCATTCAGTGAGTGAGTAGTCAATTTCACACCTTTTGACGCGACGATCACGATGGTGATTTCAGATCTAGCAGTAGAGCATCTCATTCTTCAATCATCTTCAGTGTAAGGTACATGATGCATTGATTCCTTGTACTTATTTGTCTCTTTTTCTCTGAGATGCATTGTGTTGTACAGATCCCTGTTGATGTTTGATGTGGGATCTTGTTTTTTTTCTAGATGTGAGATGTACTTTCTATCATGGATTTGTATTATGTTTGAGATCCCTTTGATGCCATGTTGGCAGGATACTCATTGTCACATGTATTTTGTTTTAGATCCCTTTGTTTGCCATGTTGGCGGGATACTCATAGTCATTAGGTGTGATTTATTGTCATACTGATAGGAGTCCTTTTTATGAATGAGAGTTCTTGTATTGGAACATCTCATGGAGAGGTCTGGCCACTCCTGCGTGAGGGAATTTTCCTTGTATGACAAAGAAAACACCATCCATGTACACCTTCACTCCTTACATCACTTAATGTAGCAGCCTACACCATCTTGACACTGAGGCCAAGAGACATAGTCCCTCCTAGACGAACTCCATTATCAATGTTTTATGTGTTCATGCTTGCTATGTTCATCTTCTTTACAACATAGAATTGTTCATTTATGTTCATTAATGCTTTAATTAAATTCAATTCTAATTCATTAGCCGAAGTAAAAGGTCTTGGTTAAGGGTATAAGGAATTTACCCAGATCATAAAGCAATTGAAGATTCCAACGACAGAAGATCCTCTGGCAAAGGACATTGAAGAGACTGAATCCTAGAAAGCAGAAATGGTGAAGCTGATTATGGAAAAGAATGCTCAAATAAAACAGATGGAATCAGAGCTATAGAAAATGACAAAGGAAAAGGAACAAACAAAAAAAACATCTAAAGTTCCTTTAGAAGCAGTGCCTCTTGCAGTTATTCCTACAGCCCAACATTCTACCACAAGTACTTCAGATGAAGTTGAGTAGCTCACTAAAGAAGTACAAAATATGTCAATTCAGGAAGAAGAGATAAAGAAACTACAAGACAAAGTACAATTGCTACAATATCAGAAGTCCAAAGATGAAATTTCACATGTAGCTGAAGCATAGAGAGCTAAAAATCTAATTGAGAGGTTGCAAAAAGAACAAAAGGAATCAGCCATTGGAAACACTTTGGGCCAAGTAAAATAAATAATTTGGGAAGATATCATGGAATCTATTAATGAAAATTGGCCAAGTATGTAGATTATATTTCAACAAAAGGAGTTGATACACAAAGAAAATGAGATCATTACAACAATTAAAGCACAACTTGGAGACAAGCCTGCTACAGCAAAAAACATTATCAAATTTCTGAATTCAAATAACACGTATGAGTTGGATGATTTTGGCATAGATGATAGAACATAAACAATCCTGGAGGTAAAGAAGGTTATCACAAAGAAGAATCTAATTCCTCAGCTTGAGGAGAAGTGTCATAACCTGGAAATCATAGTGCAGAGATTTTTCAGCAGATTAGAGCCTCTGACATAGAAGGGATTGCCTTCTCTGTTTGTAATTAATGAAAAATTGATCGCCAAAGAAGATTATTGGAGAGTAATTAAATAAATTGCCAGAGATACTACCAAAATTTCAAACATAAAAGGAACAATGATAGGAAGCGTGCTATTGGGAATAGCGAGCAACGATATTTTTATTCAGTATGAGATAAAACATGTTTTTGTGGTGAGGCCCACTTTTTCCAAGTACACTGAAATGGATGAAGTTTAATGTAAGGTAATAAAAATGGCAATCCTGGACTCTTGCCTTTTCTATCATCACATACACAACGACAACTTAATTGTTCTCAATAAGACTACCTACCTTGCCTTATTTTATTGTCTGCAACTCAGTCTTTGAAATCAAATTTAGTTTCACTGATCATTATTTTTATCCAGCTAAAAAATTATAAAAAAATTTCAAACATATTAGCTTATATCTAGCCTAAAATATGGCACTCGGCCTTAAATTGAATATTTTAAAAAAGTGACATAGAGAGAGCCCTCTCTGGTTAGGTAGGGCTAGCTACCTACCTAAAATTTGGTTTGTGGTTACCTCTCTTCAATCCTATTTTCAGCCTAGGAAGTTGGGGAGAGTGATAACAGGTTTATCCTAGCTAAGAAAAGCCATACGACCACTGATTTTTCTTGAATTAAAGCTTCTAACTATTCTAAAGATAATATCAGTTTTGAAAATAACCATCCATAAGACAATTACAATCTGAAAAAAAATATTTAAGGTTGAAAAAGTGACACATATCATGAGACATTAATCACATTAGGCCACCTAGGACCAATCCAACAAAAAAAAAGCATACACAAGTCTCCAAATCACTGTCACGAGAATACTATAGACATAGTGTTATCACTATCATCCAGATTAGAGTTGTCACTGTCATATCAAAAAGAGTCCTTAAAATTGTAGAATTCACACATTATTGTAGAAATTACACCAATGGATTCAATCCGATCATGCAATGTACTAAAACAATATACTGAATCCTCCTACAATATTTGTGGAATATAAATCACGATCGCTCAGTCACATGCAAGTAAGAGAAAGAAGTAAATCAATCGCACAACACGATATTTTCCTGGGGAAATCAACTGCTCAAAACCCCTCCATATTTATTGTATAATCAACCAAGGAATCATGAAACAACACAATGCATGTGTTCTCACAAGAACCTCATACACTCTAGCAATTGTCTCACACTGATATAGGAAAAATTTGACCAATACATAGCCAATTTCCTGCCCACCTTCAACCTGCCTTTCTCACGCAATCCCTAGGAAAATAATTCCTATTAAATAGGAATTCAAACCTTCCTTGACTGTGAAATCCATCATGGGCATCCTGTGGCTTTATAATTGCGCTCGAGAAATTCTCTAATAATAAAACTGATAGTTTACTTACCTTTAACCTTTGTCTCAACTGGGTTTTCAACACAATTGACATGCATGCAACTATTAATAGTAAATCATCAGTTACTTGGTAGATTACTACTTGTGAATTAAATTTATCTTAATTCACTTGATCATCCACTAGCTCATCAATCAGTTAGAACTAGTTAAATTGATTTTAACTCAATTAATTTGAGTTGACTGATTGCACCCACAACACACTAGTGCTACAACTGCAACTAGACCCTATAAATAATAGAATAACTCTACATGCCTCATCTTTGACCATCAACTCGAAATTCTTGAGCTAACTAAGTCTATCACACTTAGTTAACTATTACAAGTTGTTATGATATAAGATTACAATTTATTTAAAAATTGGATGCTCATATTAGCACTAATGTGTCACTTGAATTCCTCACTCATGTGTGACTGGAATCCCACACTAGTATGTGCTGCATTTTATTGTTGAATTTAAACACTCCCTCTCAACAAGAAAGGGATTCTCTGCTACTCCAATCCTGCCTCTGTGGTATTCAATTTTTCTCTTTGCAAGCACCTTCGTCAAGATATTTGTATCCTGATCCTCTATGGGAATGTACTACAACAACATTATGCACCTTTGAACCCAATCTCTAAGATGGTGGTATTGGATGTCAATATGATTGGACCTGTCATGGAATATCAGATTAACCAAGAGTTTTATGCAACTCTGGTTATCACAATGTATAACCGTCAGATCCATCTGATGACCAAAAAAACCAACAAGTATCTTCCTCATCCAGATGGCCTTGCATGCAACCTAAATAGCTGCAATGTACTCTACCTCGGTTAAACTGAGTGCAACTGATAACTGCTTCCTACTGTACCAAGAAACTTCTACTGATCCTATGGTGAAGATGTCCCCTGATGTTTTCTTCCTGTCTGATGGACTACCTTCCCAATCTTCATTGGTGAAGCCTTGAAGCTTCACTCCCTTTGTCCGTATGTACCATAATCTATGCTCTATAGTGCCCCTGATATATCTCAAAAAATGCTTCCCCTCCTTCCAAAAGAGATTGGTAAGATTAAACATAGCTTGACTAATCTGGTTAACTGCATAGCATATGTTTGGTCGTGTGTTCAACAAATACATAAGTGAACCCACAAGCTGACTGTAAACAATAAAATCCACTACCTCACCTGAAGTAGCATCCTCCTTCCTCCAGTTTCAAGCAAGATGAGTCTCCATGGGTTTGTTTCCATCCATGTGGAACTTCCTCATAATCTCCTTGGCATACTTGCCTTGATATACAAATAGTTCCCCATCTCTTTTCCATATTTCCAAGCCAAGGAAATAGTGCAAGAGCCCCATTTCCTTCATCTCAAACTCTCTTGCAAGGTCCTATTTGCAAGAATTTATGAGCTTCTCATCACCTATTAGTATAATATCATAAAAATAAAGTACAACAAACAAAATCTTACCATCGAACACAATATGATATAGGTTCACATCTACTTCACTCTTTTTGAATCCCAATCCGGTGAAATAGTTGTCGATCCTAGTGTACCAAGCATGAGGTGCTTGCTTCAACCCATACAATTCTCTCTTGAGTCTGCACACATGCAACTCCCTGTCAGAGGTATCAAAAACTTCTTGCTACTCAATGTACACTTCTTCCTCAATAACTCCATTGAGAAAGGTTGTCATTACATCCTTCTAATGTATCTACCACCCCATCTACGCTGAGAGTGCAAGGATAGATCTAATTGATGAGTACCTTGAAACCAGTGCAAAAGTCTCCTCATAGTCACTCCCCTCTACCTGTGAGAATCCTTGGGCCACAAATATAGCCTTGTATTTCTCCACACTCCCATCTACTTCTTGCTTCACCTTATATATCCACCTAGATCCAACCATTGACTTCCCCATTGGTCTTAGGACCACTTCCCATGCACTTTTTCTAATAATGGAGTAATACTCCTCAACCATGGCATAAACCCATGTTGGTTGCTGCACTAATTCCTCAAAAGAGGATGGTTCTGTCACAATACACTCTCTCATAAGATCCAAGAATCTAGTATATATATCTGGGGACCTTCTCTGCATGCGCTGTGATTTAGGTGCACCTACATGTTCTGTCGCATCTAGCATCAATATATCAACCTCATTGGTGGGCTTCCTGCCATTTCTAGTGGATGGATATGCATGAGTGGTTTATTACACTCCATGATCCTCTGCTTGTGGTTGTTCCACATCTTGAGGTTCATCCTTTGGAACTAAGAGTTCCTCATCTGCATGAAATTCAAGCTCCCTCTCAAGGGACAATCACGTGGTTTTCTCCTCATCAAATTTAACATCTCTCCTGACAACTGTCATCCTGTTAGCTGGAAAATATACCCAATAGTTGTGGGGAGTATCACTTCACTCCACAAATATCCCAACCCTTGCTATTGGTTATAGCTTATTCCTGGCATCTTTGGTCACATGTAAATAGACATATGAGCCAAAAATTTTAAAATATGAAACATCTGGTTTCTTACTTGAAAAAACCTCCTCTAGTGTACTCATGCCAAGTATCCAATGAGGACTACGATTTTGCACAAATACCATTGTGTTGCATGCCTCTTCCCAGAGATTCAACGGTAGGCCCTGATCATGTAACATAGCTCGTGTTGCTCCCACAATGGTTTTGTTCTTTATTTATGCAACCCCAGTCTGTTGTGGGTTATGAGGTGTAATCAATTCTCTTTGAATTCCTTCTTTGGCACAGAAGTCCTTGAATTCATTAGAGATATACTCACCACCATTTTCACTCCTTAGTCTAGCCTTCACCTTCTTCCCTATATCTTTCTCTACCAATGCTTTGAACTCACAAAACTTGGAGAATGTCTAATCTTTCTTATACAGAAAGAAGATCCAACACTTTTTAGAAAAATCATCAACAAAAATCACATAATACATGTGCTTTTTTGTGGAAGCAGTTGAGAAATGTCCACACACTTATGATTGAACTCTCTCAAAGATTTTCGTTGCTCGGTTCTCCTTCTCATGAAAAGTGGCTTTATTATACTTCCCCATGGTACATCCCTTGCATGTGTCAATCTATGCAAGAGTACCCTTTGAAAGACCTGTAGAAATCTGTTGTATTATCCTAAAAGCGTTGTGGTATAGATAGCCCAATCTCCTATGCCATAACTCACCTGTATCCCGACTCACCACTTCCCCTGCTTTACTGCTCATTTTTTCATAGCCGTCTACATCAAGTTTGTAGATTTTCTTCACATGAACCTCAATCTTCTTTACCTATCCTATGGCTTTGTGATGAAGGAATGCCTTTCCTTCACTGAAAACCACATCATATCCAAGATCCTCCAACATAGCAACTGAAACTAAATTCTTTTTCAAGCTTGGTACATGCATTCCACCTTTTAATATGAATGTATTACATGAATGTCTTTGGATAGTAACTGTACCAATCCCAATAGTGCTATACCTCCCTTCATCATCCATCTTGATGTGCATCTGAAGATCCTTCTCCTCCAAGCTACTAAAGAGTTATTTGTTTCCCATCATGTGGAAAGATGCTCCACTATCCAAGTACCACATAGATCCCATCACAGTTGACACCATTCATGCGATGAGAGAGAATTACAACTCAAATTGTGAGGAAAAAGCTTCACCCGTTGTAGCTCCCAGAGCCTTCTTGTTGTTCTTCTTCTTTTGTGGACAATTTGTGGCATAGTTTCCACGATTATAACAATGAAAACATTTCACCTTTGAAATGTCATGCTTCTTTCATTTTTTGTTGGTCTCAGATTTGGGATGGGACTTCTTCCCCTTCCCCTTCTTTTCCTTACCATCCAAGGCACCATTTTCCTCATCATCAGTCTTGGATGAGGATCTGTTCCTATTATTCCTCTGAAACTCTCCTTGTACCAAATATGACCATATTCGCTCCCAATCTGGTAACCTCTCCCTCCCATTCATAGAGTCCTGGTAACTATGCGAGCTCTTGTGAAGGCCTATAAGTTCTAGGCTCACCAAGTCATCATCAGCTACAATAATCTCAACACTTCAAATCTCATCTTGACATTGAGTGAACTTGGTCAAGTATTTCTAGATTATGTCACCCTTCTCCATTTTGATTTTCCTGAGCTTGTCCTTGAGTGCCAATTTTATATGGTCACTACTACTTTGAAACATATTTGTCAATGCCTTCCACATAGCATATAGAGTTTTTTTGCCATGAAGACTCGATACAATATGATCTTCAAATCCCTCTAATAAGATCGTCCTCGCGTTGTCTACATCTTCTTCCATGAATTAAGAAGTTGGGAATTTGTTGTTGTGGGCTTGGGAATATCAGTATCTATGAATTACTTCAACCCATTTTCCTCCAACACTGCCTCCATCCTTTCCTTCCATGAAATATAATTCGAACTTCCCTCGAGTGCATATTCGAGTCTCAAGCCATTGAAAGACATCTTGATCTTCTTCTAGCTCCAAAGAAAGTATCTACAAATTTTAATATTGTTCAACATAAACTCAATTTCTTCTCCACTATTGTGATTCCTGGCACTCTAATACCATGTAGAAATTACACCAATGGATTCAATCCGATCATGAAATGTACTAAAACAAGATATTGTATCCTTCTACAATATTTGTGGAATATAAATCATGATCACTCAATCACATGCGAATAAGAGAAAGAAGTAAATCAATCACACAACACAATATTTTCATGGGGAAAGAAATTGCTCAAAACCCCTCCATATTTATTGTATAATCAGCCAAGGAATCATGAAACAATTCAATGCATGTTTTCTCACAAGAACCTCATACACTCTACCAATTGTCTCACACCGATCTAGGAAAAATTGGACCAATACATAGCCAATTTCTTGCCCACCTTCTGCTTACGTTGCTCACATAATCCCTAGGAAAAATAATTCCTATTAAATAGGAATTCCAACCTTCCTTGACTGTGCAATCCATCATGGGCATCATGTGGCTTTATAATTGCACTTGGGCAATTCGTTAATAATACAACTGATAGTTTACTTACCTTTAACCTTTTTCTCAACTGGGTCGTCATCAGAATTTACATGCATGCATATATTAATAGTGAATCATTATTTACTTGGTAGATCATTACTTGAGAATTAAATATATTTTAATTCACTTGATCTTCCACTAGCTCATTAATCAATTAGAACTAGTTAACCTAATTTTAACTCAATTAATTTGAGTTAACTAATTGCACTCACACCACACTAGTGATACAACTGCAACTATACCCTATAAATAATATAATCACTCTACATGCCTCATCTTTGACCCTCAACTCGAAATTCTTGATCTAACTAAGTCTAGCACACTTAGTTAACTATTAAATTTTTTTATGAGATAAGATTACAAATTATTTTCCAATATATTTAAAATTGGACGCCTACATTAGCACTAATGCATCACTTGAATTTCTCGCTCATGTGTGATTGGAATCCCACACTGGTATGTGGTGAATTTTCATGTTGAATTTCAACAATTCTAGTGTTGGTCTATCCTAGATGAGAATAGCCATACCACCACTAGTTTTTTCTTAAATTAAAGCTTTTAACTATTCGAAAGGGAATATCAATTTTGAAAACAACCATCCATAAGACAATTACAATCTGAAAAAACTCTTTAAGATTAAAAAAGTGACATCTATCATGAGACATTAATCACATTAGGCCATCTAGGACCAATCCAACAACAAACAAGTATACACAAATCTCCAAATAATTGTCACAAGAATACTATAGACATTGTTATCACTATCATCCAGATTAGAGTTGTCACTCTCATATCAAAAATAGTCCTTAAAATTGTAGAAGTCACACATTATAATGCTGGTCTATCCTAGCTGGGAATAGCCATACCACCATTGGTTTTCCTTAAATTAAAGCTTCTAACTATTCGAAATGGAATATCAGTTTTGAAAACAACCATCCATAAGAAAATTACAATTTGGAAAACCTCTTTAAGAGTGAAAAAGTGACATATATCATGAGACATTAATCACATTAGGTCGTCTCCAATCACTATCAAAGAATACTATAGACATATTGTTATCACTATCATCTAGATTAGAGTTGTCACTGTGATGCCGGAATTCTGCTAGAAAGCAAATCCTAGCATATAAGAATCCAACTCTGCACTCAACTCTGAAAATGCTCAAAGTCTCAATAAAATAAAACCATGAAAAAAAACATTTAGCTCAAATTTACATGAAGGCAAAAGAGCCATTCTAATCAACTACATATAACCATATCAAAATTCTCTGGCCAAATATTACATTGGGCGGCCTCTTGGCTCTTGGCCCTTTAAAACACTCCTCACAAAACCACTCATATTTATACATAAATAATGAATTTAATTCATTCCAAAAATCTCTCCACCTAATCCTCAACTAAATCTAATTTAAATTCATTTTAGGTGTGGACTCAACAAAGTCCCGTACATAGAATTCCTACTCCCTAAATTTTCTACCTAATTCTATTTTCTCTCATATCCTTTTAATTAATAAAAGAATATATACAAAATCCTCAATTTTATAATTTATCTCCTATTTTATTTAAAAATAACAAATTAATTAATAAAACAATTAAAATGTCACACCCCCCTTTATTACATAATTAAAAATGAAAATTGGCCTTGATGCTCCTGCATCAGAATCCCAAGGTTGAAATTAATCATGATCACCTAATCATGTGTTCGGATCTATGTCTGCCTGGATCCCATATCTTATGCTACAACTTCCCACTTGTCGCTACTTCTGTCTGTTGTTCTTCTCCAGGTCTCCATACTTTATGCTACATTGCCCCACTGGCTATGCTTTCACAATCTTCTGTTGTCTTTCTCTTGCTGCTTCTTCTTTGTTTTACTACTGCTGGCCTCTTCCGGGATATCTTCATCATTATCCTCCTAATTAGTTCAATTTCTAGATCCAATATATTTCCTCTAGTATCAGAAATAAAACTTGTACTCACAAAACAATTGTTAGAATAAAAAACATAAGGCTTCAGTGCCTCTTCCGCTGCTGGCAACATTTCAGTATGCTGTTCTGAAATTTCTTCTTTCATCAGCACATCAGTATGCTGACTTAATTCCTCTGTGAAACTATCAGTTAGTCCCTCCTCCACATCATCTGTTTGAAAAATGTTTCCCTGTTCTGTGTCTTTCAGTAACTCTCCCTGAAAATAGATCCTCTGCTTTTCCAACTCTCTCCTCTGAAGATCTAACTTCCGATATAACTGAACAATCTCAACTGGAGTAGAACTTGGAAATTTTACACAACTTTCCATACCTTCATTTTCTGTTGACCAATCATCAGATGGTCCTTCTTCCCTTGCTTCAATAATCTGCTGAATATTTCCATGAGACCCCTCTATCTTCATTTCTTTCTAAGATCTTGCTATCTCATTAAACAAATACACTTGTTTACCTCCTTGGAATTTTTCTTCAGTATTTCTGCTTTGTTTCTGTTCCATAACAGCTTCGTCTTGCTGTCTTACCCCAAATAAGAATTCATTTATGATTTCTTCCTGTTGTAACTAATCAACACTTTCCTTCTCTGAAAGGAATTCTCTACCAGACTTTACCTCAAGAGTTTCATTCTCCTTTGTGACAGTTCCACCAGACTGTTCATCGTCTCTCGCACATCCTGCAAACATACATAAATTGTGAGAAAAATTGCAATGCTTCATAGCCTCACCTGCTTCTCTTACGAACACATCTTCAGATGCTTTTGAACTATCCTAATAGTTCATGAGATCTTCCTCACTAATCTCTTCACCCAGAATTTCACCATATTCCGGGCCACAAAAGGAAACATCCATTTTTAACTCAGCCTCTCTGAGTTCTTCACAACTCAACATCTGATCGAGCTTCCTCAGCTCCTCCATCAACTGTATGTTTACCTACTTTTCCCTCTTTTCGTTTAGCGTCTGCCACTTCACCTTCTTTCTCATGGTCCAACCATGTGTCTGGTATTTCACATTTTCCTGCAACAACTTCATTAAAAATTCAAGGTGAATTGTTATCTCAGCCTTCTCCCACTCGTACTCTTCATCAGATCTCCGAAAATGACTATCAACAGTCATCTTCCCCTCCTTTGTGAACTGCATCTGTTCACATGTAGACTTCATTTAAGCCACTTCCCCGTAATCCTTCACACTTGTCATTCATCAAAATGCAACTTCTCCTCTTGCGCTTGGCTTCTCTTTGTCCTGGAACTAATCCCTGGCAACCTTTTTGCTACAATTTGCTGCAAACAACACCTTAGCATACATGTGTTACTTGATAGAGAGTAAACCCCACTTACCCACAAACACACTATCTTCCATGCATATAAACCTGAACTACACATTTTTTCCCAAATAATTATAAATCTGCAACCTCAACAATCCCAACAATTTGGGCAATCTACACGGAAGCAAAATTTGATCTCATGGTTATTACAAACCAAACCATCTCCTTGTGGAAGCTTATTTTCATCATAATGAACAAAACCCATTGCATATATTTGAATGATTATTTGATTTTAAAATCAAATTCCCAAAATACTTGAACTAATATAAAATTCGAATGCATATATATATTTGGTTACAACACTATCAACTTACATTCAATTAAAACTTAATTGTTCACCATTCACCAAATATACGCTCACCCATTTGAATGTTAACAACATTATATTCATTCTTTGGAGTCACCTTACTGTCTTATATCAAAGCTTGACTTTGATAAACCCCAAGTGCTAACATCTATGTTAACACACATTGTATCTTCAAATTCACACTTCTTCTTCGCTCAACATTCCGCTTCTTCTACGCTATCAAATTAAGTCTTCGACCAGATTCATGGAGTCCAATTTTACTGCAATTGAACTAAGCTTCGATCATTGCTTCTCTTGGTTTTATTTTCCAACGGATTTAATTCCGTCCTTACTTTTCACGGATTCTAATTCTGCTTTCACATAATCACTGCGTCTAATTGAGCCATTGTTGTCTTTTTATTCAATCGATTGCTTTTATGTTTAACACCATTGCAATCTATAAACATTGATGATGTCGCACTTCAATTTGGAGTTCCATTCTCACAGCTCTATGCCTTCAAGTTTGAACTTTGTTTGTTACAGCTCCAATCACATAATTTGATTGTTGTTCCTTCATGCTTGTGGTCAATTGCGGCCAAACACAAAACTTTGCAATCATTGTTTCTCTATGAAACATGCATATTTATACCACCTGCAAACACAAATTCGACCTGCAAATTCATTCCAACCTTTGGCATATGTTAATGCATCCAACATCATAACACTTCAAGCTTGCATGGCTTCTCAAATAATTTCAATTAGGGATGACATTTCCCCTTTCATAAAAGTCCCAATTCGACTTCAAAATTGAATTTTGTTTTGCTGTAATACATTAAAATGACACAAAGTATATATAACCATCAATTCAAAAAGAATCGAATTCTTCAAATCCGATTCCAACTCAAACAGAATCTTACTTACAAAGCCAAATATACATTAAATAACATACACCACGCACACATTTCATATAGTTACAGACTCAAAGCACCACAAACTTTTACACAACTCAATCAACTCTTGCTCAGCTCCGATACCAAAATGATGCCAGAATTCTGCTAGAAAGCAAATCCTAGCATATAAGAATCCAACTCTGCACTCAACTCTGAAAATGCTCAAAGTCTCAATAAAATAAAACCATGAATTTTTTTTTTTCTCAAATTTACATGAAGGCAAAAAGAGCCATTCTAATCAACTACATATAACCATATCAAAATTCTCTGGCCAAATATTACATTGGGCGGCCTCTTGGCCCTTGGCCCTTTAAACCACTCCTCACAAAACCACTCATATTTATACATAAATAATGAATTTAATTCATTCCAAAAATCTCTCCACCTAATCCTCAACTAAATCTAATTTAAACTCATTTTAGGTGTGGACTCAACAAAGTCCCATACATAGAATTCCTACTCCCTAAATTTGCTACCTAATTATATTTTCTCTCATATCCTTTTAATTAATAAAAGAATATATACAAAATCCTCTCTTTTATGATTTATCTCCTATTTTATTTAAAAATAACAAAGTAATTAATAAAACAATTAAAATGTCACACCCCCCTTTATTACATAATCAAAAATGAAAATTGGCCTTGATGCTCCTACATCACACTGTCATATTAAAAAAGAGTGGAATAATTGTTGTTGCCAAAAAACCATGATTTCCACTTCATTGTTATAGAAATAAATCCAACCACTAATATAAATTCTACTTTTCAAATTGGCATTCATATCAAGCACATAACAGTCACAAGAAAGACACAAGTAGATCATGATCAATTCATTTTCAGAGTAGTAGGGGTGTTCTGTGCAAATATCAACAGAGAAAAGGCAGGCAAGTTTCAATTGAATCAACACAATCTTGCCTAGTATCTCTTACTGCTCGCTTCATTAGATAACTAGTCCCATATCTAATAACAGAGACAAAGATAGCTAGAGTAGTCGGTTCATCCAAACATACATTTCTATTTTTGTATAGGTCGATTCTTTTTATGATAAACCTACACAGAAGGATACATAGAGGGGATTTATGTGGGGATCATATAGTGGATACTATAAAATATTTCTATACGTCCTATAGGCATCAAATACTCAGTGATAAATAATGATTCAATTCAAATCAAATAATGATTGATACTGATAAAAAATTTGGTATGGGTACAACCTAAGCATTGGGGTGTTTTTCCAATGCTAATGCTTGGATGGTCAATGAATTTATTATTAAATTGGAAAACCAAAAGGCTTAGGTAACATTTCTATAGGAAATAGTAATAAATCATAAGTATTTGATCGAGAAGAAAAAATATTATAGAAACATAATACATACATTGTCATCCTCCAAGATAAAATTAAACAATAAATGAATAAATTAAACCAGAAACAATAGAAGGAAATGACTGTTTTTTCAAGAGAAATAAGAGTTAAATTTAAAAGAGATTTTTGGGAAATATCAAGATATATTCACTAGAATCACAAGTTAAAAAATCCAAATATTATCAAAGTCATATTGAGATTTTTCGGTCATAATATTTTATCTATTAATTCTAAACTAATGGATATTAAAGAATATTTCTATAGGAACTTGAGTAAATGGCAACAACACCATATGATTTACTCAAAATCTGTAATAAAATATAAATTCGAGTTCAAGAGTAAAAGAATTCTCCAACATATTTTGACAAAATAAAGAATTTGGATGTAAAAAATAAAATAGTACTTGAGAATATTTCAAGGAAAAAATCAAATATAGATATCATTATATTCTTTGTCTAATACTTTTTCAAATATTAGTGAATGGATTGATGATGCAAATCAATGGTGTTCTAGACTTTAGGATTCTTCTATCGTTGCCATTAAAACTTTAACATGTAACATATTGAGTATCTAGGTTGTGCATCTCTAAGTCAGTTGTACGTTGCATATTTAGAACAACAAAGGGATGGCAATGTGGAGATGATTTTCCAGATAAATACATGTGAAAATGATACGATAAAATAAATAGATAAACAAAAAAAAACCTTTAAATGCCCAACAAATCAGCAATTAAAGCCCCAAAATGATGAAAAACATTTTTCTGATGTTCCTTTCAAAAAACACATTTCAATATAAAAACCTTCTTAACTTTTATTCAGAATATTTTCTCAATGCATGCATTATATTAAATTGTCAACTTAAAACCCAAAATATATGAATAAAAATTTTGGACTAAATCTATCTCATTCTCAATGATACAATAATGTAATCAATACATGCCACCTAGGACCAATCCAACAATAAACAAGTATACACAAGTTTTCAAATAAATGTCACAAGAATACTATAGACATATGTATTGTTATCATTATCATCCAGATTACAGTTGTCGCAGTCATATAAGAAAGAGTCCTTAAAATTGTATAAGTCACACATTATAGTGATGGTATATCCTAGCTGAGAATAGCCATACTACCAATGGTTTTTTCTTAAATTAAATCTCTAACTATTCGAAAGGGAATATCAGTTTTGAAAACAACCATGAGTAAGACAATTACAATTTGAAAAAAAAAAACTCTTTAAGATTGAAAAGGTGACATATATCATGAGAAATTAATCACATTAGGACACATAGGACTAATCCAACAACAAATAAGTATACACAAGTCTCCAAATCAATGTCACAAGAATTCTATAGACATATTGTTATCACTATCATCCAAATTACAATTATCACTATCATATAAAAAAGAGTCCTTAAAATTTTAGAAGTCACACATTATAGTGGTGGTCTATCCTAGCTAAGAATAGCCATACCACTACTGGTTTTTTCTTAAATAAAAGATTCTAACTATTCGAAAGGGGATATCAGTTTTGAAACCAACCATCCATAAGATAATTACAATCTGAAAAGACTCTTTAAGATTGCAAAAGTGACACATATCATGAGACATTAATCACATTAGGCCACCTAGGACCAATCCAACAACTAACAAGTATACACAAGTCTCCAAATCACTATCAAAGAATACTATGGACATATTGTTATCACTATCATCTAGATTAGATTTGTCATTGTCATATTCAAAAACAGTGGAATAATTGAGAGTGGAATAATTTATCTTTCCAAAAAACCATGATGTCCACTGCACTGTTATAGAAATAAATCCAACCACTGATATAAATTCTACTTTGCAACCTACCACTGATATAAAGCACATAACAGCCACAAGCATAGAATGATCAGTTCATTTTCAGAGTAGTAGGGGTGTTCTGTGCAGATATCAACATAACAGAGGCTGACAAGTTTCAGTTGAATCAACATATCTTGCCTGGTATCTCTTACTTCTCAATTCATTAGATAACCAATCCCATATCCAATAGTAGAGACAAAGATAGCTAGAGTAGTCGGATTATCCAAACATACATTTCTATTTTTGTAGAGGTCAATTATTTTTATGATAAACCTACAGAGAAGGATACATTAGAGGGGATTTCTGTCAGGATTATATAGTGGATACTAGAAAAGATGTATATAATTCATAAATGAATCAAATACTGAGTGATAAATAATGATTCAATGCAAATCAAATAGTGACTGATATTGATAAAAAAGTTTGCATGGGTACAACCTAAACATTGGGATGTTTTTCCAATGCTAATTCTTGGATGGTCAATGAATTTATTAGTGAATTGGAAAACCAAAGGCATAGCTAACATTTCTACAGGAAATATTAATAAATTATAAGTATTTTATTGAGGAGAAAAAATATTAGAGAAACATAATACATAGATTGTCATCCTTCAAGATCAACTTAAACAAGAAATGAATAAATCAAACTAGAAACAAGAAGGAAATGAATTTTTTTCATGAGAAATAAGATTTAAATTTAGAAGATATTTTTGGGAAATATCAAGATATATTCACAAGAATCACAAGTTAAAAAATCCAAAGATTATCAAAGTCATATTGAGATTTTTTGGTCATAAGATTTATCTATTAATTCTAAACTAATGGATATTAAAGAATATTTCTATAGAAACTTGCATAAATGGAAACAACACCAATATGATTTACTCAATATTTGCAATAAAATATAAATTTTAGTTGAAGAGTGAAAGAATTCTCCAAAATATTTTGACAAAATAAATATTTTGGAAGTAAAAAATAAAATAGTACTTGAGAATATTCCAAGGATAACTATCAAGGAAAAAATCAAATCTAGATATCATTATATTCTTTATTTAATACTTTTGCAAATATTAGTGAATGGATTAATGATGCAAATCAATGGTGTTCTAGACTTTAGGATTCTTCTATTGTTGCCATTAAAACTTTAACATGTAACATATTGAGTATCTAGGTTGTGCATCTCTAAGTCACTTGTACGTTGCATATTTAGAACAATAAAGGGATGCCAATGTGGAGAGGATTTTCCATATCAATACATGTGGCAATGATACAATAAAAAAAATAGATAAACAAAAAAAAAAGTTTAAACGCCTAAGAAATTAGCAATTAAAGCCCAAAAATCATGAAAAACATTTTTTTGATGTTCCTTTCAAAAAAAACATTTCAATAAAAAAAACCATGTTGACTTTTGTTCGAAGTATTTTCTCAATGCATGCACTATATTAACTTGTCAGCTAAAACCCCAAAATATATGAATAAACATTTTGGACTAAATCTATTTCGCTCTCAATGATACAATAATATAATCAATAGAGGTCACCTAGGACCAATCCAACAACAAACAAGTATACACAAGTCTCCAAATCATTGTCACAAGAATACTATAGACATATGTATTGTTATCACTATCATCCAGATTGGAGTTTTCACTGTCATATCAAAAATAGTCCTTAAAATTGTAGAAGTCACACATTATAGTGTTGGTCTATCCTAGTTGAGAATAGTCATACCACCATTGGTTTTTTCTTAAATTAAAGCTTCTAACTATTCGAAAAGGAATATCAGTTTTGAAAACAATCATCCATAAGACAATTACAATATGAAAAAAAAGAAAAGAAAAAAGAAAAGTGACATATATCATGAGACATTAATCACATTAGGTCACATAGGACCAATCCAACAACAAACAAGTATACACAAGTCTCCAAATCACTATCAAAGAATAATATAGACATATTGTTATCACTATCATCCAGATTAGAGTTGTCATTATCATATTAAAAAAGAGTGGAATAATTGAGAGTAGAATAATTTATCTTTCCAAAAAAAAGTGATGTCCACTTCACTATTATAGAAATAAATCCAACCACTGATATAAATTCTACTTTGAAACCTTCCACTGATATCAAGCACATAACAATCACAAGAAAGACACAAGCAGATCATAATCAGTTCATTTACAAAGTAGTAGGGGTGTTCTGTGCAGATATTAACAAAACAAAGGTTGGCAAGTTTAAGTTGAATCAACATAATCTTGCTTAGTATCTCTTACTGCTTGATTCATTACAGAACTAATCCCATATCCAATAGCAGAGACAGATATAGCTAGAGCAGTCGGATACATCCAAACATACATTTCTATTTTTTTAGAGGTCAATTATTTTTATGATAAACTACACAGAAGAATACATTAGAGGGGCTTTTTGTGGGGATTATATAGTGGATACTAGAAAATATGTATATAATTCATATATGCATCAAATACTCAGTGATAAATAATTATTCAATGCAAATCAAATAATGACTAATATTGATAAAAAAGCTGGTATGAGTACAACCTAAACATTGGAATGTTTTTCCAATGCTAATGCTTGGATGGTCAATGAATTTACTAGTGATTTGGAAAATCAACAGGCTTAGGTAAAATTTCTACATGAAATATTAATAAATTATAAGTATTTTATTGAGGAGGAAAAATATTAGAGAAACATAATACATAGATTGCCATCCTTCACGATCAACTTAAACAAGAAATGAAGAAATTAAACCAGAAACAATTGAAGGAAAAGACTATTTTTTCATGAGAAATAAGAGTTAAATTTAAAAGAGATTTTTGGGAAATATAAAGATATATTCACTAGAATCAAAAGTTAAAAATCCAAAGAATATCAAAGTCATATTGACATTTTTCGGTCATAATATTTATTTATTAATTCTAAACTAATGGATATTAAAGAAGATTTCTATAGGAACTTTAGTAAATGGCAACAACACCAATATTATTTACTCAATATTTTTAATAAAATATAAATTCAAGTTGAAGAGTGAAAGAATTCTCCAACATATTTTGACAAAATAAATATTTTGGAAGTAAAAAATAAAATAGTGCTTGAGAATATTCCAAGGATAATATCAAGGAAAAAATCAAATCTAGATATCATTATATTCTTTGCTAATACTTTTGCAAATATTAGTGAATGGATTGATGATGCAAATCAATGGTGTTCTAGACTTTAGGATTCTTCTATTGTTTCCATTAAAACTTTAACATGTAACATATTGAGTATCTAGGTTGTGCATCTCTAAGTTAGTTATACATTGCGTATTTAGAACAACAAAGTGATGCCAATGTGGAGAGGATTTTCCAGATCCATAAATGTGGCAATGATACAATAAATAAATAGATAAAAAAAGAAAAACACCTTGGAACACACAAAAAATAAGAAATTAAAGCCCCAAAATTATGAAAAATATTTTTATGTTGTTCCTTTAAAGAAAAACATTTCAATACAAAAAGCCATCTTAACTTTTGTTCGAAATATTTTCATAATGCATGCACTATATTAAATTGTCAGCTAAAAACCCAAAATATATGAATAAACATTTCATACTAAATCTAACTCATTCTCAATGATACAATAATATAATCAATATAGGCACATATATTTTCTCAATGCATGCACTATATTAACTTGTCAACTAAAAACCAAAAATATATGAATAAGAATTTCAGACTAAATCCATTTCATTCTCTGTTAGGTCCCTATATTAGTAGTAAAGTCCCTTATTGTTGTTAGTATAACCCCCTTATTATTATTGTTGTACCCTTGTAACCCCAATATTGTTATTATTGTGCCCTTACATTATTATTGTTAGGTCGGCTAGGATTATATTGTTACCCCATAGACCCCTATATATAGAAGGAGGTTTTGGTCATTTGTATCATCCAAGAATTGTTCATTTATGTAATGTATTGGAGGTTTCCCCCTCGAAGTGGCTTATTTCTAAGGCATTGATCTCTCTTTTCTTCTATTTTTGGAGTTGGTTTCAGAACATTTGGTATCAGAGCTTTGGATTCTAGGGTTTTGCCGCTCCAAATAGGACATCGTGGAATTTTTGCTATAACTTTTTTTCTACAAAGTTTTAGAAGCTTAAATTTTCACAGAGAAAGGTCGAAATCCTAAGGAAAGTACTGGGAAAATTTCAAATCTTGGTTTCCAACATTTTTGGAGATATGATCTGTGGAAGTTAGGGTTTTTTTCAGGCTCCCAAATTTCACCTAAATAGGTCATCATGGCATTGTCACTATAACTTTGTTTCTAGGAAGGTTCAGAAGCTAAAAAAATTTACAGAACGAAGCCAAAATTGTGAGGAACCTCGTATAAAATTTTCAAATCTTGGTTCGCAATATTTTCAGAGATATAATCTGTGGAAGTTAGGGCTCCCAAATTTCATCTTAAAGAGGTGACCATGGGAAAATCGTCATAACTCTCTCTCTGAGTATCGGATTGGAATTATGTAAAAATTAGCCGCAAGTACATGGAATGTAGTTTTCTGTGTATCAGTTTTAGAGCCGAAGGAGGAAACAGTGACGCGTGGCACTCTGTACAAGTTCACTCGACTGAACTAGTCCATAGTTAGGTCATTGTGGGAGATTGGGCATAACTTTGCCTTGAAGAATCCAAATCAAGTCATATTTGTGGCAATAAAAAGAATATGCAGAGGGCTACTACAGGACCGAATTTAAAATATTGAAGATTCGAAATCACAGAGATAATTCAGTTTCAATATCAAGCTCCTCAAAAGTAAGAAAAATGTGTGTATTTTTTTGAATTACATAAGTCTTGTTTTAAAATTAGTTTGAATTTATTCCAAGGGCATATTGAAGAATAGATATCAGTATTGGGTTCTAAAATGCCCCCTAAAAATAATTCAACACCCATTAAGCCTTCAGAAGGCTCTACTATGACTCATGAAGACGAAGAAATGAAACATGAGATATCAAAATTACAAGAGCAAGTGCACCAAATTTCGCTATCGCAAAAAGAAACAAAAAATGGAATGGAAGTTTTGAAGAAAGGTGTGGAAACTAAGATGGATGGACTGAAGAATGGCGTGGAAGCTAAGATGGATGGTTTGGAAGCTAATATGGATGGCATGGAAGCTAATATGGATGACATGGAAGCTAAGAGCGATGAAAAAATGAAAGACAACATGGAAAACATGAAGAATGATCTAAAATTAGACATCGAAGGTTTGGCAAAGTTTATACAAAAAATGTTTCCTAATGGAAAAAAGATAGTAGATGAAACTCATGATGAGAACAAAATAAATGTTAATCATGATTTCATAAACTCTAATTTTGGATGGAAGAACCACCATATTCCAAAGATGGATATGAGGAATTTTGATGGCAAGGCTCCTGTAACATGGATACTACATATGGAGCAATATTTTTGTCTCAATAATGTGAAAAACACACAAAAGTTACGCATTGCAACTTTACATGTAGAAAAAAATACATTTGTATGGAATCACTGGCTTTGCTCCCGTAAAAAAAAATTCACTTGGTCAATTTTTACGGAGGAAATGATAGCACATTATGAGGATACAAAGAGCAACAACTTCTTTAGCCAATTGATAAATCTCAAACAAAAGGGTTCAGTGGTGAAACACATTGAGGACTTCCAAAAATTGAATATAAGGGTAACTAATATTCTAGAAGAACACATGATTGATGTCTTCATAGAGACTTTAAAGGATAACATCCAACAAGAGGTTCGCGTTTGGGAACCCGATTCATTGGAGAAGGCTTTCAGGTTGGCAAGAAAAACTGAATGTAAAATTATGGTGACAAGGAATCCTACCACTCACATCTATAAAGACGGAAGTGTTGCTACTCCTAGACTTCCACAACCTACAAGGTTGACACCTCAACAATCGAAAGAAAAAAGAGCAAAAGGGCTTTGCTACAGTTGTGATAGAAAATACACTAAAGGTCATAAGTGTGCTAAGAAGAAATTATTTTACATAGATTGTGAAGAGGAAGAAGAAAATGAACAAGAAACTTCAAAAGAAGATGATATATACCAGGAACCAACCCTAGAAGAAGAATAAATGAGTCCAACCATATCATGTAATGCATTGTCAGGAATTACCACTCCTCAAACTCTCAAGATAGAAGGACATATCAAGAAGAAAAAGGTAACAGTGTTGATTGATTCAGGTAATACCCATAATTTTATTCATCGTAAGGTAGCCAAGGAATTGAATTGCTTCCTATACCCAACACCAAAATGTCAAGTGATGGTTGCGAATGGAGGGACTATAAATAGCTCTGGAAAATGCCATAATATCAAGCTAAACATGGGGGAATATGTATTTAATAGTCCAATTCTTTCCATTCCAATGGGAGGTGTTGATGTTGTACTAGGATTACAATGGTTACAACCTTTGGGGATGGTAGCTTTTAATTTTCAAGAACTTTTCTTGAAATTTTTTTCGGAACGAAAGGAAATCAAATTATGAGGTATCGTTGGGAAGATGGGAAAGATAATAATCTTTAATGTCATGACAAAGCTTCTGAAGAAAGAACAACGAGGTGTAATTGCACAATTATGCTCACTAGAAGTTCCAACATCAAAATCTTCCATTTCTCCATATATGTAAAAAGTCTTGGATACTCATTCCAAGGTGTTTGAAACTCCCAAAAGACTCCCACCTATTCGTGATCATGATCATGCTATTCATTTAGTTCCAGGAAGTGTTATGCCAAACATCAGCCCTTATAGATTTCCCTATGTACAAAAGAGAAAAATTGAACATATGATTGTAGAAATGTTATAGGATGGTATAATTCAACCTAGTCAAAGTTCTTTCTTTTCTCTAGTAGTATTGGTGCACAAGAAGGATGGCTCATGGCGCATGTGTCTGGATTATAGGGAGCTCAATAAGATCACTATTAAAGATAAATTTCTCATTCATGTGACTGATGAATTATTGGGTGAATTAAATAGAGCAATTTATCTTACCAAGTTGGATCTTCATTCAGGATATCATCAAATTGGAATGAAGACTGAAGATATTCCGAAAACAACATTTCAAACTCATGAGGGTCATTATGAATTTTTGGTCATGCCTTGTGGCCTTACCAATGCACCTTCTACATTTCAAGGTTTGATGAATTCCATTTTCAAACCCTTCCTTAGAAAATTTGTACTAGTATTGTGATGACATACTAATCTACAACAGGTCTTGGAAGGATCATGTTCAACATGTTGACATGGGTCTCAAACTATTAGAGGAGAAACAATTGTATGAAAAAACATCCAAATGTTTCTTTGGAGTACAAGAGGTGGAATATCTAGGTCATATTGTATCTCACAAGGGTGTTAAGGTAGACCTTAAAAAAATTAGAGCCATTAAGGAATGGAAAGTCCCCACAATCATAAAGCAGTTGCGAGGAATTCTTGGGTTAACAGGGTATTATCACAAGTTTGTTAAGAATTATGGGAGAATAGCAACACCTCTAACAACATTATTGAAGAAATATGCATTTTCATGGACTCTTGAAGCAACTAAGGCCTTTGAACATCTTAAAGAGGCAATGCCTATACCGCATACAGCGCGTACTTCACAAAAACCTTTATCGTGGAATGATGCTCCTCAGACAATGGAATTGGTGATGTTTTAATGTGGCATGAAGACCTACTGCTTTTGAAAGTCATCCAATCAAAAGAAAATTATTTGTAGACAATTATTTATGAGAAGGAAGTGTTGGAAATACTACATGCACTAAATAAATGGTGACCTTACCTAATGGGAAGACACTTCAAGGTAAAAAATCATCATGAGAGTCTTAAATACCTTTTGGAACAAAGACTATATTCAAAAGAGCAGTAAAAATGGGTCACAAAGATGTTGGGTTATGACTTCGAAATCGTCTACAAAAAATGGAAGCTAAATGTTGTTGCAGATGCACCCTTAAGAAAGGATGAAGAGGTGGAATCGTTGCTTTGTGCCATTTCTATTATCCAACCAGATTGGATAACTGAAGCAAGGGATGAATGGAAGAAGGACGAAGAAGTGTGGAAACTAATTCAAAATTTGCAGCAAGATCCTAATACATCTTATACATTTAGTTGGAAAAATGATTCCTTATGGTACAAATATCGCTTATATATTTGCAAGAATTTCCAACTAAAACAAAAGATTCTTTTGGAATTACACACTTCTCCTTTGGGAGGACACTCAGGATTTTTAAAAACTTACCATAGGGCGAAGAAATAATTTTTTTGGGATGGCCTTAAATCTGATATTCAAAATTTTGTGGTGGAATGTTTGGTTTTCCAGCAAAATAAAGTTGAGACAATTAAGACCCTGGGTCTTCTTCAACCTTCATCCATCCAAGTTAACATTGGGAGGAGATTTCAATGGATTTTATTGCAGGTTTACCTAAGTCTGAAGGAAAGAGTGTCATCATGGTGGTAGTTGATAAACTACCAAGTATGCACACTTTTGTGCATTATCTCATCCATTTAAAGCAAGTACAGTTGCTAAGGAATTTATGGAAACAATTCAAAAGCTACATGGAAACCCAAGGATTATTGTAAGTGACAGAGATCCCATTTTTACTGGAAATTTTTGGATGGAATTATTTTCTTGTTTGGGTACTCAACTAGCTCATAGCTCATCTTATCATCCTCAATCCAATGGTAAAACTAATATAGTGAATAAATGTTTGGAAGGATATCTTCGTTGTTTTGTATCTGATAAGCAAAAACAATGGGTCAAGTAGTTACCTCTCACTTAATGGTGGTATAACACTTCCTTCCATACTGCATCAAAAAAGACCCCATTTATGGCACTTTATGGATATCATCCACCGTCCACCATGTCTTATTTAAGAGAAGATTCTAAGGTTCAAGCAGTGGAATATCACATCGAGCATCAACAAGAAGTTCTATAACTCTTAAAAGATAACCTAAATTTGGCACAAAATCGAATGAAACAATAAGCATATCAACATCGCAGTGAGAGAAGTTTTGATGTAGGAGACTATGTATTTTTACGGCTACAACCATACAAACAAATGTCCCTCAAGCAAGCTAAGAAGGATAATAAATTATTGCCAAATTAATATGGTCCTTACAAGGTGTTGCAAAATATTGGTACTATGGCATACAAATTGGAGCTTCCCACTTCTTCGTGAGTGCATCCAATTTTCCATTATTCATGCTTAAAGAAGGTTATAGGGGACAAACTTCCAATTCAAACAATATTTCCAGAACTTGATGAGGAAGGAAAAATCATATTGGAACCTGAAGCAGTCACGGAAACAAGAACTCGACAGCTACGAAATCAATCAATTTCAGAGTATCTCATCAGAAATAAAGAATCTATCATTGGAAGACTACATGGAGATGATATGTTATAAAGTAAATTTTGAGTTGCTCTAGCGTTGAGAGAACACTTTTTGAAGGAGAGGGGCATGTCGTCCCTATATTAAAATATAGTCCCTTATTGCTGCTAGTATAACCCTTATTGTTACCTTTATGTCTTCGTAACCCCAATATTATTATTATTGTTAGGTCGGCTAGGATTATATTGTGACCCCATGGACCCCTATATATAGAAGGAGGTTTCTGTCATTTGTATCATCCAAGAATTGTTCATTTATGTAATGTATTGGAGGTTGCCCCCTCGAAGTGGCTTATTTCTAAGGCGTCGATCTCTCTTTTCTTCTATTTTTGGAGATGGTTTCATAACATTCTCAATAATACAATAATATAATCAATACAGGCAAATATAATCAGAGAACATCTGAATGCTTAGATCATAAACGCTTGGACAAGAGAAGGGAAATGGGATATATAATTAATGGAAGTTGTGGACAGAGCACAGAAAAATGAGCTCACAAGTCAAAGACCATTGATATTATACTATATTCTTGAAAAATAAGGTATGTAACATGTTGTGTTTTGATGGTATCAAATGGAATACCAGGTCTATGTTCATTCCCTGACATCTAGGATATAAATTTGTAGAATGCACCGAACACAAAATGATGGTCTTCAATGAGGAGTGAAGAGATCCTATGTTGTTTGGGTACGTGGGAATAATTCTACTGTGGATAAGTCATGCTGCTAACAAAGTGAATCTAATTGTTATCACATAAGTCCCGAGGTGAAAAATACATAGAAAATAATAACCTCATGAGAATCTACATACTAAATATTTAGAAGCGAATAAGGTATTGCTCGAGACTATAATAATAATTACTATAACATATTACATTTAGGAAATACATGAAAGTTCTCACAATAAGCTAGCATCATTCATTCACATAAAATCCACATCCATAACACAGAAACATTTCAAAGAGGGGGAATCAACACAACAACCATAATATTTATTCCATATACATAGTCGTACAATATACTTCTATCAGTCCTTATATTCTGGTTACATGCATTCTCTTATGCCAACAGTCCCATCATGATGGTGTTCGCTCTGAACTCATTGCTCTAAAAAAAACCTACTACATTTCATTCCATAAAAATTTAGTCCAACATAAATAAGGTTGGTGGCTATGTTATTATTATATTTGATTTCTCGCTTGACCATCAGGAGAGGGTGGAGCTGCTCACCTGATTCAAATGGAGAGGGTGAAGAGCGTAGCTAAGCCTTTCCCAGGATACACTTTAGAAATTCAAAAGAGAGGGATGAGTGAAAATTCCTTTGCAGACAGAGCACGCATTACACCTTTTTGCTAAATTCATGATAATGATTAGATCCTAAATGAATTGCAGTCAAAATAAACATGTTTCCTGATTGATGAACCAATTAAATCATTTATTTATAAAAAAAAATTAAATATAAATTGTTTTCTCTGTTTATTGATAGATTGTTAACTACTAGAAACTAAACTTGCCAATGGGACAGACAATGGACATGGATAGAAAAAATAGCAAACATAATTTTTAAATAAAAATGAAACCATGCTTAAACATCTTAGTATAGGATTTTCCTAAAGCAATGAATAACAATGAGTTAAAGCAATGAATAACAATGAGTTAAAGCAATGAATAGAATTGAATAGTATAACCTGGAAAAAGAAGGACGAGCATGTCGAGCCGAGGTCGAGGACATCGAGCTGAGTTGCAGACAAATGCAGAGCCAAGGATGAGGACGTTGAGCCAACAATGCCAAGATGCAGAAAAAAATGGAAGGCGAGCCAACGGTCTTATCCTTCCAACAACATAACAGTTAGAAAGCCTCTTAAAAATTTCTAAGGTTCTGATGGGCACTATATTTATAAGAAAAAGTTCGGCGAAACTTTTAAACAAATTTCAATCGAAATTTTATTACCGATTTTTCTATTTCCAGCCAAATATCAGGTTACCCACATCGTTAATGTTAATGACAGAAACAATTCGGCCGAATTAATTTCAAAAGTTCATTTGAACTGTTGGGAGAGTGAAATTTTCAAACACGTTTCTCACGAAAGTGTAACCCAACTTCGCATTTTTACCCAACATCAAAGGGGCCATGAATCATTCCATGGATATATTGCTAGAGGGTCTCATAGCACTAGAATAATATCAACAAATTGAATTGGTTTCCAAATAAATCCTAGGATTGATATTTTCCCATGGATTATAGACTGCAAACATCATAGAATTGTACCACATTCTCCTGCAAATCCTTGAAAGTGTGATTATGGGGATATTCGACCCTCTTGTCGAATAGTCTTGGGGATATAATACTATGCTCTTGCATCCTTTCTACAATATGGTGGCACCACTTGGAGCTTTCCATTATGTGGTCATTTAAAAATCAAATACCAAATCCACCACATTATGTTATAGGACATACATCCTCTTTCCCACTGATCCATAAGGTTCCTGAAGCCAAGCTAGTTTTCTTACTAGCCATTTTGTCAGTTTCCTAGTTTTCCTCATGTAACAAATTATACAAACTAGGGGATTGAAATTTAGATAGGAGATCTCTAATTCTGTTAAAAATATTCTTCAGTTTGATATATCCTAGGAAAGTGCATATAAAGAGATGATGAATTATAATCCTAAAGTCTCCAATATTCACTAGATTAGTTAAATTGTGGGCATATGCCAGAGATAAGCCTTGGAGATGTGCATAATCCTCTGCCATTTTTTGAGCCAATTCCCAAACCCCATGCATATGATATTTATACTTTTATTTAGGGAAAATAATATCCCCTTCTCCATACCTGCCACCCCAACAAATGGAATTTCAAGAATAAAGAACTACAATATTATATAATATATATAATTTATTTATGACATAGTTGTAATTTACAAAAATATAAGAGAACAAATGTTAATTGTTTAATATTGGAAAACCAATATAACAATCTAGAATACAAAATAAAGACCTAGATCCATATTAACTTTGAATCTATTGAGTAATAAAATGAATAAAATCTCTAGAAATACAAACCTCCCTTCAAATTTTATATCGAAAAAAAAATAAACGCTTAAATCTAATTCTTCTCAACATTTAATAAATCTAAAATTAAATTAAATCTATTTAATAACTTATCCTAACCTTAAATTTTAATCCTAAACACTCAACTTTAATTCGAACTTTCCTAAATAAAATTTAAAGTATTCATAAATTCACTTCATTTGGTTTTACTTGCATTACCTTTGGCATGCACTGTGACATACATCAATATTTTCACCACCAAGTTCACTTTTAATGACATGAATTTGATTTACATTACCTTTGTCATGCACTATGACAACATACATCAATTGTTTTCACCAAGTTCACTTTTTAATGAGTTGATGGAAAAATAATTGAAAAAGTGACCCATATTAAATTATAATAAACAAGTTCACATATTGTTATCACTATCATCCGGATTAGAGTTGGCATTTTCGTATCAAAAAAAAGTCCTTAAAATTGTAGAAGTCACAAATTATAGTGGTGGTCTATCCTAGCTAATAATATCCATATCACCACTGGTTTTTTCTTAAATTAAAGATTCTAACTATTCGAAAGGGAATATCAATTTTGAAAAAAACCATCCATAAGATATTTACAATCTGAAAAAAAAAAAAAAAAAAAAAAAGAAAAAAAAAAAAAAACTCTTTAAGATTTTAACAGTGACATATATCATGAGACATTAATCACATTAGGCCACCTAGGACCAATCTAACAACAAAATTATACACAAGCCTCCAAATCACTATCAAAGAATACTATAGACATATTGTTATCACTATCATCCAGATTAGAGTTGTCATTGTCATATTCAAAAAGAGTGGAATAATTGCTCTTGCCAAAAAACCATGATGTCCACTACACTATTATAGAAATAAATCCAACCACTGATATAAATTCTACTTTGTAGCCTTCCACTAATATGAAGCACATAACATTCACAAGCAAGACACACGCAGATCATGATCAATTCATTTACAAAGTAGTAGGGGTGTTCTGTGCAGATATCAACAAAACAGAGGCTGGCAAGCTTCAGTTGAATTAGCATAATCTTGACTATTATCTCTTACTACTAAATTCATTAGAGAACCAATCCCATATCCAATAGCAGATACAGATATAGCTAGAGCAGCTAGATCCATCCAAACATACATTTCTATTTTTTTAAGAGGTCAAATATTTTTATGATAAATCTACACAGAAGGATACATTAGAGGGGATTTCTATGGGAATTATACAGTGGATACTAGAAAAGATGTCTATAAGTCATATATGCATCAAATACTCAGTGCTAAATAATGATTCAATGCAAATCAACTAATGACTGATACTGATAAAAAAAGTTGGTATGGGTACAACCTAAACATTGGGATGTTTTTCCAATGGTAATGCTTGGATGATCAATGAAATTATTAGTGAATTGGAAAAACAAAAGGCTTAGGTAACATTTCTACAGGAAATATTAATAAATCATAAGTATTTTATTGAGGAGAAAAAATATTAGAGAAACATAGATTGTCATCCTTCAGGATCAACTTAAACAAGAAATGAAGAAATTAAACTAGAAACAATTGAAGGAAATGACTATTTTTTCATGAGAAATAAGAGTTAAGTTTAAAAGAGATTTTTGGGAAATATCAAGATATATTCACTAGAATCACAAGTTAAAAAATCCAAAGATTATCAGAGTCATATTGAGATTTTTCGGTCATAAAATTTATCTATTAATTCTAAACTAATGGATATTAAAAAAGATTCCTATAGGAAATTTAGTAAATGGAAACAACACCAATATTATTTACTCAATATTTTTAATAAAATATAAATTCGAGTTGAAGAGTGAAAGAATTTTCCAACATATTTTGACAAAATATAGATTTTGGAAGTAAAAAATAAAATAGTACTTGAGAATATTCCAAGGATAACTATCAAGGAAAAAATCAAATCTAGATATCATTATGTTCTTTGTCTAATACTTTTGAAAATATTAGTGAATGGATTGATGATGCAAATCAATGGTGTTCTATTCTTCTATCGTTGCCATTAAAACTTTAACATGTAACATATTGAGTATCTAGGTTGTGCATCTCTAAGTCAGTTGAACGTTGCATATTTAGAACATCAAAGGGATGCTAATGTGGAGAGGATTTTCCAAATCAATACATGTGGCAATGATACAATAAAATAAATAGATAAACAAATAAAAAAACCTTGGGACACCCAAAAAATCAGAAATTAAAGCCCCAAAATGATGAAAAACATTTTTATGTTGTTCCTTTCAAAAAAAACATTTCAATACAAAAAACCATCTTAACTTTTGTTCGAAATATTTTCATAATGCATGGACTATTAACTTGTCATCTAAAAACCCAAAATATATGAATAAACATTTCGCACTAAATCTATCTCATTCTAAATGATACAATAATATAATCAATATAGGAACATATATTTTCTCAATGCATGCACTATATTAACTTGTCAACTAAAAACCAAAAAATATAGGAATAAACATTTCAAACTAAATCCATTTCATTCTCAATAATAAAATAATATAATCAATACAAGGTAATATAATCATAGAACATATGGAATGCTTAGATCATAAACGCTTGGACATGAGAAGGGAAATGGGATATATAATTAATGGAGATTGTGGACATAGCATAGACATATGAGCTCACAAGGCAAAGACCACTGATATTGCAAGTTATACTATATTCTTGAAAAATAAGGTTTGTAACATGTTGTGTTTTGATGGTATCAAATGAAATAACAAGTCTATGTTCATTCCCTGACATCCATGATATCAATTTGTAGAATGCACCGAACACCAAATGATGGTATTCAAAGAGGAGTGAAGAGATCCTATGTTGTTTGGGTACGTGGGACTAATTCTACTATGGAGAAGTCCCACTGCTAACAAAGTGAATCTAAGTGTTATCACATAAGACCTGAGGTGAAAAATACATAGCAAATAATAGCCTCATGAGAATCCGCATATTAAATATTTAGAAGAAAATAAGGTAACGCTCGAGACTATAATAAGAATTACTATAACATATTACATTTAGGAAATACATGAAAGTTCTCATAGTAAGCTAGCATCATTCATTCACATAAAATCCACATCCATACCACAGAAACATTTCAAAGAGGGGGAACCATCCCAACAACCATAATATTTATTCCATATACATAGTCATACAATATATTTCTATTAGTCCTTATAGTTTGGTTACATGCATTCTCTTATGCCAACAATCCCATCATGATGGTGCTTGTTCTGAGCTCATTGTTATAAAAAAAAACCTACTACATTTCATTCCATAAAAAGTTAGTCCAACATAAATAAGGTTGGTGGTTATGTTATTATTATATTTGATTTCTCGCTTGACCATCAAGAGAGGGAAGAGCTGCTCACCTGATTCAAAGGGAGAGTGTGAGGAGCGTAGTTGAGCCTTGCCCAGGATACACTTTAGAAATTCAAAAGAGAGGGATGAGTGAAAATTCCTCTGCGGACAGAGCACAGACATATGAGCTCACAAGGCTAAATTTGGCACACTGCAATTAGTTTACAGTATGATATTTTTTTTAACAAAAAAAAATTACACCTTTTTGCTAAATTCATGATAATGATTAGATCCTAAATGAATCTGCAGTCAAAATAAACATGTTGCCTGATTGATGAACCAATTAAATCATTTATTTATAAAAAAAATTAAATATAAATTGTTTGCTCTGTTTATTCACAGACTGTTAACTACTAGAAAATAAACTTGCCAATGGGACAGACAATGGACATGGATAGAAAAAGTAGCAAACATAATTTTTAAATAAAAATGAAACCATGCTTAAACATCTCAGGATAGGATTTTCCTAAAACAATGAATAACAATGAGTTAAAACAATGAATAGAAGTGAGTAGTATAACTTGGAAAAAGAAGGACGAGCACGCCGGGCTGAGGTCAAGGACGTCGAGCTGAGTTGCAGACAAACGCGGAGCTGAGGATGAGGGCGCTGAGCCAACAACGTCGAGTTGCAGACGACAATGCAGGGCTGAGCCAACAACGTCAAGTTGCAGACGACAATGCAGGGCCGAGCCAACGGCCTTATCCCTCCAACAACATAATGGTTAGAAAGCCTCTTAAAAACTTCTGAGGTTTTGATGGCCGCTATATTTATAAGAAAAAGTTCGGCCAAACTTTTAAACAAATTTTCGTCGAAATTTTATGGCCGGTTTTTCTATTTCCAGCAAAAGATCGGGTTACCCACACTATTAATGTTAACGACAGAAACAATTCGATCAAATTAATTTCAAAAGTTCGGTCGAACTATTGGGAGAGTGAAATTTTCGGACATGTTTCTGATGAAAGTGTAACCCAGCTTCACATTTTTACCCAACATCAAAGGGGCCATGAATCATTCCATGGATATATTGCTAGAGGGTCTTATAGCACTAGAATAATATCAACAAACTGAATTGGTTTCCAAATAAATCCCAGTACTGACATTTTTCCCATGGATTATAGACTACAAACATCGTAGACTTGTACCGCATTCTCCTACAAATCCTTGAAAGTGTGACAATGGGGGATATTCGACCCTCTTATCGAATAGTCTTGGGGATATAATACTATGCTCTTGCATCCTTTCTACAATATGGTGGCACCACTTGGAGCTTTCCATTATGGGGTCATTTAAAACTCAAATACCAGATCCACCACATTATGTTATAGGACATTCATCCTCTTTCCCATTGATACATAAGGTTCCTGAAGCCAAGCTAGTTTTCTTATTAGCCATTTTGTCAGTTTCCTAGTTGTCCTCATGTAAGAAACTATACAAACTAGGGGATTTAAATTTAGATAGGAGATCTCTAATTCTGTTAAAAGTATTCTTCAGTTTGATATCTGCTAGGAAAGTGCATACAAAAAGATGATGAATTATATCCTAAAGTCTCCAATATTCACTAGATTAGTTAAATTGTGGGCATATGCCAGAGATAAGCCTTGGAGATGTGCATAAGCCTTTGCCATTTATTGAGCCAATTCCCAAACCCCATGCATATGATATTTATACTTTTCTTTGGGGAAAATAATATCCCCTTCTCCATACCCGCCACCCCAACAAATGGAATTTCAAGAATAAAGCACTGCAATATTATAATATATATAATTTATTTATGACATAGTTGTAATTTACAAAAATATAAGAGAGAACAAATATTAATTGTTTAATATTGAAGAACAATATAACAATCTAGAATATAAAATAAAAGCGTAGATCCATATTAACTTTGAATCTATTAAATAATAAAATAAATAAAATCTCTAGAAATACAAACCTCTCTTTAAATTTTACATTAAAAAAAATAAACACTTAAATCTAATTCTTCTCAACATTTAATAAATCTAAAATTAAATTAAATCTATTTTAATAACTTTTTCTAACCTTAAGTTTTAATCCTAAACACTCAACTTTAATTCAAACTTTCCCAAATAAAATTTAAGTATTCATAAATTCACTTCATTTAGTTTTAGTTACATTACCTTTGGCATGCACTGTGACATACATCGATACTTTCACAAACCAAGTTTACTTTTAATGACTTGAATTTGATTTACATTACCTTTGTCATGCACTATAACGGCATAAGTCAATTGTTTTCACCAAGTTCACTTTTTAATGGAAACATAATTGAAAAAGTGACCCTTGTAAAATTGACTTTTGCTCAAAAAGAGCTACACCGTACATTAAAGTTTACTTTTAATGGGCTTTAAATAAATAAATTTAAAAAATGACTGGTAAACGTTACAGAGTCTACATTATGAGAACTTCTCACCCCCGTTACTAGATGACAAACTTCCAATTTTTCATTATAATCTCAGCACAAGAGCATAGTTTATTATAAGAATCTTCACACTAAATACATATTAATTTATAATTTTTAAAATAATTTATTTATTTTATATATATAAGGAATAAGATTTTTTTTAGAATCGGTGACTACTAAAATTACACAAGATTCAATTATTTTATTAAAAAAAATTATTCTCACACACATATATATATAATAAAATTTAAATTATAAATAATTATTTTTTATTATAATTAAAAATATTGAATAAAATAAAAAATTTATTATTTTATTAATAATTAAACTAAAATTTAAAAATTTTATTTCTAAATAAACATGTTATTTTTTTGTTTGTTTGTCAAGTTGTCTTATTCAAGTTTGACCTGTTTTAACATGTCTAGCAAAACCACTATGAAGTTTGATCCAGAATCACCTTGTTAAGAAGACTCCATCTATAAAACTGAACAAATAAACATGCTAATTTACAAAAATAAATAAATAAAACCTATTATTTTTAATAAAATATAAATTTTCAATAAACTTCAATTTCTCTAATATTAGGTAAAAACTAATCTATATTTAATTAAAAAATGATATGCCATTTTATTGTTAAGCAGATTGCACTCAGGCCCGCCCTGTTTTACTTGGTTCAGCCGCCAACATAATAATGTCTGTCGTATCATTTTGTTTTTTATCCACCGTGGCTCCTCACGAACCATTCAATTCTATAGTTATCGCATGAGATGGAGCCGCCTCTTAACCATGTGCTTATTGGCTCATGATATGGATGATGGGGACGGCTCATATACGTTGGAGCCGCCTCTTAACTATATGCTTATTGGCTCATGATTTGGAAGGATAGTGACGGTTCATGGAGGTTGAATATATTTTTGGAACATGTATCCTTACTTTTGGACCTCTTGCTAAAACTTGTCATTTCATGAGGAATAGGTTTGGAATTTGATAGGAATGTATTTTGTATTTGATAGGTAATTATAATAATGGGAAAAAAATTAAAATTTATAGGTTTGATTTTATTTTTTTTAAGTTTGGTATGACTATTTTTTTACCATGTCTAATATATCATTTTATTTGGAGTGTTTTAATAGAGTACTTAATCATTATCTATCTAAGACTCTTTGATTGACTATAGATTTGAAATTTAATTATTTAATTTATTTATGATAAAATTTAGTGATGGTAAAGATTATGTGATTTATAAGTAGAGAAGGGTTAAATTTATAAGATCAATGATTGTCATTTATGAAATGAGTATAAATGTATTATGATGCAGTGTTGGAATATGTAACTCTTACTTATCTTAGGTATAATTATGTTTGTGAATTGTTATAATTATTGGTTATTATTCAAAGTTTATCTTTACAATAAGAGCATATTTTTAATGTTTAGGAAGTAGTTAGATCTAGTTCGTTTGAGGGATATTTTCCAATTATTTAGCTTATTAGGTTATTGTGTGGTTGAGATATTCACTCAAGTGGATGATTGTATGATCAAGATAATTTAGTATTGATTATTATTCAAAGTTTATCTTTACAATAACATCATATTTTTAATGTTTAGGAAGTAGTTAGATCTAGTTCGTTTGAGGGATATTTTCCAATTATTTAGCTTCTTAGGTTATTGTGTGGTTGAGATATTCACTCAAGTGGATGATTGTATGATCAAGATAATTTATCTATGTTGAGACAGGTGGTTGTATTTATAATAATATTAATAATAATAATCCAATTTTCAGACACCAAATTGGTGTATGAGACCCCCTTGTTTGTGGGGCAAGGGACCCACCTCCGCACAACAATTTGACTACTAAGTCTACGAAGGCATACATACTCTACCCCCATCTGGTTTTGAACCTGTGACCTCTTAGGAGGAAACACATGCTCTTAACCATTAGGCCCACTCAAGTTGTATGTGTATCATTACATTGTTTAATAGAGCATTCAATATATTTGCGCGTGTAAAAAAACATCTACTCTTTGGGTTTTCTAATATGGTATCAAAATAGTTTGGGTTTGACTCCCTCAAAGGATGGCCTAAGATTATAAGAGATGTTAGAATAATTTTTTGTAGAATTAGATTAGCACAAGAGAGTGGTTTTTTGTTGTAAGTATTTTTTGTCCATCCAATTTGTAAGTAGAGGAGTTGCTATCAAAGTGAGCCTATAAGACGTTACCTACTTTCAATGTTGGCGTATGTGTTATATTATTTGCATAACTACATCTACACACAATTCATTGCATAAAAAACAACAATGATCATTGTGGGGCCATAAAGACAATGGAAATAAATAAATAAATAAAAATTGGGTTTTTGGAGGTTTTCAGCACATGATTTTCACTTTTAGCCATTTTGTGGTGCATGGTGGTTCAACCCATTGTTTTATATTATGGTTTAAGAACTACAATTGTATTTCTAATCCAATTTGAATGGGATGGGGGATTTATGGACGTTGCAAGATATGTATATTGTATTTTGACATTGTAAAGATAGAATATAATGAAAATATTTTTTATTTTCCCAGTCTGAGTTTCCAAGGTAAAATATGTATGTCAAACGTGTGTATGTGTTTCATTGCATCTCTTATGTATTTACTAAGAATTTGTTTACAACAATTAATTGTACAAGGTTAAAACCTACGTTCAAGAAATTGTTGTAGATGTGAAGGAGCGCTACTATAATAGCAAGTAGTAGAGAAGTAAACATGAATATGAAGAAGAAGAGAAGTGTTGGCTTGAGGGGTCTTGACCTAGGTTCGGAGTTGAGGTTAACCAACAAAACCATCTTATTATTGGCCCTTTCGGCAGTGACCTGCTTGCGCAAGTCAAAGTCTCACCCGAAGCAGTATGGGGGGTTGCTGGAACCAGGTTTCCACACGATGAGAGAGGTTTGAATGATGTGGGTGCCTTAAGATCCAAAATAACCATAAAAAAACCTTCGCAACAGAAGCCCTAACCAAACAAATTTAGGTCAATTATGCAGAATGCCTTGCGCAGGTTAACAAAGAATCTATAATCCAAGTAATAGCCCTTAAAAAACAATGTCAGAACCTTATAACATCATATACATCCAATAATCAGCCACATAAAGCCAGAAATAGTTGTGCACGAGATATAATTACAGACAATACAAGAATAAAAAAAAACATGCAGAAACATTTATAACATAAACAGTAGATGCATTTTCGACTTCAGGATATCCGCAACAATATTTCTTTATTAACATATGTTCAGATCCTTCATACAAAACCCTTTAGTCACCCGCGCACACAGCCAGCGGGTCCTCACACAAAAGGACTAAGGTCTTGTTGAGATTCAACAAGATGATGAGCTTAGTGAAAAGAGTCGCCTTCACTAAGTGGGCCTCGCAGGCTATTTTTGGTGCAAAGTATATTTTTAGACATGTCGATCATATTTTATGAATTGCAGGATGCTATTTGTGGATGGTTGGTCAAGTTGGAAAAATAGATGGACTTCTATTTTTTAGACATTTTGGGCGAAGTCTATTTTTAGACTGCCAGTCAATCTAAAAATAGACATGTCAAATATTATTAGCTCTTAATAATATTTGGACTCTAAATATTATCTTATTCTCTTGGAGCACTTACATTCAGTTAACAGGTTGTTCAGATCAGCTAGCTGAAGAAATTACGCAATTCCTAGAGCTACTGGTGGTTCATGCAGGGAGGAATTCAGTTAGAACTCAAGTGGTAGACTTTGGTGGAGTTGGAGAAGTAGTTGGTGGAGTTGGTTTCTAGTTTAAATACACTTGTGGAGTTAAACTCAATTGAACTAATTGTGTATATTTCTAACTGATTGATACTTTCAGTGGAGTTGAGTGAATTAATTAGTTAAATTAATTCACTAAATAATAACTCATTATTTAACTGGACAGAGACAACAGTTAACTACAGTGCAGAACAAATCAGTGGAGACTCAGTGGAAAGATTGGTGAAAGAGCAAGTGTGACTATCAGTTGTGACTATAGTGTTGCATTGTATGCACCACACATTCATTGGATATGCCAATGAGGATTGCATGAGCAAGGCTGGAGCAATTCGAACTCATCCAGAGCCATTCTTCAGCAGGGATTGCGCAGTAGAGGCAGGCTATCAGGAGGGAAAAAATCAGTGCAGATTGTTGATGGTTGTTCTTGATTAATGTGTAGCGATTGTATTGTATTGAGAGCTTGATATGATAAGCTTTGTAGGATTATTGTTACATGATATCTATGAAATATATTATATACATATAGCTGGGGTTTTCAGCTTCAGGTTTTCCCGTTAAACAACAGTGTTAATGTGTGTTAATTTTTATTGTTTCATGTGTGCATTGCAATCTTGATTTAATTTCCGCGAATGATTAATGGTGGAATAGATTCTGTATTTTGCATGAAGTTAAAATAGTGTAAGATCAAGAGAAGCTTGGACATATAACACATAAGTTATATAATTTCTACATGGTATCAGAGCAAGTGTTGATCATTGGAGGAGATTGCAATTATTGAAGCTGTTGAGTTTTGTGCTAGTGGAATTCGAATTTGCTATAGTTTTTTCTTGGTGTCGAAGTTGAGCATTCATTGAAATGTCTTTCAACGGATTGCGATTGGAGTATGCCCTTGAGGGCAGCTCGAATTACATAGCATGGAAGGACAGGATGGAGGTGGTGTTGGATGATAATGGGTTGAAGGAGTTCATAGATGTTGATATTCTGAAGCCTACTTCTAGCGATGCAGCCGCACTTGACGCAAGGCAAAAGATGGTAGCAAAGCATCGAAGGATTCTGTTGGAAGGTGTGAAGGACCACTTTGTGTCCAACCTTCATTGGAAATCCAATCCATTCTTAATGTGGAAGGCTTTGATAGACTTGTTCCAAAGCAGAAGTGACCAAAGGAAGTTGGCGCTTAAAGACAAGCTCAGAAAAATAAAAATGGAGAAAGGCGACAGTATTCCAAAATACCTCGCGAAGTTTTTCCACTGCAAGGATGAGCTAGAAATTGTGGGGGTTACTGTTGATGAAGAATACTTGGTGAGCTTAGCTCTCCTTAGGCTTCCAAAGAGTTGGCATAGCTATGAAGACTCTTTCAATGGACGAGAGAAACTGCCAAGATGGGAGCGACTTTGGTCGGATCTTGTGCAGGAGGAGATAAGGCGGGGTACCAAGGATGGATCTTCATCGAAGAATGAAGATGAAGAAAATTTCACTTTGGCTGCCAAATCTCAGAAAGGAAAAGGGAAGAAATCTTCCAAATCCGAAGCTAAAGGCAAGAAGCATGATTTTTCCAAGGTGAAGTGTTTTCACTGTCACCAGCACGGGCATTTCGCCACTAATTGCCCACAGAAGAAGAAGAATAAGAGTGCTGCAGGTTCTGCAGCAGGAGAGGCCTTAGCCTCGCAGTTTGAGCTTGACTTTTCTTTGATCGCATGCTTGGTTTTAAGTGTGATGGGATCGGTGTGGTTTCTTGACAGTGGTGTGTCTTTCCATATGATTAGAGACAAAGATTTGTTTAGTGATCTAGAGGAAAAGGATCTTGGAGTGCACATCGAGATGGGTGATGATGGTAGATACAATGCGACTGGTATCGAGACCATTTCCTTTGAGAGGGAGTCCGGTAAGCCTTTCATCTTGAAGGATGTCATGCATGTTATAGGATTGAAGAAGAATCTGATCTCCGTGGCGATGCTGGAAGACAAGGGTTATGATGTTGTTTTTAGCGAGGGAAAAGCTTTCCTGTGCCATAAAACAACTGGTCAAACCAGGATGATAGGGATTCAAGTTAACAATATTTATCAATTGTAGGTAGATGGCTGCACTGCAATGGCAGGCAAAGAAGAAGGAGTGGTGAGCCGAGATGAGGGCGAATTGTGGCACAGGAGATTGGGCCATCTTCACCATGGCGCTTTGAAAATTTTGGAGCATATTTCTACCGGGCTTCCCAAAGGTACACTTGCGTAGTCAGATCAGTGCAAGGGATGTACCATGGGAAAATTTGTGAAGACCACTTTTCATGAGAAGGATAGTCATGCTTCAACGATCCTTGATAGAATTCACATAGACGTGTGTGGACCTTTCTCGGTTGCTTCAACAGCAAAGCACAGGTATTATGTGATATTTGTTGATGACTTTTCTCGTAAATGCTTGTTACACAGTAATTTGTCATCGTCCCTGCAATCCCCCATCCCGCACATTGGAGGGCCTATTCCATGACCCATGAGCAGTGACATGACCTGAAACCACTTTCATGGCATCCCCGTTGACAAGGACAATCATTCCCTTGAAGACAGTTTCCTGTTAAAAGCCCTAAAAATAGACCTTTTGGCCTTGGCGCGACCAGCCAGTTTATCCCTTGCACTAATGGGGGAAATTCACCAAAGATGGTGTGCCAACTGGCACTCTGTCCCAGTGTATTACTCGCGCCAAGCTTAATAAGGATTGTTTTTTAAAAATAAATGGCGAAAGTTTGATTCCAACCAACTCCTGAACGAGTCTCTAAAATGAGTTGGGAGGTTTGGCTCCGGATCTCCATGTAGGGGAAGTGGTTTTCCACCTATCATGGAAGCTTCCTCGAGGATAGGGAAAATCCCACCATTGCAGGGATCCCAACTCCCCTTCCACCATCTATATAAGCTTGTCATTTTCCCTTTGCAATCTAGCCTGAATAGAGCTGAAACAGTAGTAAGGAGACCATCGTCAGACAACCGAAGAGAGAAAGAGTTGTCCCATTCTCAATGAGCTTCATCGATATGTGCTCCACTGTCGACCCACCGAAGGAATATCCAGCGTCAGAGCTCAGGTTGTATCTTTCTTTCGTTGTGATTAATAATAAACGACTTCGATTATGGTTCCATTCATATGTTCATGTCTTATGTTATGAATTGTATCTTCTCTGACTGATACATAGTTGCGTGTATTAGGTTTTACGTTTATGTGTTGTTGTTTCTTTGTGTACATGTAGGTGTTCGAACGTGCTAGGCAGGAGAATTGTGATCTGCCAAAGCGAAGGATGGAAGCGTCATCTTCTCTACAAGCAACAGTAGAGTGGGACTTAAGGCCTCTTGTTGCATCTTGGTCTTTTGTAACTAGGAACCTGCATATTAGCATGACTCGGTTGTTGCTAGACCCGATCTGGGCTAGTAGGGATCGCCTCTGTCCGCAGAGGGGATTTACCTCTCCAAAAACTTGGCGACTCCATTGGAGAGACATTAATTGGAGTTTATCTTGTCTTTTCGGTTGATTTTGGTCTTTTTATATTTGATCAGCTCTTTTGGTTTGATTTTTCCTAGTGTTAAACCTCTGTTTAGCCTCACCATACCTGATCTGCCCCCTGTTTGCTCTTTTTTATTTTTCTCATTAGTAAACTCGACTGGTGTGGTTTTTTCCTTGATAGTCACGCCAAATGGTGCTTGTTGCCAGTTCAAACCCCACGCCAATCCTGTTCTGGTGCTAGTTGCAGCCAAATAGTCGCGCCAATCCTATGTGGTGCTAGGGTTTGCTCCTTTCTGAGCTTTCTGAGCTTGATTTGTGGTTTTGGTGTCATTTTTTCGACTGCCTGAGTGTTCTGGAGCCTTGGTTGACTGTGTGTGACCCCTATCCTCCAGTTGTTTGCCCTCTACTATTGGTTTTACATTCTAGCCCTAAGGCATCTAGGTACTATAGTGTGTTGAGCCTCCCATGGGAGTTTTTGGTTCTCGTTTGATCAATCAATTTCATTGTTGCTTCTTTGCATTTGTTTGGTGGTTTTTCATTGTTTTATTGCGTTATTTGAGGGATTTCTTTCTTTCTCATTCGAGTTTCACTTTGTCTCATTTCAAGCCTAGATTACACGATTTGTTTGAGTCTTTGGGATTCCTCTTTGATTTGAGGGATTTCTCTATTAGTTTGAGGTTTGATTGTGTTTTGCATTGAGTGAGCTTGCTTGTCTTTGCTCTTTTGCTATCACTTCTCAAATTGTTCTTTTCATTAGTTTTCATTTTGTTTAGTGCAATTTGCTCTTAAACATTGAAAATACAAAAAAAATCAAATCTCTTTTTCTTTTGATTAGTTAATGTAAATTGAAATCTTTTTTGCATTATTAGTGTTATATAACTCTAAAGGAAAATCTTTTAGTTGCATTAGTGTGCATTAGAGACACTAGTGGTTGTTTTCTGATCATTTTGTTATTGTCTGAAAGCTCTCAACCTTCCCGTAGTTAGCTATTCATCAAACAAAGCGATACATTGTGGCATGTAGTGTGCATTTTAGAGGATTTTGAGACATAAAATTCGGTAGGGCCCGAAAATTTAAACATAATTGAAGATCAAATCTAAAATTTATTCAATTTACCTTAAGGCAACATTGAAACATTAACGAAATATTTAGAGGTCTAGGCTAGTGACGTGTTCTGGCGTCGTTAAACCTAGTAGCTTTCGTTCGCCTCTTAGCTTTAGAGAACGCTAGTACGGACTTGTGCTCCCCGTACCGTCGCGTATATAAAGGGAGACCCCACTAGGTTGATATCCTTTATCCGTAGGAAACCAAGTCTGCTGCCTTATATCCGTGATACACTGGACACAGCATTCGGGGAGATTACCTGCACATACGTCAAGTCCTTGGTTGATTTCTCTTTCATTTTTTAACCAAGGTGTGTATGGCAGTTCATGGATATCTGGTACACCCATCTACCTAGATTACCAGAGTAGTCATTTCGATCTTTTCTGACTCATTAAATTTGAAAATATCATCAAGCACTTGTCCTTTCATGCTTGTTTCCAATCTGAAAGAGATAGAGTCATCTTTCGCTTGTTTCTCGACTCTTAAAATATGAAACAGTAGAGTTTTGTTTCAATGTTTTAAAAAAATTAACTACCCACGAAATATTCCTGGTTAAAGTTGGTTTCCTTAGGGTGTTGTTTTGGGTCATTTCTGATGGCAAATTTTCTGGAGTTCACCAACTAAGGAATCCCCTCCAATGGGAATCCTAGTCCTTTTCCTCCTTTTGGAAATGTTGGTGCTCCTTACATGGAAACATTGTCCCTTCCTGGGTTAACTGTTGGGCGGCCTGTTTGGTTGTTTTCAAACTCTGTGATCCCGAATGTCCCGGCTACTGTTCAATCAGTCCCTCCACCTAAACAGTGCCATGCTGATTCCAAGGTGGACCGCTCCCCTTCTTCGCCTGTTTCTGTGTCCTACTCTTCTGCTTTTCCTGGTGAAAGTCTGGATTCGAGTAACCAGGTGGCTAAGAAAAAGAAGAAGAAGACAAATAAGAAGAATTCTGATAAGAGAGAGGCTAAGGCTACAGCTACTGCTTCTAAAACATCTCCTCTTGATGAACCTCCCAACCCTTTGCAGCAAGTTAGGTTCCCTTGCATGTTGTGCATAGGTGACCATCTTCTTCGAGACTACCTTGGCATTCCCAAGGTGCTCGAAGTATGGTCCAACGGTCATCCGCCGTTGCCTTTGGCTTCCGAGAGTCAAGTTGGGGGCATGTCTTCAACTAGTGTTGGTAAGGCTCCTAAGATGCAGGGTAAGCTCATCAATCCTTGTAAGTTGTGTGAAGGGCACCATGCCATTCACCTTTGTCCATATATGGATGAAGCTAAAAGAGTTTTGGACAACTTAAATAGTTCTACACCATGCCTTCCAGCTAGTTATAATCGGCTTTCTTTGAGTCCTCCACCAGCTGATCCTACGATTGGTCAAGAGTCATCCTTAGTCAATCTTGCTCCTCTATAAATTCAAATTTAGGAATCCATTCTCGACCAACCATTGGTCGTGGGATCAGTTGAACTGGACCTGTCTACAGTGCACCAGGTATTTTCCGTTGAGAGTGGACCTCACATCCCTCAGGTTCTTCTTGTTTCTTCAGATTCCTCGAACTTGGAGAAAGATTCTCCTGTCCCTATATCTCAAGAAGCTGCTCCTTCGCCTCCCGTGATGGAGGTGCCAGAGGATACCCTTCTCGACTCCATGATGGAGGTTGTGGAGGATGCTCCTTCTTCTTCCGTAACACCAGGGGAAGACCATCTCAGTTTGATGGTAGCCCCTCCGAGTAGTTTGGTCGCTTCCTTTGATTGGAGTCGATTTGTAGGATATTGCCTTCCGTCTTATGTGCCTTTTGAGATAACAGTAAAAACATTTGGTCTGGTCATACCTAGCACTGTTATAGATGAAGGCACATCTGTTATTTTTCTATCCTCAACTACTTGGCAAGCTTTCAGTTCGCCGCCATTTATGCCTGTTACGCAGAATCTGTTGACATTCAATAGAAGAACTAGTCAACCGTTAGGGATCCTTCCATGATTACCTGTTACTTTGGGAGGTAAAACCATCCATATGGATGTGATGGTTGTTCCAGGTCCCTTGGATTTCAATCTATTCTTGGGGCGCGATTACACTTATGCCATGGGAGCGCTGGTCTCCTCCCTTTTTCATTTGGTTTTTTTTCCACATAAAGGATGCATCGTGACCGTTGATCAACTTTTGTTCTTTGGTCTTGATGTGGCAGCTGGCCCACCATCATCCCTTCCTAGTTTTTATCCACTCGTTGTATCTGCCCCACCGCAGGTCAACTATGTGGCTACCTACCTCATGCCTGTACTCAATGACGATGCCGTTGTGCATCACGTGCTAGGGGCATTGGGTCCATACTTCCAATATGTTTTCCTTCCATTGGGAGTGGAACTCTTGGAAGCGATGACTTCTTGTTCATTATGATGAATTCGGTCAGAGAAGGGTTCTTTTTCTTGTGTCAAGCTCCTTAAAAAATGAAACAAGCTCGTTGGAGCAGAGTTCTTTTCCTTGTGTCAAGCTCCTTAAAAAATGAAACAAGGTGTCAGAGCACAGTTCATTTTCTTGTGTCAAGCTCCTTAAAAAATGAAACAAAACCATCAGAGCAGAGTTCTTTTTTTTGTGTCAACATCCTTAAAAAATGAAACAAGTTCGTCCGAAGTAAAGTTCATTTTCTTGTTTCCAGCTCCTTAAAAAATGAAACAAGCTCTTATGAGGATAGTTCTTTTAATGTGTCAACCTCGTTAAAACAATGAAACACTTTCCTGTTCAATTCGAGTCTTTGTTAAGATCTCGTAAAATCCCAGTCGAATCTTTCTCTTGATCTTGTAACTTGAAACTTCACTCCATCTGCCTTTCATATGTACTGAAGCTTGGGGGGCATGTACCTCGAATTGAGTCACCATGTTGGGGGCATGCTTACTTTTTACAAGCATATTTTGTTTCCATTTCAAGCTTGTGTAAAAATGAAACCAGTTTCAAGCATAGTTTATCTTTGTTTCAAGCTTGTGTAAAAATGAAACCAACTTCAAGCAAAGTTTCCTGATTTCAAGCTTGTGTAAAAATGAAACCATTCCCATTTTGCCTCTTTTGATTGCCATTTTATGAACCTGATTTTCCAAATGAGCCTTGGTTTTCTCATTCCATTGTCACTATCAGCTTGGTCGATCATATGCCTTCACTTGGTTGTTTTACCCATTCCTAAGGAACCGCTAGGATGAGTGGTCTTGTTAGCCAGCCTCTTGACCTTTATTTTGTTCTGAGTAGTTCCACCATCACCGGAACTAGTTGCTACCCTTTATGCCACTCGTTCCTCCAGGAAGAGTCAACTTTTAGCTCTTTTCTGACTCTTAAAAACTGAAAATATTGTCGAGTCGCTTCTCATTTTGATCTTGTTAAATTGGCTACGAAACGACATCTACCCAGTATACGTTTACCCCTTTTTCAGGCTGGGATAGATTATTTACAAAAAAGGAATACCCTAGCCTATTGCAACTAGGAGGTTTTCTCAGACATAGTTTTCTACCTTTTCAGATCTGAGGAACTATTTACGAAAAGGGACTGTTGGAGTTTACTTTTCCACTATCTTTTCAAACTCTATAAACATGAAAAGACGCCAAGTTCTCCCTTTTTCAGGCTCGTTAAACCCTGATGACATTGAATTTTTTCATCATGATGATACTCGAGTTTCTCCTTCCTAGGGCTCGTTAAATGTACTAGGATGGATTTGTTTGAAGGACGAAATTATGTGACAAGCATATGGTATCCTCTTCAAGCTTGTATAAAAATAAAGAGGTACTCGCTAGAAATGGTGGGGAAAAAATGGAACCAGTATCATCGTTGTGTCGGCAGTATGTCGCTCTTAAACATGGCACTCGTCTGCATTTGTGTCGGGTTGGGGAAATCTCATCTCATTCTATGCTTGCCTCCGTGGGTTTGGGTAATCCCTTTTGACCTCTCATCTGCTCTTTGCCTCGTCATCATGACCTCTGATCTTTTGATGTCAAATACTGCCAAATCCACTATCGTGTCACCGATATGTTTAAGAGAAGTTGACCTCTGAAGTTTCAACCTTCCTCTGATTGTCATCTGATCCTGATTCACAACATTATGTTCCTCTGTCTCACATCGATGATGTGGGAAACACTATGGCCCAACTTCGATCAAGGTTACTTCCTGTCGACTTCAGCTCATTATCCAAGAAGCTAATCTAGAGACTCCCTTCCAGTACCTTGGAGTCTGCATGCCTCAATGGCAAGTTCTTCGCATTCGACGCAAGGTTTTCATCATCGACCTTCGATCGGGTGATTCTACGGGTGTTCGATGCCAGCTCACTATTCATATTCTGTGGATTGTACCTATAGTACCTTAAGGTCCATTGTGATTATTGGTGGTTCCTCTCGCGTCTGTTAACAACTTTCATCATTAGCTGGTAATCAGATGATGTTCTTGCATGTTTGACTTCAGCTCACTTATTCACATGCTAGAACTTGTACTCTGTTCGGGTTGAGATGGAGCACAAGACCCTAGATTTTGTTTGTTGGAATCCAGGCTGCGAATTTTGTGGATTATCATGATTGGTTACATGACTCATTGATTGGATAGCTGCAACCATGCCTGAGTCTATTCATCGATCCTCACTGGATGGCTGCATCCATGCCTCAGATCTTGATTATTGTATACTATATTATGGATGGTTGCGCCCATACCACACATCATGTATTTCAGATTTCAGTTGTATTTGTCTACGTATGTTTTCCGACGGCAGTGTTTTCAGTCGGACACGTTCTCGTAAAGAATTTCACCCCTCTCTCTCTTTCGGGCCTCATGCTTTAGGGGGCATCTGTTACATAGTAATCTGTCACCGTCCTTGCAATCCCCCGTCCCACACATTGGAGGGCTGTTACACAGTAATTTGTCACCGTTCCTACCATTCCCCATCCCGCACAATGGAGGACCCATTATGTGACCTGTGAACACTGTCATGCCTTGAAAACATCATCAATGCATCCCTCTGAGTATGAGCTTCATTTCCCCTTGAGACATCTCCTTGCAAAATCCATGAAAACAGCTCTTTTTGCATTGGCGCGGGTAGACAGTTCAGTGCTCGCGCCAATCAGGGAAATCCTGTAAAGAGGTCGCGCCACTTGGCGCTCTGTCATAGAGCAGCAATCGCGCCACCCATTTTAGGAACTATTTTTTAAATATGGATGGCGGAAGTTGAGTTCAAACAAACTCACAACCATTGCCTATCTTGAGTTGGGAGGTTTGGCTGCGGGAGTTCTATGGAAGGGAAGTGGTTTTGCCACCTTCTATGGAACCTTCCTTGTCGATAGGGCCAATCCCATAATAATAGGGATCCCAACTCCCTCCTTCCCCATCTATAAAAGCTTGCTCAGATCCATGGCAAGCTAGTCTTGAAGTGCTGAAGCTTTGCATCTCCCTATTCCCAAGTGCCTTTGTGCTGTAAAGAATCCCTTCTTTCCTTTAAGGCCCATTCAAGCGAGGAGACCATTGTTACGAGACTCTGGAGAGGTTTCCCTTTCCTTGGCGAGCTTTGCGAGACGTGGACAACCGGAGACCCGTTCGAAGGAAGCTGCGACGTCAGAACTTGGTTGTAACTTCTATTCGTTTATCACTTTAATAGATGACTATGATTATGGTTCCACTCCTTTTCCTATCATGTTAATGCGAGTAATATCTTTTCTGACCGATGTTTAGTTACGTATGCTGGTTCCTATGCATGTATCTGTTTGTTTCTTCTGTGTGCAGGTGTTCATCCACGGAGATCGTGGAAGGATTGTGATCTGCCAAGGCTGAAGGACGGGGACATCTTCTTCTTCAGATCTAGCGTTGGAATCCAGGTAGGCTCTTATCCCAAGTCTTTCATTTCGTAACTAGGAGCTTGCGTCATAGCATTGTTTGTTTGTTGCTAGACCCCTGCTGGGCTAGTAGGGATCGCCTCTGTCCGCAGAGGGGATTTACCTCTTCAACAAATTGGCGACTCCGCTGGGGAGCGTCCGGTTTTCCTTGTCCCATTTATGATTGGTTCGCTTTGATTGTTTCTCCTTGCTTGATGAACCTTCTGGGTTGGATTCTTTCATTATTTTAGCCTCTTGGTTTGCTTAGCTTGTATTGGTCTACTTTTAGAATAGCTTGTTTTTAATTTTTATTGAAGAACTCGACTGGCGCGGGTTTTAACCCGACAGTCGCGCCACTTGGCGCTTGTTGCATTTGTCTGTGTCGCGCCACTCGGCCTCTGGCGCTAGTTTCAAGGCCACAGTCGCGCCACCCCTGTGACTTTTTTTGAGTTTCTTCATTTTTTGGCTTTCTGAGCTTGACCAGTACTTTTCTTCTTGATTTCCTGATTGTCTGAGTGTGTTGGAGTCTTGTTTGACTGGAATTCACCGCTATCCTTTGGTTGTTTGCCTTTGTCTATCGATTTCACGATTTAAGCCCTAGGGCATCTAGTGGCATAGTGAATCGAGCCCTCCTTGGGAGTTTTGGTGTCTTGATTGTCCTGTCAACTTGTTGATTGATTCTCCACGCTCTCTCAACAGTCTTTGGTTGTTTTGCTGCGTCTTTTGAGTGATTGTTCATTCTTTCATTCAGAATTCGTTTGCCCTTGCTTTGGACCTAGATCACACGGTCCATTGGGTGTTTTCGAGTCTTTCTTTGCTTTGAGGGACTTTGGATCGATTTAGAGATTTGGTTGCTTGCTTCGTTGAGTGAATGTTGTTTGCTTCGCTCTCTTAGATATAATTTCTCAAATTGTTCCTTTTGTTTTCAGTGCACATTAGCCATTAAACATTGAAAATCAAAAAATAATCTCTTTTGCTTTTGTTAAATTAGTGCAAATTGTGATCTTTTCCATATTGCTAGTGATTAGTGTTTGGATGAAAAGTGTGCAATTGCGTTAGTTGCATTAGAGACATTCTTGTTTGTATTCCGTTCATTTCGTTTGTATAAAAGCTCTCAACTCTCATTTAACTAGTTTTCATCGAACGAAATATTGCATCGTGGCATATGGCTTGCATTTAGGAGACACTACATACGATAGGGCCTGGAAATTGAAACTTAATTGAAGATCAACTATAAAATTTATTCAATTAACCTAAGGCAACATTGGAACTTAACGCAACATATTTAGAAGGTCTAGGCTAGAGACGTGTTCCGGCGTCGTTAACCCTAGCAGCTGTCGTTCGCCGGTTGGCTTTAGACAGCACTAGCACGGACTTGCGCTCCCCGTACCGTCGCGTATATAAAGGAAGACCCCTATAGGTTTTCAATCCTTTATCCACAGGAAGCCGAGTCTGCCGCCCTGTACCCGTGATACACCGAACACAGCATTCGGGGAGACTACCTGCACGTACGGAAAGTCCTTGGTCGATTTCTGTTTCATTTTTGAAACCAAGGTGTATATTCATGAAGGTTCTAAGTCTTTGGCCCTTTTGTGCCTGGTTGCTACGGCCGGTCTTGTTTGGTCTTTTCGACTCCTAAACTTGAGCCGTCAAGCGCTTTCACGCTTGTATCAACTGCGAAGAGACCAGAGTCCCATTTTCACTCATTCTGAAGCTCTCAAAACACCATGAAACGGTAGAATTTGTTTATTTTCCAATGTGGTAAAATCAATCTCCCACGATAACACACCCGTTTAGATATTGCTTGTGACTGTTTGATCGTGTGTCTTAATTCGTTTTCAGCCGTGTGTGTGTGTGCTCTCTTCTTCTAGTCTTTTGTCACGGTGGCGGAACCCTCGGTTTCGTCTACTGGTAGTCCTTACACGGAAGATTCTTCAGACGCTTCTGAACCTTCTGTTGAACCACAGCAGCCTGTTGTTTCCGAGTTCCCTGGCGGGGGACCGGTCCTCGCCGAGCAACCCTTTGGAGAGCCAGTTGAGTTCCACTGGCCCTTTTCGGACCCTGTGTCTGAATTGAGATTAGGAGCTGATTTCCTTTCTCTTACATCGGGTTCACCGTTTATTGCTGCTGTTTTTCCTCCTAGTCCTCGCCGTCTTCTGCGTGATTTAGCGGCGGGATCAACCATGAGTGATTCTGGTGAGGAAATTCCCGGGTCTGATGACTATCAGCGCATCCCTCGTAGATTGTTCGAGGGAGACGAGTCTGAGCTGGCTACCACATCGTCAGCTGGTCCTTCTTTGCCACAGGGATACAGATCTTTGGTTCAGATTATTTCAGCTGCTGCCTCTATGGGAATATCATCTCCTGCTTCGAGGCCAGCTGCCACTACACCCGGGGTGTCTCCTTCGACGCCCGTCACTTCTGTTCCCGTGCGACCCACTGTTTGTGTGGCTGCCTCTTCTGCTGTTGCCTTAGCATCTGCTACTAGATCTGGGCCAACTCCAGAGGACATTTATCTAGCTACTGTTATACCGGAGAATATCTCTCCGGAGGAGTATCGGTTGTTTTTACAGCAGCCGAACGCCGGAGCTGGACAGCTCCCCCAAGATCCTTACCGATCTTTCTTCTCGCACTATGCACAAGACGGAACTCCCGTGTATGGTTTTCCGGGTCAGCTTGACGAGCATGGGGACATTTTGCGTCTCCCTGCTCCTGAGGCCTATCTTTATGTTCAAGGTTTACCGTACAACCAGGCTCAGAACTTGTAGGCACAACCTTTCCAAGGTCAACCTGCAGGACAACCTGGCTATCAGTACGACCCACAGGGACAGCCCATTCAAGGCTACTCTGCGGGCCAGCAAGGGCCATTCTATAATCTGCAAGGACCATATTATAACCCTGCTGGTCAACCTGCTCAGCCTCAGCCGGGGTATCAACAGGGACCGGCCTATGGACCTGGGGGGCAAATCCAGCCTTCTTTACCGATGCAACCGCAATATCCTGTTGTCTCTAACGTTGCATATCAGCCGGGACCACTTTATGGTTCTGCTTCAAGTCAAACTGGTTTCCAGCAAGCACCTGGTCCTGTTCCACCACCAGGCCAACCGGGTCATCCGGTAAAACCTGGTGTCCCGCCTCCAGGCCAACCGGCTTATTCGGTGCAACCTGGGGCTCACTTACAACCAGGTCAGCCTGCGCAACCAGCGCCGCCTGTCTATCCGGGCCAACCTGTTCATTCAGGGCCGCCCCCTCATTCGGGCCAACCTGTTCATTCAGGGCCGCCCCCTCACTCGGGTCAACCTGTTCATTCAGGGCAACCCTCTCATTCCGTTCACTCTGCTCAGCAGCCTGCTCACTCAATGCCGCAGCCAAATCAACAGTTGCGCCCTACGTACCAGGCTCCGCAGGGTTCCACTTATCAACAGTCTACTCATCCTCAGAGTGGTTATTATCCTCATGGTCAATCTCAACCGAACTATAACCACTCTGGAGGCTCTCAGTATCATCCTCCTCCACCCGGTTCTAACTATGCTCAGCAGCCAAATCCAAACGCTGCTTATACGGGGCAGACGCGTAATCAGGGCCCGAACCCTGGTTATCAGGCCCCACACAATGGTTACCAGCAACCAAATCAGTCTGGCTATATGAATTATGCCCCTCACGGTCAGAATCCTACGGGACAGAACCCATGGGGGCAGGGATATTCACAACCATCGTGGAGCATGGGTACCGGACCTTATTCTGGGACTGGCATGGGAATCAACCCTTGTTAAGTCCCTATATTAATAGTGTAGCCCCTTATTATGTTAGTGTAGCCCCCCTTATTGTTATTATTGTACCCCTGTAACCCCCATATTGTTATTATTGTGCCCTTACATTATTATTGTTAGGTCGGCTAGGATTACATTGTGGCCCCACTAGGATTATATTATGGCCCCATGGACTCCTATATAGAGAAGGAGGTTTTGTTCATTTGTATCATCCAAGAATTGTTCATTCATGTAATGTATTGGAGGTTGCCCCCTCGAAGTGGCTCATTTCTAAGGCGTGAATATCTCTTTTCTTCTCTCTTTGGAGCTGGTTACACAACATTTGGTATCGGAGCTTTGGGATTCTAGGGTTTCGCTGCTCCAAACAGGTCATCGTGGAATTTTCGCTATAACTTTTTTTCTACGAAGCTTCAGAAGCTGAAATTTCTAGGGTGCGAAACTGAAATCTTGAGGAAGGTTGTCTAAAAATTTCAGATCTTGGTTCGCAATATTTGAGGAGATATCATCTGTGGAAGTTAGGTATTTTTTCAGGCTCATAAACAGGTCATCGTGGCAATTGCGCTATAAATTTTTTTTGTACGAAGTTTCAGAGTCTGAAATTCATATGGTGCGAAGCTGAAATCCTGAGGAAATTCGTCAAAAAATTTCAGAGCTTGGTTCGCAATATTTTTGGAGATATGATTTGTGGAAGGTAGTGCTTTTTCAGGCTCCTGAATTTCATCTCAAAGAGGTGATCGTGGGAAAACTTCAATAACTCTCTCTCTGGGCATTGGATTGAAGTGCCGTAAAAAGTGGTCGCAAGTACACAGACTCAGGTCATCGTGGCAATTGCGCTATAAATTTTTTTTGTACGAAGTTTCAGAGTCTGAAATTCATATGGTGCGAAGCTGAAATCCTGAGGAAATTCTTCAAAAAATTTCAGAGCTTGGTTCGCAATATTTTTGGAGATATGATCTGTGGAAGGTAGTGCTTTTTCAGGCTCCTGAATTTCATCTCAAAGAGGTGATCGTGGGAAAACTTCAATAACTCTCTCTCTGAGCATTGGATTGAAGTGCCGTAAAAATTGGTCGCAAGTACACAGACTGAAGTTTCTTCGCTATCAATTTCAGAGACAAAAGACAAAACAGTGACACGTGGCAATTCGTACAAATTCGCTCTACTGAACCAGTCCAGAATTAGGTCATTGTGGGAGATTGGACACAAATTTGTCTTGAAGAATCCAAATCAGGTCAGACCTGTGGCATTTGAAAGAAGCTTGAGAGATCTACTACAGAGCTGAATTTCAGATATCGAAGATTTTCAAATACAGAGATAATTCAATTTCAATATCGAGCTCCTAAAAGCTAGTAAAAGGTGTGTATTTTTTTTCCCAAATTGCATAAGTCTTGTTTGAAGAATCAAGTTGAATTGATTCCAAGGGCATATTGTAGAATAGATATCAATATTGAATTCTAAAATGGCCCCTAAAAAGAATTCAACACCCATCAAGCCTTCAGAAGGCTCTACCATGACTCATGAAGATGAAGAATTGTAACATGATCTATCAAAATTACAAGAACAAGTGCAACAAATTTCACTCTCGCAAAGAGCAGCAAAAAATGAAATGGAAGTTTTGAAGAAAGGTGTGGAAGTGAAGATGGATGGTTTGAAGAAAGGCATGGAAGCTAAGATGGATGGTGTGAAAGCTAAGATGGAAGCTAAGATGGATGGCATGGAAGTGGGCATGGAAGCTAAGATGGATGACATGAAAGACAACATGGAAAACATGAAGAATGATCTAAAAGCATACATGGAAGGCTTGATGACAAGCTTAAAACCCGAAATGATTCCTAATGGCGGAAATATAGGAGAAGAACCTCATGATGAGAACAAAATAAATGTTAATCGTGATTTCATAAACTCGAATGTTGGTGGGAAGAACCACCATATTCCAAAAATGGATGTGAGGAAGTTTGATGGAAAGGATCCTGTAACATGGATACTACAGATGGAGCAATATTTTGATCTCCATAATGTGCAAAACACACAAAAGGTACGCATTGCAACTTTACATTTAGAACAAAATACATTTGTATGGTATCAATGGCTTTGCTCCCGTAAAAAAATTGTCACTTGGTCAATTTTTGCGGAGGAAATGATAGCACATTATGAGGATACAAAGAGCAACACCTTCTTTACCCAATTGATAAATCTCAAACAAAAGGGTTTAGTGGGGCAGCACATTGAGGACTTCCAAAAATTGAGTATAAGGGTAACTGATATTTCAGAGGACCACAGGATTGATCTCTTCTTAGGCGGTTTAAAGGATAACATTCAACATGAAGTTCGTGTTCTGGAACCTGATTCATTAGAGAAGGCATTCAGGTTGGCAAGAAAAGTTGAATGTAAAATTATGGCAACAAGGAAGTCTACTACTCAATTCTATAAAGAAGGAAGTGTGGCTACATCTAGATTTCCACAACCTGCAAGGTTGACACCACAACAATTGGAAGAAAAAAGAGCAAAAGGGCTTTGCTACAGTTGTGATAGCAAATACACTAAAGGTCATAAGTGTGCTGAGAAGAAATTATTTTACATAGATTGTGAAGAGGAAGAAGAAAATGAACAAGAAGAGGATATACACCAGGAACCAGGCCCAGAAGAGGAAGAAATGAATCCAACCATATCGTGTAATGCACTGGCAGGAATTACCACTCCTCAAACTCTCAAGATAAAAGGACAAATCAAGAAGAGAAAGGTAATATTGTTGATTGATTCAGGTAGCACCCATAATTTTATTCATTGTAAGGTAGCCAAGGAATTAAATTGTTTCCTATACCCAGCACCAGAATGTCAAGTGATGGTTGCAAATGGAGGAACTATAAATTGCTCTGGAAAATGCAATAACATCAAGCTAACCATGGGGGAATATGTGTTGACTAGTCCAATGCTTTCCATTCCTATGGGAGGTGCTGATGTTGTACTAGAAGTACAATGGTTACAATCTTTGGGGACGGTAGCTTTTAATTTTCAAGAACTTTTCTTGAAATTTTTTTCAGAAGGAAAGGAAGTCGAATTACGGGGTATTGAAGGGAAACCGGGAAGGATAATAAGCTCTAATGTCATGACAAAGCTTCTAAAGAAAGAACAACGAGGCGTAATTGCACAATTATGCTCACTAGAAGTTCCGACATCAAAATCATCTATTTCTGCAGATCTCCAACAAGTCTTGGACAATCATTCCAAGGTGTTTGAAACTCCCAAAGGACTCCCACCTATTAGTGATCATGATCATGCTATTCATTTGATTCCAGGAAGTGTTCCTCCAAACATCAGGCCTTATAGATATCCTTACTTCCAAAGGAGCGAAATTGAACGTATGATTGCAGAAATGTTAGAGGCAGGTATAATTCAACCTAGTCAAAGTTCTTTCTCTGCTCCTGTAGTATTGGTACACAAGAAGGATGGATCATGGCGAATGTGTCGGGATTATAGGGAGCTCAATAAGCTCACCATTAAAGATAAATTTCCCATTCCTGTGATTGATGAATTATTGGATGAATTACATGGAGCAATTTATTTTACCAAGTTGGATCTTCGTTCAGGATATCATCAAATTAGAATGAAGACTGAAGATATTCCAAAAACGACATTTCGAACTCATGAGGGTCATTATGAATTTTTGGTCATGCCTTTTGGCCTTACCAATGCACCTTCTACATTTCAAGGGTTGATGAATTCCATTTTCAAACCCTTCCTTAGAAAATTTGTGCTAGTATTTTTTGATGATATACTAATCTACAATAGGTCTTGGAAGGATCATGTTGAGCATGTTGACAGGGTGCTCAAACTATTGTAGGAGAAACAATTATATGCAAAAACATCCAAATGTTTCTTTGGAGTACAAGAGGTGGAATATCTGGGTCATATTGTATCTCACGAGGGTGTTAAGGTAGACCCTAACAAAATTAAATCCATTAAGGAATGGAAAATTCCCACAACCATAAAGCAGTTGTGCGGATTTCTCGGGTTAACAGGGTATTATCGCAAGTTTGTTAAGAATTATGGGAGAATAGCAGCACCTCTAACAACATTATTGAAGAAAGATGCATTTTCATGGACTCCTGAAGCAACTAAGGCCTTTGAACATCTTAAAGAGGCAATGTGCCTAGCACCGGTCTTAGCTACGCCAGACTTGACAAAAACCTTTATTGTGGAATGTGATGCCTCAGGAAATGGAATTGGTGCAGTTTTAATGTAGGAAGGAAGACCCATTGCTTTTGAAAGTCGTCCAATCAAAGGAAAGTATTTACAGAAACCTATTTATGAGAAGGAAATGTTAGCAATATTGCATGCACTAAAGAAATGGCGAACTTACCTAATGGGAAGACACTTCAAGGTAAAAAGCGATCATGATAGTCTTAAACACTTTTTGGAACAAAGACTATCGTCAGAAGAGCAACAAAAATGGGTCACAAAGATGTTGGGTTATGACTTTGAAATAATCTACAAAAAAGGAAAGCTTAATGTTGTTGCGGATGCACTCTCAAGAAAGAATGAAGAGGTGGAAGCATTGCTTTGTGCCATTTCTATTATCCAACCAGATTGGATAACCGAAGCAAGAGATGAATGGAAGAAGGACAAAGATGTATGGACACTCATTCAAAAGTTGCGGCAAGATCCTAGTACATCTGATACATTTAGTTGGAAAAATGATTCCTTATGGTACAAAGATCGCTTATATCTTTGTAAGAATTCCCAACTAAAACAAAATATTCTTATGGAATTGCACACTTCTCCTTTAGGAGGACACTCAGGATTTTTAAAAACTTACCATAGGGTGAAGAAAGAATTTTTTTGGGATGGCCTTAAATTTGATATTCAAAAGTTTGTGGCGGAATGTTTGGTTTTCCAGCAGAATAAAGTTGAGACAATTAAGACCCGGGACTTCTACAACCTTTATCCATTCCAAGTCAACGTTGGGAGGAGATTTCAATGGATTTTATCACAGGTTTACCTAAGTACGAAGGAAAGAATGTCATCATGGTGGTAGTTGATAGACTTACCAAGTATGCACACTTTTGTGCATTATCTCATCCATTTAAAGCAAGTACAGTTGCTACTACATTTGTGGACAGAATTCAAAAGCTACATGGAAGCCCAAGGGTTATTGTGAGCGACAGAGATCCCATTTTTGCGGGAAATTTTTGGACGGAGTTATTTTCTTGTTTGGGTACTCAATTAGCTCATAGCTCATCTTATCATCCTCAATCTGATGGTCAAACAGAGATAGTAAATAAATGTTTGGAAGGATATCTTCGTTGTTTTGTATCTGATAAAAAAACACAATGGGTCAAGTGGTTACCTCTCGCTGAATGGTGGTATAACACTTCCTTCCATACTGCAGCAAAAATGACCCCATTTATGGCACTTTATGGATATCATCCACCATCGATCACATCATCTTTAAGGGAAAATTTGAAGGTTCAAGCGGTGGAAGATCACGTCGAGTTACCGTACAACCAGGCTCAGAACTTGCAGGCACAACCTTTCCAAGGTCAACCTGCAGGCCAACCTGGCTATCAGTACGACCCACAGGGACAGCCCAATCAAGGCTACTCTGCGGGCCAGCAAGGGCCATTCTATAATCCGCAAGGACTATATTATAACCCTGCTGGTCAACCTGCTCAGCCTCAGCCGGGGTATCAACAGGGACCGACCTATGGACCTGGGGGGCAAATCCAGCCTTCCTTACCGATGCAACCGCAGTATCCTGTTGTCTCTAACGCTGGCGACGTCTGTGGACTCACTTATGGTTCTGGCTTGAAGCCAACCGGGCTTCAAAGAAGCACCCGGTCCTCGTCTCCACCACCAGGCCAACCGGGTCATCCCGCACAACCTCGGTGTCCCGCCTCCAAAGCCAACCGGCTTATTCTAAGGCAACCCGGGGCTCACTACAACCAGCCGGGCCCCTCACAACCGCCGCCCGTCTATCCCGGCCAACCTCGTTCATTCGTGACCGCCCCTCATTCGGCCAACTCGTTCATCCGTGGCCGCCTTACTTCCGGGTCAACCCGTTCATTCAGGGCAGCCCGCCCATTCCATTAATCCTGCCCAGCAGCGGGTTCATTCAATGCCGCAGCCAAATCAACATCTGCGCCCTACATATCAGGCTCCGCAGGTTCCACTTACGCGCCTACCTAGTCCCTCGCAGTGTAGTTATCCCCATGGTCGGGCCTCAACCGACCAGGACCACTCGGGAGGCTCGCATCCTCCTCCTCCACCCTAAGCCGACGATGCTCGGCCACCAACCAAACGCTCGCTAAGGCTGTGCGTACGCCAATCGTGCCCGAACCCCGGTTATCAAGCCCTCAGGCTCCACACAATGGTTACCAGCAACCAAATCAGTCTGGCTATACGAATTATGCCCCTCACGGTCAGAATCCTACGGGACAGAACCCATGGGGGCAGGGATATTCACAACCATCGTGGAGCATGGGTACCGGACCTTATTCTGGGACTGGCATGGGAATTAACCCTCCATTGTCGTTCCTCGCTACCTTGGATCTACCGGACGTTTCGAAGTTGACCAATGATCCGATTGCTCACAATCCATATTGGCCCCCAGTTCCGACCAAGATACCAGGTGACTGTCCCAAGTTTGAGGGCAAATCTGGAGAAGACCCCCAGGCGCATGTGATGACGTATCACCTCTGGTGTTCGTCTAACTCTTGCACTGACGATTCGGTTCGTCTACGTCTTTTCCAACGTACGTTAACAGGAGCTGCTGCTAAGTGGTACATAGAACTATCCCGTGGTATTTTTCAGGATTTCAACTCATTAGCCATGGCTTTCCTCACGCATTTCCAGTTACCAGTCCGGTATGAGACTGGGACGCACCTCCTGTCTTCCCTGAAGCAGGACTCGGCCACTCACATCTCAGATCACATCCATGAGTGGCGGCGCCGTCGTCGACTGATCAAGTTTCACATACCTGATCAGATTTTGACTCACTGGTTCACCACCTCCTTTGTGAATAAAATCGCTCAGGATATCGCGATGGGAGCGTGTGTGACGGAGGAACAAGCTATCGCGCGTGCCCAGTACCTGGATCTTGTCTATTCGCAGTCCGGCACGCTTTATGACATCTTGACTGATGCTCCACGGCCCGGGCTGTACAGCCCCCGCCAATTTCTATGGTGGATGGGGTCATTGGTTCTGCTTTCAAAATTCGGCAGTCTTCGAATGGGGTTGCAGGCTAATTCTTCCAACAATACCTCTGCTAATCCCGCCTCATCCGATTCTGGTAAAACCGCGGAGGTAAATCCTGCGGACAAATCCTCCAAGGGGAAGAAGAAAGGCAAAGGCAAATCAAAATCTGATGCCCCAAAACCGGAATCTAAATCTCGGTCTGAGGATGGCTCACAACGTAAGCCGAAATTTCCTTGCCTCATCTGCGAAGGTGACCATTACACTAAAGATTGTCCGAGACGATCCGAAGTCAGTCAACTTCTTAAAGGCTCAAAGGGAACCCCGGCTGTTTTAAAAGAGCCATTTCCATCTCAGCAGACCCAGATGGTCGAACAAGGTTCATCATCTGTACCGTTTGGGTCTCAAGTTTTCATGATGAAGACTAATGCACCTATCACTATCGCTACGAGGTCCAAGGATTACAATAATCGACAGCAGGCACCCGGGAAGGCAGTGGCGGATGGACCGCCTCCCGCATCTGCTTCTGGTTCATTGGAAATTGAGAAGCCGACTCTCGAACCCGTTGTGAAGCCACCTCCCAAGGGTGTTCTTCGGAGATCCTCTTATAATCCAAACGCTCGTGCCGCTCAACATTACAGTATTGTTGAGGATCTGGCACAGGCGCCATGTGCCATGTCTGCACTTGAGGTTCTTCAGAGTTGTCCTTCACAACGGAAGGCTTTATTGTCTGCCATCGGCGGTATTGATCCCGCCGATTCGAGCCTTCTCACCTTTGATCTGGAGAATTTTACTCCCCGGCTTCCACATCAAATCGCTTTGGTTATTCAAGTCGGGATTAATGGTCTGAACGTTCACAGAGCCGTCGTAGATGAGGGTGCATCTACTTGTGTTATGTCCTCCACTTGTTGGAAAGCCATCGGCTCTCCAACCTTATCGTCATCTCCCAATGCCCTTGAGGCATTTGATGGCCGGGAATCTAAACCCCTGGGAGTTCTCGAGAGTCTGGCGATTACATTACAGGGAAAATCTGTCAACGTGGAAGTAGAAGTGGTTGACGCTAAACTCAACTACAATATACTTCTTGGCCGCAGCTGGACCCATGCCATGCTCTGTGTGCCGTCTACTGTCTTTCGATTCATCAAGTTCCCTCACGAGGGCAAGATTGTCACGGTAGACCAGTTGTCATTTTTCACCTCTAGCTCCGAGAACAACGTGCCGTATGTGGATCAAATTCCGAATCCCCCAGACAGCATAGGACCTGGTCTTTTCAAAGACCCAGTCCTCATGGGTATTTTCCCTGCGCCGCCACTGAATACCGCTCAAGTCAACATGTTGTCCGGGACTGATGACCCCTGGCTGATTCCTACACCTGAGAAGGTATATGAGTTTGGAGAGTCCATGCCTCTAACGCCAGTAGAGATCAGCTACTGTGAGATTGTTGCTGCATCGGACCCTCCACCTCCTCAGCATGCTCCGATGAGCATGGCTCTTGACGTCTACTCACAATCCCCCTGGCTTGGTCAGGCTGATTCGCCTGATCCTCTTAGAGAGATTTTTCCCTCGGATGAGGCTATCATTGAAACTATGTCTCTGGAGGAGCTACCTTGGGGCGATGGGCATCATCGTTCCTCGTTTATGCCTAGCTTGGGGGCAATGACTGACTGTCTAGAGCGCTATGCTACTCAGGTTCCTTCCCCTCCTCTTCAAACACCGATCTTGACGCATGAGGTCTTTTCGGAAGGCAATCTGAGTAACATTACTCAAACGGTTCCTATCAACATCTCGGTTAAACCAGGGATTGTTGAGAACATTCATGTGGGTGTGACCTGTTCTCCCGAAGAGATCCAGGTCTATACGGAACTTTTCAAAGAGTTCGGAGATGTTTTTGCATGGTCCTACGAGGAAATGCCGGGAATTGATCCTAGTATTGTCGTGCACGAGATTCCAACCTATCCAGGTGCGAAACCCGTGCGCCAACGCTTGCGTCCCATGCATCCTCGGAAAGCCGCCGCTATCAAGGCAGAGGTTGAAAAACTTCTGAACGGGGGGTTTATTTATCCTATCCCCCTTACAGAATGGGTGTCCAATATCGTCCCTGTCGATAAAAAGCAGGGTACCATTCGAGTCTGTGTGGATTATCGCGATATCAATCGCGCCTGTCCGAAGGACAATTATCCCACTCCGTTTATCGATCAGATTATCGACGATTGCGCTGGGAGTGAGATCTACTCCTTAATGGACGGCTTCTCAGGTTACAACCAGATTAACATTGCACCTGAGGATCAACATAAGACCACATTCATCTGTCCGTGGGGCACTTTTGCATATAAAAAACTCCCGTTCGGCTTAAAGAACGCCGGCGCCACGTTTCAACGTGCCATGTCATATGCTTTTCATGATATTCGCCATATTGTCCAGCCTTATCTGGACGACTTGCCTGCCCATTCGGGTAAGCGAGAGGATCATCCGGAACATCTTCGCCAGATATTTCTTCGTTGCAGACGCTACAATATTAGGCTGAATCCTCATAAGTGCGTCTTCTGCGTCGATTCTGGCCGTCTTTTAGGCTTTATAGTCTCGAAAGACGGAATTCGCCTCGACCCTCTGAAGGTTGAGGCCATTATAAATCTCCCGTCACCCTCCTCCCTGTATCAGTTGCAGAGTCTGCAAGGGAAAGCGAATTTTCTTAGGCGCTTTATCCCGAATTATGCCGAGGTGGCCAAAGGATTCACTCGTTTGTTAAAGCAGAATGTTCCCTTTCATTGGGACGAAATTGCTCAAGAATCCTTTGAGAAGCTGAAGACATTGTTAGTCAATGCTCCATTGCTTCGTCCTCCGGACTACCACCGCGACTTTACTTTGTATCTAGCCGCCGCATTAAGCACCATCGCCATGGTCTTGGTGCAGGATGATGAGAACGGTGATGAACATGTTGTTTATTACCTCTCTCGGAACCTTCTCGACCCGGAAACGCGTTACGCACATGTTGAGAAGTTGGCCTTAGCAGCCGTACACGCTGTACAGCGCTTTCGCCATTACATCTTCTTGCGCACGATAACAGTGGTTTCAGACTGCAACCCCATGACATATATTCTTTCTAGACAATTGCTGGGGGGAAAGTAATCCAAATGGATCGTCATCCTGCAGGAGTTTGATTTGGAGTTCACCACTGCCAAGTCAACTAAATCACTGGTCTTCGCGGATTTGATTTGTTCTCTCCCTACAGACTCTCTTCCTGAACACTCTGAAGATCATATTCCGGACGAAACGTTGTTTCTTATCGATACTCGTGATCCTTGGTACGGAGACATCATAGTGTATCTTCAGACCGCGACGTTTCGGTCTGAGTTGGATAAAGCTGCACGCCGTCGGATTCGGCACCAGTCCCAACCCTACCGCATAGTGGGAGATACCCTATATCGTATTGGAGTAGATTCGGTGCTCCGACGATGCCTCACCTTGGACGAGGCTGAGAAAGTCTTGAATGACTGCCACAGTGGCGCCTGTGGTGGACACATGTCCAGATATGCCACTGCCCAAAAGATTCTGAGGGCAGGTTACTTCTGGCCGTCTATATTCAAGGATTGCATCACTGCAGTCCGAAAATGCCATCCGTGCCAGATTTTTCAGCGCAAGATGCGCGCGCCGCCGTTGCCTTTGCATCCCGTTATTACCGTCGGCCCTTTCGCGAAATGGGGCGTAGATTTTATGACGTGAAACCCTCACTCGGCCGGGGGGCATGCGTATATCATTGTCGCCGTCGACTACTTCACTAAGTGGGCCGAGGCGATGCCTACACTAGCTGCTGACGGAAGAACGGCTGCTTCATTTTTATTCAACCATGTTATTTCACGATTCGGGGTTCCTCAAGCTATCGTCACTGATCACGGTACTCATTTCCGTGATTACATGATGGCGGAGCTGACAGCTGCGTTGGGCTTGCGTCACGACAGCTCAACGCCATACTACCCTCAAGCGAATGGTCAGGTTGAAGCGATGAACAAGGTTTTGGTCACTATGCTTCAACGAACGGTTGGGATTCATAAATCCAGTTGGCATCTCCAACTGTTCTCAGCTCTCTGGGCGTACCGAACATCTGCTAAAAGTGCAACCGGATTCACACCATTCCAACTGGTGTACGGTCTGGAAGCTACTTTGCTGGTTGAATGTGAAATTCCTTTGCTCAAATTAGCTGTGGAGCTCTTACCGGATACTTCTCCTTAGGAAGAGCGTCTTCTGTATCTCGAACGGTTGGATGAAACCCGTCGTCTAGCTGCTTTGATTATCAAAGCACAAAAGAAGAGGGTCAAATCTCATTTTGATCAATCTGTTTCTCCCCGTTCTTTCATTGAAGGAGACCTAGTCCTCTTGTACGATCAGGCACATGATAAGCTTGGTGCCGGTAAACTCCAGCCCATGTGGCACGGTCCCTATATAGTAAAACATGTTTTGAAAAATGGGGCCTACGAACTTATAGACTACGAAGGAGTTCCATTGGCGCAGCCCAGAAATGGGCTGTACCTTAAGAAGTACTACGCCTGAAATGATTTCTTGGTGTGGTGTGTGTACATAGGTGTGTGATTGTCATTTGTGTGCATGGTGTGGTGTGCTTTGTAAACATATTTCTGCTGATCGGGTCTTCCTGGTTGTGCAGATGTCTACTCATCCATTTGTTGGTTTCGCGGACGGTGCCTCCCGCAGTACCAGGAATCTGTCTTCTGCAGCCTGTGTAATCTACGATCCTGCTGGTGAGTTGATCGACCTGCAAGGTGTTTGTTTAGGACGTACCACGAACAATATCGCGGAATATAGCGCCGTGTTGGAATTATTAACCGAGGCAGTAAACCTTGGTATCCGTGAATTGCTCGTGTATCTAGATTCGCAGCTTGTAGTGTTGCAGCTGAACGGGCACTATTCGGTAAGAAACCCGTCCATTTTACGATTGTATTTGCGTATTCGATTACTGGAAAGGAATTTTGAATATATTACATATCATCATATACCCAGGCATTTGAATACATTAACAGATGCAGTAGCAAATTTGGTGTTAGATAGACATTCGCGCAATTTATAAATCATCATCACATGTAAAGAAGACTCATCCAGAAATAGATATGCATATATATAGATATCGAAAATGTTTACATAGAAGTGTGTCACATAAAACTCAAAGAATATACATAAGTGTCTTAATACATCCGGAGACACTGTGTCTCTCAAAAAATAGGTGTGGCTAAACCCTAGAGACTAATCAGCATGGTGCTCATGATAGCACGTTACTGCACGCACTAGCCACCTCAGGATTCGGTGGAGCCGGTTTGGGACTCCCACCGTATGGCGCTGGTACTCCATCGGTACATCTGACAGTCGGGCATAGTCTGGGATCCCATGGACGATCCCCTCGAGGTTCTGAACCAGTGCCTCTCCTCAGGTACCTTCCCCCTGGATCTCAGGGGCGAGTTGTGTCCTCCGGAAGATAGGAGACATCCCGGCTGGTCTCTCAGGTCCTACATCTGCATGCATATATAATTGTGTTAAGACAAGTGTGTATTAATAAAAAAAAAAGCATATAAACATAAAATCAAAATATGAGGTCTTACCCAGCTCTTCATCCCAGTGGTCTCCTTCTGGTAGCGGGAGATCTGGGTCCCCTGTAAAGTCAGTTCCTGCATAGGGCCAATCTTCCACAACGATCAGTTGGCGCCGTAACCACCTGAAGAACTCGGGCTTCCAGGACATCTATTGCCCGCCTCTAGATCTGGGCATCAGTGCTGCCCAGCGAGCCATTCTCGGCTCTCGTGGTACTGGACTCGCCACATGGGCCTCTTGGCCCTGGAAGGTTGGTATGCGTTCCAGAATGAACGATACCAAGATGGAACCATACCCAAACTGCTTCAGTTTGTTCTGTTTGCACTTTGTAAGCTGCCTTTTCATGTTGATGGTGACAGCTGTTGCCCAGTCATACGGTCGGGGACCCATGCATTCTGAGGCCAGTAAGAGTTGAGTCTTTGTAGCCTCGTGCGGTGCCTGCGATCCAGCAGCCCGCGTAATGGTGTGGAGTACAACTCTCAGTGCTAGGTCAGGGATGGTTGAGATGTATACCTTCTTACTCCTTGTTCCTGTTTGTGCCCCACGGCACACCCGCGCCATTACTTCTTCCATCTTCTCCCCTGATGGTCTGCTCCCAGTCAGTACAGGGATTGGACCCCTGCGGGATAATCCAGTAACGAAATAAATTTCAGCGACCTCCAATTCCAACACCTGGTCTCGTATTCTGAATACTTGGTCATTTTCATCCCAGAGGTTGATCAGATATTGGAGGAGCTCAGGCTGAGCTCGTAAGCATGGCGTGAGGAAGAACTTTTTTAAGCCACAGTCTCTCAGAGCATTCATACATGCTTGGCTTTGCATGGCCTCTTCATCCTCATCTCCGTGTTCCCGTTCCTTCCATTCGATTGCCATTATGACTGTTTATCTGCATTCACATGGTTCGAAGCCCTTAATTAGATCTTCTGTGAGCTTCAAAATTCAAGAAATTTGGCATAAATAGTGGAATTTTGGGCGGAAATTTGGGTTCCGCCGCTGGCGCGACTGTTTTGCTGACAGTCGCGCCATGTGGCGCGAGCCCTTTGGTAAAAAGAGCTCAGTGGCGCGGGTCCGTGCCCGATACCCGCGCCACTTAGCCCGGCCCTAAAATTTCAAAGGTGCCCTTACAGAGCTGATTTCTAAGGGAAATTCATTAAAAAATGCATGGAAAGAAAGAGAAAAGGAGCGCCTCTTACCTATCACAGACGAGACGCTGAATGGTTGCCTGGATTGGTCGCAATCGCCGTCAGAAGATTCTGCTCCAAATGGACCACTGTTGCTCTCCACAAGGTAAATAGTAAAAAGTAATTTCATTTTTTACCATTGAACATATTTATAACTTTTCGACGTTAAAATGAGTTTTAAAAGTTATTTTTTGTCAAATATTTGCATGTATTATGTCGAAAATGGATTTTACGCTTGTTGGGTATGTGCAGCGGCAGGTTTTTGCGACTTAAAAGGTGGAAACGAGTTGTATTTTATACTTTTTCGGACTCGGTAAATACACGAAAAGTCACTCTGGAGTCATCTTTCAGCTCTTTTCTGACTCTCTAAATATGAAAAGATCGCCGAGGCCCTTGTCGTTTCGATCTCGTTAAAATGGACACGAATCGACATTCACCCAGTATAAGTTTAACCCTTTTTCGGGCTGGGCTGGATCGATTACGAAAAAGGAATACCCTAGCCTATCGCGACTAGGAGGTTTTTCCGGATATTGTTTTCTACCTTTTCGGATCTGGGAAACTATTTACGAAAAGGGACCTGTGGAGTTTTCTTTTCCGCTGTCTTTTCAAACTCTCTAAACATGAAAAGACGCCGAGTTCTTCCTTTGTCGGACTCGTTAAACCCTGATGACATTGGATTCCGTCGAAATGACGTTCTCCGAGTTTCTCCTTCCTAGGACTCGTTAAATGCACTAGGATGGATTCGCCCGAAGGGCGGACTTATATCACAAGCATATGCTATCCCCTTCAAGCTTGTTATCAAAAAATAATTGGGGTACTCGCCAGAAATGGTGGGGGAAAATGGAACCATTGTCGTTGTCGTCGGCAGTATGTCGCTCTTGAACATGGCACTTGTCTGCATTCGTGTCGGGTTGGGGACATCTCATCTCGTTGTTTCACTTTGCTTCCATGGGTTTGGGTAATCTCTTTTGACCTCTCATCTGTTCATTGCCTCGTCGCCATGACCTTTGATCTGTTGATGTCAAATACTGCCAAGTCCATTGTCGTGTCGTTTATATGTTCAAGAGAAGTTGGCCTCTGCGAATATCAACCTTCCTCTGTTTCTCATATGATCCTGATTCACAACAAAACATTATGTCCCTCTGTCTCGTGTCGATGATGTGGGAATCATTATGGCCCACCTTCGATCAAGGTCACTTCTTGGACTGCTATGGCCTTCCAACTCATTATCCAGGAAGTTGGTCTAGAGATTCCTGATGGTACCTTGGAGCCTGCATGCCTCAATGGCAGGTTCGTCGCATTCGACGTGAAGTTTACATCATTGACTTCCGATCGAATGATTCTGCGGGTGTTCGACGTCAGCTCATTTATTCACACGCCGTAGATTGTACCTGTAGTACCTTGAGGACCATTGTCATTATTGGTCGTTTCTCTCGCGTCTGTTAACGGCTTTCATCATTGGCTGGTAATCAGACGATGTTCTTGCATGTTCGACATCGGCTCACACATTCGCATGCTAGAACTTGTACTTGTTTGGGTCGAGATGGAGCGCAAGACCCTGGATTTTGTCTGTTGTAATCCAGGCTGCGATTGTGGATTATTATCATTATGTACATGACTCACTGATTGGATGGCTGCGACCATACCTGAGTCTATTTGTTTGATCTTAGTTGGATGGCTGCGCCCATACCCTAGATCCGGATTATAACATACTCTGTTCGGATGGCTGCGTCCATACCATATATATACATCTTGTACTTGAGATATCAGTTGTATCTTTCTGCGCAGGTTTTCCGACGGCGGGCCTTCAGTTGGACATGTTCTCGTAAAGCATTTGACCCCTCTCTCTCTCGGGCCTCATGCTTTAGGGCATCGTTGATAATTTGTCACGAATCCCTATAACCACATCCCGCACAATGGAGGACCCATTATGTGACCTGTGAGCAACATCATGCAGAAAACATCATCAATGCATCCCTGCGAGTATGAACTGTTTCCCTTGAGACATCTCCTTGCAAAATCCATGAAAAACGGCTCTTTTTGCATTGGCGCGGGTAGACAGTTCAGTACTCGCGCCACTCAGGGAAATCCTGTAAAGAGGTCGCGCCACTTGGCGCTCTGTCATAGAGCAGCAATCGCGCCACCCATTTTAGGGACTGTTTTTTATATATGGATGGCGGAAGTTGAGTTCAAACAAACTCACAGCCACTGCCTATCTTGAGTTGGGAGGTTTGGCTACGGGAGTTCTATGGAAGGGAAGTAGTTTTGCCACCTTCTATGGAACCTTCCTTGTTGATAGGGCCAATCCCATAATAATAGGGATCCCAACTCCCTCCTTCCACATCTATATAAGCTTGCTCAGATCCATGGCAAGCTAGTCTTGAAGTGCTGAAGCTTTGCATCTCCCTATTCCCAAGTGCCTTTGTGCTGTAAAGAATCCCTTCTTTCCCTTAAGGCCCATTCAAGCGAGGAGACCATTGTTACGAGACTCTGGAGAGGTTTCCCTTTCCTTGGCGAGCTTTGCGAGACGTGGACAACCGGAGACCCGTTCGAAGGAAACTGCGACGTCAGAACTTGGTTGTAACTTCTATTCGTTTATCACTTTAATAGATGACTATGATTATGGTTCCACTCCTTTTTCTATCATGTTAATGCGAGTAATATCTTTTCTGACCGATGTATAGTTACGTATGCTGGTTCCTATGCATGTATCTGTTCGTTTCTTCTGCGTGCAGGTGTTCATCCACGGAGATCGTGGAAGGATTGTGATCTGCCAAGGCTGAAGGATGGGGACATCTTCTTCTTCAGATCTAGCGTTGGAATCCGGGTAGGCTCTTATCCCAAGGCCTATTCCGTGACCTGTGAGCAGTGACATGACCTGAAACCACTTTCATGGCATCCCCCTTGACAAGGACAATCATTCCCCTGAAGACAATTTCCTATGAAAAGCCCTAAAAATAGACCTTTTTTCCTTGGCGTGACCAGCAAGCTCAGCCCTCGCGCCAATGGGGGAAATCCACCAAAGAGGGCACGCCAACTAGCGCTCTGTCCCAGTGTATTACTCGCGCCAAGCTTAACAAGGATTGTTTTTAAAAAATAAATGGTGGAAGTTTGATTCCAACCAACTCCTGAACGAGTCTCTAAAATGAGTTGGGAGGTTTGGCTCCAAATCTCCATGTAGGGGAAGTGGTTTTCCACCTATCATGGAAGCTTCCTTGAGGATAGGTCCAATCCCACCATTGTAGGGATCCCAACTCCCCTTCCACCATCTATATAAGCTTGTCATTTTCCCTTTGCAAGTTAGCCTGAATAGAGCTGAATCAGTAGTAAGGAGATTATCGTCAGACAACCGAAGAGAGAGAGAATTGTCCCATTCTTAACGAGCTTCATCGAGAGGTGCTCCGCTGTCAACCCACCGAAGGAAGATCCAGCGTCAGAGCTCAGGTTGTATCTTTCTTTCGTTGTGATTAATAATAAACGAATTCGATTATGGTTCCATTCATATGTTCATGTCTTATGTTATGAATTGTATCTTCTCTGACTGATACATAGTTGCGTGTATTAGGTTTTACGTTTGTGTGTTGTTTTTTCTTCGTACACGTGTAGGTGTTCGAACGTGCTAGGTGGGAGAATTGTGATCTGCCAAAGAGAAGGATGGAAGCATCATCTTCTCTACAAGCAACAGCAGCGTGGGACTTAAGGTAGGCCTCTTGTCGCATCTTGGTCTTTTGTAACTAGGAACCTGCGTCTTAGCGTGACTCGGTTGTTGCTAGACCCAATCTGGGCTAGTAGGGATCACCTCTTTCCGCAAAGGGGATTTACCTCTCCAACAGTGCTAGATATTCTTCATGCAGAAGAAGAGTGAGACATACTCAAAGTTCTGTGAGTTCAAGGAAATAGTTGAGAAAGAGTCAGGGAAGCAAGTGAAATCTCTCCGGAGCGATAATGGTGGTGAATACATCTCTGTAGAATTAAAATACTTATGTAGTAAAGAAGGAATTCAAAGAGAACTCATTGTGCCTCATAACCCACAGCAAAATGGGGTCGCTGAGAGGAAGAATAGAACGATCATGGGTGCTGCACGAGTGATGTTGCATGATCAGGGCCTTCCCATACACTTGTGCACTGAGGCATGCAACACTGTGGTTTATGTGCAAAACCGTTGTCCTCATAGAGTACTTGGCATGAGTACACCCGAAGAGGCGTTTTCTGGTAAGAAGCCTGATATTTCTCATTTGAAGATTTTTGGCTCACCTGTTTACATTCATGTGACGAAGGATGCCAGGAAGAATCTGGAACTGACCGCAGAGGTTGGGATATTTTTGGGGTACACAGAAACACCCCACAATTATCGTGTGTATTTTCTAGACAGTCGGATGACTGTCATGTGATGGGATATCAAATTTCATGAGGAGAAAGCCATGAATTTGTCGCTTGAGAGGGAGCCACACTTGCATGCAGAGGAGGAGCTAATTATTACTAAAGATGAGCCTCAAGATGTGGATCAACCACAAGAGGAGGTTCATGGAGTGGAAGAAACCACTCATGCAACACCAAACATTAGAGGGCGGAAGCGCATTATAGAAGCTGAGCGACTAAATCTTGATGCAGTGCAGAATGTAGGAGTTCCTACATCATAGCGTAGACAGAGACGGTCACCTGATCGATTTACTGGATACATGGCTCTGATGAGCAAGTGTATCATGACGAAGCCATCCTCTTTCGAGGTAGCTGTGGAGGATCCCACATGGATAGATGCCATGGTGGAAGAGTATGATTCGATTTTCAGAAACAATGCATGGGAGATTGTCCCAAGGCCAAAAGGGAAATCAGTGGTAGGTTTGAAATGGATCTAAAAATTGAAGCAAGCTACTGAAGGGAGAGTTGAGAAGTATAAGGCAATATTTGTTGCCCAGGGCTTCTCATAGATCGAGGGGATCGACTATGAAGAAACCTTTGCACCTGTCGCAAGGTATTCTTCCATATGGACCATCCTTGCTCTCTCAGCGCAGATGGGTTGGCACATAGATCAAATGGATGTGAAGACTGAATTCCTCAATGGAATCATTGAGGATGAGGTGTAAATTGAGCAGCCTGAAGGATTTGAAATATTCAGCAGCGAGTCGCATGTGTGCAGGCTCAAAAGAGCGTTGTATGGGTTGAAACAAGCACCTTGTTCTTGGTACACATGGATAGACAATTATTTCACCGGACTTGGTTTTGCCAAGAGTGAGGCGGATCCAAACCTATACCAGATTGTGGTGTAGGGTAAGATTTTTATCATTTTGCTTTATGTAGATGATTTAATACTAATGGGTGATGCACTGTTGATACACTCATGCAAGAAAAATCTTGCAAAGGAGTTCGAGATGAAGGACTTGTGCCTCCTTCATTATTTCCTGGGATTGGAAATTTGGCAGTGGAAAGGTGAACTGTTTGTGTCTCAAGGAAATTAAGCCCTAGAGATACTGGAGAAGTTTCACATGCAAGGCTGTAAGCCTATCGACACTCCTTTTCCTGGTGGTTGGAGGAAGGAGGATGCTACATCGACAGAGGTAGTGGATGTCACTGTTTATCGACAGTTGGTTGGTTCGCTCATGTATTTAGTCAATACATGACTGGACATATGCTATGTTGTGAACCAGCTTTCACAAGCGATGGTGAAGCCTACCAAGCTCTTTTGAAAGGCAAGCAAGCATGTCCTAAGGTATCTCAGGGGCACATCTGAGTATGGATTGTGGTATAGACAGTCGGATTAGGTGAAGCTGCATGGCTTCATGGATGCAGATTGGGCAGGAAGCCCAACAGACAGAAAGAGCACATCTGGAGGGATTTTCAGTATCGGATCTACAACAGTTTCTTGGTACAACAGGAAACAAAGATCCGTGGCACTCAGTTTAGCGGAGGCCGAGTACATGGCAGCAAGTTTGGCTGCATGCGAGGCTATATGGATGAGGAAGATCCTGGTTGATTTGTTCGGTTCTCATTTAGATCCTACTGTGATATATTGTGATAACCAGAGTTGCATTAAACTCTTGGTTAATCCAGTATTTCATGATAGATCTAAACATATTGACATCCGGTACCATCATATCAGAGATTGTGTGCAGCGAAGGATCATGTTGCTTTCTTACATTCCTATGGAAGATCAGGATGTAGATATTCTAATGAAGGTGCTCACCAAGAGAAAATTCGAATACCATAGAGATAGGATCGGGGTTGCATATAATCCCTATCTTGTTTAGAGGGAGTGTTGAGATTCAACAAGATGATGAGCTTAGTGAAAAGAGTCGCCTTCACTAAGTGGGTCCCAGAGGCTATTTTTGGCGCAACATCTATTTTTAGACATGTCAATCATATTCTATGAGTTGCAGGATGCTATTTTTGGATGGTTGGTCAAGTTGGAAAAATAGATGGACTTCTATTTTTTAGACATTGGACTCTAAACATTATCTTATTCTCTTGGAGCACTGACATTCAGTTAACAGATTGTTCAAATCAGCTAGCTGAAGGAATTACGCAATTCCTAAAGCTACTGGTGGTTCATGCATGGAGGACTTCAGTTAGAAGTCAAGTGGCAGAGTTTGGTGGAGTTGGAGAAGTAGTTGGTGGAGTTGGTTTCTAGTTTAACTACACTTGTGGAGTTAAACTCAGTTGAAATAATTGTGTCTACTTCTAACTAATTGATACTTTCAGTGGATTTGAGTGAATTAATTAGCTAAATTAATTCACTAAATAATAACTCATTATTTAATTGAACAGAGACAAGAGTTAACTACAATGTAGAACAAATCAGTGGAGACTCAGTGGAGAGATTGGTGAAAGAGCAAGTGTGACTATCAGTTGTGACTATAGTGTTGCATTGTATGCACCACACATTCATTGGAGATGTCAATGACGATTGTGTGAGCAAGGCTAGAGCAATTCGAACTCATCTAGAGCCATTCTTCAGCAGGGATTGCGCAGTAGAGGCAGGCTATCAGGAGGGAAGAAATCAATGTAGATTTTTGTTGATTGTTCTTGATTAGTGTGTAGCGATTGTATTGTACTGAGAGCTTGATATGATTAGCTTTGTATGAGTATTTTTACATGATCTCTATGACATATATTATATACAGATATTTGGGGTTTTCTGCTTCAGGCTTTCCCATTAAACAACTGTGTTAATTTGTGTGAATTTTTATTGTTTCATGTGTGCATTGCAATCTTGATTTAATTTCCGCAAATGATCAATGGTGGAATAGATTATGTATTTTGCATGAAGTTAAAATAGTGTGAGATCAGGAGAACCTTGGACATATAACACATAAGTTATATAATTTCTACAAGTCTCAGCGCACACAGCCAGCACGAGCCTTCTACCCATACAATTCCAAATGAAATATCACAAAATAGCTAGATCTGTTATCAATGTTCCGACTTATCCAAAAAACGATTTCTTAGATTCGATCTAGACTTTTATTTATACTTTTAGCTTGCACTACTCTAGGGTCCACAAGCTGTGGTTTACAGCCACTTATTCTACCCTTTTTACCCATTACAACTCATGAGGGGCTTTGACTCGCCCCAAATCCCCTGCACACGACTAAACTTATGAAATATATTACAAAAATACAAAAAAATGGTCTTCGGACTTAGGGGACCCCACTCCAATGGCCCCCCAGCACAATCTTGTGACTCGTCCCGATTCACACTGGCACTGGATTCTTCATCTTGTTTTGGAGCTCCTCAATAGCAACAAAAAATGGTGCCAAGACACCCGCACTCTGTTCCACTATGCTCTACACAGTCTCCACCAGCTTCTCTGAGGTCAACCCTTCTGTGGCCAAGGTGACACTTTGTAAAGTCTGATTCAGGTTTCTGAATACAACATCAAGATCTTGAGACAATTTCATTGCCTTGTCCACCCACAGCTTCATGTGATCGGTGAATTTTTTTTTCTCGTGGTGGAGCTCCTAAACCTCATCCCACAACGCCTGACTGGTCTAAAGGCATGCCATTTGCTGGGCAAGAATGAATGTGGGAAAATACTCCTGCAAGTCCTTGACTTTCTACTCTTTAGCACGCAACTCCTGGGTAATTTTCTTAACCAGTGGATCTATCTTCATAGAGGTCCAGAGTCCCATGGCAATCTCTAGGAGTTCTGAGCCTTTATCAATGTTGGCAGAGATGCTAGAAAATGTTTTCTTTACTAGGGTGGCACATTACTTGCGCACCTCTGGAGGGGTATTAGGCTTCAACTTAGCCTGCAATGTAGCAATTTTCTGCTCAAAATATTCTTTTACTAACTAGATCTCGGACCTAGAAGCTTTGAGTGCGGTGACCAGGATCTCAATCTTGGCTTGTGGCATGGTGGAGGCTAGGATGATGGCTTCAGGAATTTTTCCACATAATCTATCAATGAAGTTCTCCATCTCTGTGCGCTGAGCTACAACTGCCTGTTGTATTGTTTGAGCCTAGATAGAATTTTTCGTCTTTGTTGCTGCAGTCTTCTCGGCTTCACTGAGTTGTTGTTGTGCGCGCACCTCTCTGCTATGTTGTTCAGTGAATATGAAGATGTGGAGAGAGTGTGACTTCTTACAGGTGTCAAGCATCATGCGCAGGATCAACACATGTTTCTTTACCAATCCAAACACTATCCAGTCATCAAATATACCTCCAAGAATTTATGCATGAATTCCTTGAACACGACCACTGCCACATGTGAGAAGATTGCAAGTGATTTTTTCAATCTGAATGGCATGAAACAATATTGGAAATAACCCCATTCGGTGGTGAATGTGTTCTTGTTGCGGTCTTCCGACGCAATTATGATCTGATGATACCCTGAAAATCCATCAGTAAATGAATAAGCTTCTTGTCCTCCTACAGTATCCAAGATTTCATCAGAAAACATAGTAGGGAAGGGGTCATGCACGCATGCATCATTAAAATTGTGTAGATATACACAAATCCTTATCTCTCCTTTGGTATTTTTCTCCTGAACCACCATTGTGCTTACCCAATCAAATTGTTCAACTAGTTTGATGATTCCCACAACCACCATATTTTCTAATTCCTCCTTTACTTTCTTCTTATATTTGGGGTTAAACCGATATGGGTGTCGCTTGACAGGGCGTACATCTAGTTTTAGTGTGATATTCATAACACCCAGGTCCCCCACAATTCCCTTGAGCTCATAGAACTTTATAGGAAATAGATCCTAATACTCTGTCAGCAACTCTGGAATATTTCCTACTATATCATCATCCTATTAATTCCAAATTTTGGCAAACTTGGGCTACTCTTCCATCCCATTGTTGACTTCCTTCAATTTTAGTGGTTTAGTGACATCCACCATCCCTAATGTGGGCCCTTTAACTGTGTGCTCTCCTTTCGACTCTGGGACTGTTAACATTCCTTGGGCCATCTTCGTTATCCTCGATTGATAGGTTTCTATAGTTGATGATGTATTGCATCTACACATCCCAAGCCGGTACAACACATTCCTTTTGGGGTCAGGATTCGTCAAAGATCAGGGCATCTATATCTTGTAGGGCTTTATCCAATTTCTCCAAGCCTCCAACCGAGCCAAAGGTTTCTAGGAAATCCTCGTTCATTGTAAACCAATTTTGAGTACCTCAATGTAGCTCAACTTCTAGATACAAAGTGGTGGGTACCGGCCCCAACAAGTGGAAAAACATATGAACCCACTCATTCCATGTATTTTCATCCCATACCTCCATCCACATGGCCAAGTGCTTGCGCAGATCTCTCTGACCATAAAACAACCCAACTAGTGGAGTGATTGGAGGTTCAAAGCACAACATCATCATTTGCCTATGTTACTCCAAGTCCTGGAATGATCCCTTGTGCATCTCCCACCAACGTGTTGGAGTTGCATGCATAGCCAAATAAAGTTCCCATAACCTTCGTTCCTCTAGGACAACTTTTTCCAATGCTTCCAAAAATTCTTTAACATTACCAAAACCGTAAAAGTAGGGTAGTTCTCTTACCTTAGATGAGATGCACCGAAATTTATTAATGATATTGAGGTAGCGTAGCATAGATACATTGTGCAACCGGTTCTTCCAGTTTTCTATCTCACCATCGAAATCGGAAAAACACGAGCTATCCTTATCCTAGTTCAACATGCCATCAGTTGTAGGGTTCATCTAGTCTTCATCTCACATAGTCAACTTGTAGATATGGTCGGCATCATCCCCTTCACGTACTGGTTCTGTGTATCGTTCCCCTTCTATTGGATTCAGTGTGACTATCACCCGCATACCATCATTCTCAAAAATCATACTTCTACGCTTCAGGTTAACGATGCCTCCCATATCGATGGCCTAATCCAATCCTAATAGCACATGGTAGGGATCTACATCATCCACAATTTGTATTACTTTGAATTTGCACATACCTTCACTCCAAAAATGTCTGCCACAACTTATGGAAGCCTTCCAAGTGGAATAATCTTTTGCTAATCAACCATGCACAACTGAATGGTGGACCATTCAAACTTTGGTTCTCCCATCTTCTGCCATATCTACTTAGGTAATACATTTGCATCAGACCCTAGATCTAAGATGACTTGATCCATCTCATACTCTCTAATCCACACAGTCATGCACATCTCCCTACCAGTTCTCTTCTTCTGCTTATAAACCTTATTCATGGCCTTGGTCTCTATTCGAGGCACCTCTTTTTCCACGCAGCTGTCTATCAGGGCCTGGAGATTATCTACCACCTTCTGATTGCACAATAGCTTAATGTAGGATTGTAGGAATGGTTTAAATTCATCATAAAATTTTGGTTCCATGTTAGTCCTTAACGTGGATGCTCCTGCATCAGCAAAATCCTTCTTGACCTCAATGAAAATCTCTTTTTATTTATGCGGGTTGAGGCCTTTCTTCTTATCAGATGCCTTTCTGATTGGTGGCTTTGTGGCAGCCTTTTCCTCATTTCCTCAGGTGGAAACACCACTTTGTGTAATTACATTTATACTTGGACCATCATCATGTGGTTTGGTATGTTTTGCATCAGCATCTACTTCTTTTCCTGCAGTTTAGCTATTAACTCAGGACAATCTTCAATTACATGATCGAATTGCCTATAGTACTTGTAGGATTGTCACGTAGGGTTTGGGCAGTCACATGCATAGTGTCCAACGTCTCCATAGTTTTAGAAAATTATTTTCCCTCTCCCTCGACCTATGCCTCCACCTCTCCCCCCTCGTCATCCTATCATTGGGGATCCTCCTCGGCCAGAGGGAGATCCTGGCGATGAACGGTCGACCTGCACTTTGTAAAGGTTCCCATTATCTATCATCATGTCAAATTTTCTGCAGTGGTGTTCATCATGACCAACTGAAGAGCAGAATCTGCACCACTGTTACTTCAATTATGGTACATAGGATCCTAACAATGATTAGTGGTATGTATCGTGTCACTCAACCACCCTACAATTAGTGCACCATGGTGTGGGGGTACTAGGCCCAACAACATCTCTAGGGTGCAGTGGATTTGGTCCCCCAGCTTGCATATAATCCGACAGCAGAGGACACTAATATTTGGTGTGGCCAAATCCCTTGCACCATATGCACCAAACATCTGCGCCAACTTCTTTACCCTGGTCTCTTTATAAATTTTGAATTTCTAAGTGCATAGCTTCTAATTGGATTTGAATTTACAATGCTCTGAATTGAGAATCATCCCTAGGCGCATCTTCTAATTTCATAGGAATTTCCAGGGCTTCTTCTTGAGAATCAATCTTCTGTTGACCCATAGGCCCACACAGATTTGGAAATAACATGGCAATGAACCATTCCTTATGCTTCTTGTCATCATAAGCAAATCCTCCATCACTGATGGTTTGCTTCAGTCGTTGGTCAGCTTTCCAAAATAATTCCTTCGTCCCTTTCTTAAAATATTTCAGTTCTATTACACACTAAGAATCGGATTTTGGCTTTCAGAACTGTTGCTTTAGGGAATCTGTAATTTGCTGAATAGTGGGATCTAAATTTTGAGCAAGGTATCCCATGAACCAATCTAAATCTCGGCCTTCAAAGGCCATAGCCAGTTGTGCTCTCTTGATAGCAGTAATATTAAATTCTGCACAGTCCACACCGCATTCACCACAAACCAAAATCGCTCCGTATCCTCATCCCCTTCATAGTTAAAGGTGTGTAGCTTCATATGCGTAGCCATATATTTCGCATTTGGGGGCGGTGGTGGGGTAGGAGGATTCTTACCCCTGCGCAAATTTGAAGGTGGCTTAGCAGGAGGTCTATTTTCAAAGTGCGTAGCCTCACTTTCGTTTATATCAAGGGAGTTTCTCAAAGGAATGTATACAGATATGTCCCCTCTCTAATTGACTCGATAGTATTTACTGTTGCCCGCAGTGCTTTCGCTCTAATAAGGGGTCATTCACTTGGTGTGGCTGCATAAAATACCCTTTTCACATAATAGCATCTTAATCAGCAGGGGAAAATTTTGTAAGAACTTACCTTTCAATCCCTTGAAAAATCTCCTTTCAACTTCATAGTATGACACAAACTGATCGACTGCAAACTCAGTCACTATTAGCAAGAAAAGAGGTATCTGGGGTGAGACCTAGGTTTAGGATGGAGGCCAACAAGGTTTTCTGCAGTAGTCTAGCACAACGCCGGAATTTTCACCCTGCTCCAAGGAGTAGAGAGTCTTACCCGAGGCATGCTGTGACCTTAATACGGTTGGGATCAGATCAGGTATCGATCAAGCATGATAGATGCATAACCCAGATAGAACTAAGTACTTCGAGTAAGTGTAAATACTCTATAGATAACAATACTTATGAACATATTCAGAATGATAAACAAAAATTTAAAAGAACCCGCATGTTCAACTAAACCAGAACAGAATACAGAATTCAGAACAACAACCTCAGATTAGCATGTATTGCATTAACAAAAAAAGATAGTTACAATGCTCCTAAAAGCGTTCCTGGTAGAATTGATTACAATAGTATGACATAAGACATAACAGAATGAACCAGAGAGAGAGAGAACAGAACAAACAACACGAACAGAGCTCTCCTAAGGCTCCTGTTCCCTAATATCTATTGTGCCAACCACCTTTCTCCACTCGCTGATTGCCTATTTATTCTGTTTCCAGCGCGACTAATAGTTCTTCCTTTCTTTTTGCTCGGTTGTTTGTTGCTTTTCCCTGATTATTGGGAATTCCACTGATTGTCTTATGCCTCTTCCTTCTGCCATCTGTGCTTGATTCCGCAACAGCCGTGCCACCTGCTCTTCAGTTCTTCGCAACCGTGACAACTCTCTATCTACCTTGGTTACGTTCTGCTTCCTGTTATCCGCAACTTTAAAATTGTTTAATTTCAAAACAAGGGCCCCAACAGGCCCCGACCACACCCTATTGACTCATCCCAAGTCAATTGTTTCCTACTGCCTCGATCTCCATCGATCCTCTTGCCTTCGTGGCCCGTTCTGTTTGCTCCCTTTCCTTTGCATGTCCAAACAAGGGCCCTAACTCTAGGACATTTATTAGTGCTGATGCTTTGAGCTCTCGAAAGCTAGCAATGGCCTGTTGCCATCCCTGCATGAGCAAGTCTGTTTCTATTGTGACCTGAGCGACCTCTTTCTCCCCTGAGATCGACGGTAGGCTACCAAATATGTTATTAATCTGAACGTTGGCCTCAATGACTATTTGATGCATTGATTGGGTAGTAGTCTTCACATGCTACCTGAACTCTCTGAGGGCTTGTTTGGCTGTGGCTGAATGCCCTTCAATTTGTTGTATCTGGACTTCCAGTTCCTCAGCTTGAGTGTACAATTGGTCGATTCCGTCAGGGTCTATGGCTTCCTGAATCTCTTTCGATATCTGTTGTAGTTGTGCCGAAACTGGCTGTGACTTCAATGCGAGCGAGGTTGAACATTCATGTAGACCCTTCAGTAGGTCATACATTTCCTTTGCCGCAGTACTCAAAACTTCCTGCATCCCGGCTACCTGGTTCTGTCTTTTTTCTATCTTCTTCGTGTAGATGACCGCTGGGTCTAGTAGCATGGGCCTAGTTTCCAATGTTGATTTCAGTTCCTTATTTTCTCTACTGAGGTTTTAACAGGCCACTCAGACGTGAATGGACCATCCAACTATGTCACTTTCTGCTATGTCATCTGGTATCTGAGTGTTGTGGGTTATCACTGTGGGCCAAATATCCCGGAAAGCCTTGGTCACCATATCCAGTTGGCCCTTTAGGTGGTCCTTCTCTATCTTCAGTTGTTCGCACTCTTCAGTAAGCACGATGATTTGTACCTGTTGCTGCTCGTATCTCTACTGTAGTTCTGTCTGAAGCCCTTCAGCCTGCTGTGTTTCCCGCTGAATGAAATTATACAACTGCGTCATTCCCTAGGTCTGCACGTTGTTAGCTCTGGAGATATCTTGATTCGGCTGTCGTTCTTGGAGCATCTGACCGCTTGCAATGGACTTTTCTGAGTGCTCTTGTGGTGATTGCAGTGGTGTTGGTTGTGGAAACGGATTACTGGGGTTACCCATGTTTAGATTGGGCTGCACCTGCTGAAGTATCAAGTTTTCTTACTGAAATGGGTTCAGCTCTTCAGTCGAGGGTGTTGTATTTGCAGTAAAATATGCCCCTCGACTTAAAAGTTCTTGGAAAGAAACCTGTTCAACCATGGTTTGGTTAACCTTGGGTACCACAGCTGTACTAGATTTAACCTTCGCCTTGGTGTCCCCATTTGTTTTACTTTTTACTCTGACTGGGTCAGATATGGTGGCTGATTCGAAGGGTGTGTGAGTTGGATGGTCTTTAGAGGTGAATGAGGTGTTGGCCGATGAGTGGTGAGTGTGAGGAGGAGATACACGAAAATTTAGAAAATAATAACGGTTTATTAGAGGTAGATCTTGAGCCGCTTGGGGCTCTATCACTCGCACTTCTCTGATTGGGGCTCCCGTATCCATAAGTTGTGTTTGATCTTCCCCTGTGAGATCAACGACTTGGTTGGATATTGTGATTTTTTCCTTCTTGGCCTTTGGTGTAGCTACAGGTGGCTTTGAGGCTTTACTCTTTTTGATGAGAGCCATGGTTGTTACTAGTGGTGAATTAAACAAATTAAGTGGTATGGTTGTGAATAGGGGGACTGCGATGGAAGAGGATACAGAATTTGAGGCCTGAATTTTTGTAAATGTGGGAAACAAAGATTAATCACTTGTTAAAGTTTGGACTACCTGGTTAAAGCTTTGTACCTTTGTATTCAGCTGCTCGATGATTGGAGTCAGTTGTAGCCATGACATCCTAGCCATCGCTTCCTGTGATGTTTCTCTCGGCAATGGATCTGGCAGCATGCCGTCAAATGAATAGACGTAGAATCCACTTCTAACCTCCATTGATACTCCTGGCCATGAGCATACTTATGTGTGGAAAGCATGCTCATCGATTTGAAATTTCAACGGCCTCATCTTAAAAGTCGATTCTGGCACACATGCTGGTCGGATGTAGGTTTGCTGATGGTTAACCCCAAACCATACTTGCACAACATAACTATCCAACAAGTTACTTGGAATTCTATGTTGGCTCATCACGACATCCACCATTTGGCTATACCAGAATTTTAATGCTTCCTCATTCACCTCCTTAGTGCTGGGGTCCCCTGATGCTTTCTAGGGTGTGAACTTCATTGCTAATGGTTGGTCTGCTACAACTTCCAGAGGTTTCCTGATTCTTGGGAATGTCCATTTCCACATGGACAACGCCATTATAAGATAACCATAGATGAAGCCATTGGCCCTCTTATAGTTTTCCTCACAGGATTAAAATAATTCATTAAGCAGAAATGAACACTAATTCAGTTGTGCCCCCTGAATACAATGCTCCGCAACGGAGATGGTATCCAGCTTGCACTCCCCTTTTGTGTAATGTCTCATCGTTTTGCTTGCAATCAAGTAGCAGGTAAACTTGACCTCTAGCTTGTTGATCAAGTCTATCTTGGCCCTTTTCCCCTTCTTTTGGTGTCGTACTTGCTGTAGTAGTCACCATCTCCTTCATTCTTCGCTCTCTTGGACACAATTTGGAAAGCCATGGAGACATCTCTCCCTTCTTGCAACATCTTGGTCAATCTGTGAATGTATTCCACATGAATTGGTATTTCTCTTCCCATCCACAATGACCCATTGTGGACTCTACTCAATAGAAACTTGGTGCACTACATCACAACTCCTGTAATGCCAAACACTAGGAGATTTCTCAGGTTCAGTATGGTGGATTGCTGAACACCTCTGAAATCTAGAAGTACTCTTACTGCTTCCTATCCTGCTTCTGTGGCATAATTCTCCATGTAGACCTATTTCTTCATCGGTGGAAATTGGAAGGAGTCTATTAGGTCAGTATCAATCAATGACGCACTATCATATTTGCCTACCAGGTGTTAGCCACCTATAAAATTTTGTCATATCAAGTGGTGGCTAAATGATTTTGGACAGCCTTCAAGAAACAATTTTATTTGCCAAAATCGTTGGTGCTTAAATTATTTTGATAATATCCTATCCTTTGGATAATCATCACTGTTGTTCCCCTTTTTGAACTCAAAAATTCTGTTGTCATTCCATGAAGAAAAACTGCTACAAAATCCCATTTTTTTCCCTCCTTCATTCAAAAATAACCTTCATTTTTACCCCTTTATTCCCCATGAAATTCCTCTGTTTTTCATGATTTCCCTTCTTCCCTTCATGAAAATCCCTTTTAAAAAGTCTAAAACTCATTTTTAGACTTTACCGAAACCCCCAAATCCATCAAAAACCTTGAAAAAATTCATAAAAAATTATTTTGTTTACTACAAGCTTAAGCCCCTTTGGGCTAAGTCCTAACCATTTCCCCACATGTGCCTAGGTGTTAGAACCAAGCGCTAAGCCCTTTTGGCGCTTATCATATCAGAAAAATTTAGAGCGTGTAAGTCTTTGTGCCATGTTAAAACCTCTGATGCAATTAAGCCCTGTGTTTATACCCCTAATCCTATTATCACCTCATATAACCCTTGTGCCCGCAATCGGGCGCTAAAAAATTGTATAATTCATCTCCGATCCATTATTTCCCTTTGTAAATCAAAAAACCCCTTTTTCCTAAAAAATTTCCTAAACGCACCCATACAATGTTTTTTAATATAAATGGGTAGATTGAAAATCCCGCATCAAAAGTTTTGATGCGATTGAAGCCACATTGTATTAAACTCCCCCCCTCTTTACTCCATATAACTTCACCCAGGACCAAGAGTTAAAGTCCCAAGCGCCAATTGCATCGCAAAATCCAAAATGGTTAGATTGAAAGATTGCACCAAAAGTTCCGATGCGATTGGCCCTTATTCATAAAGCCTTGGGCCTTCGCATTCCATATAATCAAAGGCCCCGCAGACAGGCACCATGCCACTTTATAATATAACCCGCCCTAACAGCCAAAACCTTTGTATTTATTAAAATATTTGGGTTTTTCATATGTATTAAAGGGTTTCTGCCAGTGCATGTCTTAAGATAATCTCTACCGTTGATCTAATAGCCAATCAAACGGCTCGCACAGCATCGCATCGCAAAGTTTTCATTGGGCACATTTTATTTCTCTCCCCGATTGGTCATCCCCCGATCAATCAAGAGCCGTTGATCTCCTCCCTGCATTCCCATATCTAATGGTCCATATTCGCCCTGATCATTAACCTTTCCTTTGCCTTTGAACCCATCTGATTCACTCCCCACCATTGATCTAATCCTTAGATCAACGGCCAGTGCTCAATCGCTCTGTCGCACTCCAAGTTCTTCACCCTGCCGATGCCCTTGCCTCCTATTACATCTGGAGTGTCCACGTGTCCAGATCAGACGGTCCAGATCGCATCCCCTGACTTTGGTTATAATCCATGCAGTCCCGTTATAAATGTTTTTTGGCCAATCATAGCTGTTGATCTCTACAGATCAATGGCCCTCATTAACCTTTTCTCCGCCTCCGTATTATTTCGTTCATACCCCAAATTCAATCCTGTAAGTCGATTTGTTCTATCCAATGGCCCATATTAACCCTGCCGAGCCTGACCCCTGTGGGTCCTGATTTCTTCGAGATTTAATCTCCACCATTCAAATCTTAGATCCGACGGCCCAAATTGAAACCACTCCCTTTTCTTCCACCCATGAATCTATCCATTATCACGCCCATTCTCCAACGTCAAATCTGAGGCCCTTGATCTGATGACCCACATTACATATCGCTTTACTTTTAGCATGAAAGATAAATTCCTTAGGGTCGCGCGATATTGTTGGTTTTGAAAAGCCACATGTCAGGCGGGAACGTGTATCGTGTTAAAAAAGGAAAAACCGCCTCCTCGCCCTTTCACCACGCGAAAACAACTATTTTATCTCATGAAACCACTTTCCCTCTTTTTCATTATGTGATATCGCGTGCGCCCTCAACCGTTGATCTCTGCAGATCAATAGCTTGGATCTTAACCTCCATTTACACTATCGCCCTCCACCTCTTCCAAAGGTTTTTAAAGCGTGATCTCCACTGTTGATCACGTGGGCCGATCTCATCCGATGGCCCACGATCATCCCAAACTCCCAACTCTATTTTTAACCATATTTCCTTCGAAACAAATGTTTTAAATATTTTTCTTTGCATTTTCTCCCTTTTTATTATAAAGTGCTTCTTTCGCTTTATTTCCTCCCGATTAATCCTGATCGTCAAATCTACACATATCGATGGATCTGACTTGTTTTCTCCCTCTGATCTCCCTTTAATCTCCGCTAAACATATCCCCACCGTTGGATGTTTCCATCCAATGGACACGCTCCAAGCCAAGCCTCCTAAGCAGTTTTAACCATCAATGTAGGATTTCTTAAACGTTTCTCGTATTTTGCAGGTTCTATATGATTTTTCCATTATATTAAAGGAAAGCTAAAGGCTAGGGATGACGATCCCCCACAACTTTGAGCATACAAAAGATCATGTAATAGGGTTCTAATTCACATTTCATCAATGCTTCATGGGCATTGATGCCATGCGAGCCCTATATAGCCCTGTACATCAACAAGACACAGAGAATTAAATAAAACAAAAGAGTATCAGTGTCGAAGACAAAACGTAGCAGAATAGAAGATTGAAGATAGTTTTGGGGGATTGCGACTAAGATTGATTATCACAAGCCTAATCCTCCAAATTAAAACACAGTTAAAGAAAATCATAAGTATTTATCAGACAGAAAGGCCTCCATCGCCACATCAGAGGCTAATTGATTCCTCTCAGCTACCAGATTGCCACCTATGCCTTCACAGTAGTTAAACAAAGACTGAGTAATGACCAGAACAGAGCATATCTACCCCTTGCAGCTGCAGATTTATTTCGAATCAAAGAAGCTAATATAAACTATCCCCAGATTGATTGCAGAAGATGACACAAAGCCTTAAAGTCAACATAAGCTTCCAACAAGCCGAAATAGTTAATGTAAACCAATTAATATAGAAAATATCTGTGAACTTCTCCCTTGAGCCCCTCAAAGGCCGAGAAGCATTAACTGTATTAATTGAACTCAAAATATCTTTCCTCTCTTACGACCTCCTCATTCCTCTATAAAAACTTGTTGAGGAAGCCATTGTAAATGTTGGTTGTTTGATTACCAGTTGTAATACTGAAACTCTCTAAAATAATACATAGTATATTGAATTTGAAGAAGAAATTGAAGTCTTGGAAGCCCTGATGATGTTGTTGCATGCTTGTTCCTGAGAAGGCTCTATCATTGGATCCATGAGCTTGGCTGTTGGTGAAGTATTCTGAACTGTTTAATGTTTTCCCCTATTTTCATTTTGTTCCATAAATTCTTACTACAGTAGGATGAAAGTTTTAGGCTAAGAAATGACTCTTGGAAGCACCTTAGACCTGTTTATCCTTCACTGTTTTATGTTTTCTTCTGCTGAGGTATTTTAGAGTCTTTAATCTCTCTCTTTAGTCCTCATGCTTGTTTATTTCCTTAATAGTTCGAATAGTTGGTTTCAACATGATTTATGGTTCTCCCTGCTTGTTTGCTTCCACTTAAAGACTATTATTGAAGCCTCCCTTTGAATTTTCTTTGTTTACAGTGAGCCAAGGAGGTTTGTTCTTATCTTGCCCCTTGTCCTTGCTTGAACAGTTGGCTTAAAGGTCGTTATAGTTGTGATCATGGATGTATTTAGGTGTTCCCTCTTCTATGACCGTAATTATTAGTGAATCTTTTATGTTTTCTAAGTCATTTGAAATAAAATCTTCGAGGAAATAAGGTGTTCCCCGAATCTTAGATTTGATTTTGAAAGTTTTTTTGAAGATATTATTTTCTTAAAGTGTGATTTGTAGAATTCATGGTTAGCCCTGTCTATGAAATAGCTCTTTATTGTTCAAATTGTGCTTTCAAATTCCCTTAGTTGAGAATTAAAATTCTCTTTCCAAATCATTGATGTCCATCTCATTCCAAAACCAAAGGATCCTGTGGCCAAGTTAGATTTTCCCTCTGATATCCCATATCCATTGATAAGTTTTTTATGACCTCCTTTTGACTCCATTGCCCAATGAAGCTGACATTTCCCCTTTCTATCTATCTTTCCTAGACCTTTTAGGTTCTACTGTATCAATTCAACCAAACAAACAAACACACCCTTGCACTTAATAACTAGTCTAAAAACCAATTTCAAAGCACACAAGATAAACCTTTGCAAATAACAAACAATTTGACCGATCCCTCTCTGAGAGAAGGAGGACTAGATCCTATAACTCTAAAGATTGGTTCTGATGTTGCCTTGTCTTTTGATTTTCCAAACTATAAAAACATGGGACACCAACATAATGGCGATCACGGTGGGACCTACTAAGAATATAGTGGTTTGAAAACACTTCTTAAAACTCTTTAGGCCCTTAACTTGATAAATAACACCTATTTGACTTATCCCACTGCTCACACCAACATAATGGAGATCACGGTGGGACACTGAGTGAAATCTGTAAAACAAAACACTCCCCGTCCAAGTATAACATAAGTAACCTTCTTTAAGCACTGCCTAACAAAAAGGTAATCATGATAGGACTAAATTGAATCAGTGACAAAATAAGTAACCCTTAGCATTCCTGTAAGATCTTATCAAACCTTGAAGAAACCAGTTACCAAGCCATAAGAGTGAACTCTGTATGTTTAAAAACCTTAGCTAAGTGTTAAATCAGATTTAGGACACTCTCATAACCTATAAGACTGAAATAACTCAGAAAAACCCAAAAAACATTTCACTTTGGCTTCATAATAAATGTGGTGGTGGAGCCATTCCATTTTTTACCTTCATACAAGCTAAATAGTTTCCACCTGGTGACTCCATTAGCCCCAGTAGGCCTATTACTAGCCTAGGTCCCTAGATCTCTTTAAGACTGTGTTAACCAGCCTTGAAGAAGTTTAAAAGCCTAGTCCCATACTAGACAAGACATCATGAGAGGTAAAATTCCCAAAAACAGTCCTTAAAACTTTAACCTCTCTCTTTTTTGAAAAGCAGTCTGGCTTCACATAGGATCAACACTAGATCCCATCCAGACCCAAATCCTCCTTTAAAAGTTGACTATCTAGAGAGAATTCTATGGCAGACTTCTAAATCTACAAAATCAACTGCTAATAGGAGCCTCTTAAGAACAAATTATGTCCCTGAAAACCTTGTTGTCTTAGAGGGTTTACACTTTGATTTACATCATACAAAAAACATTTTTAGAACTAGATCTCAAGGGGATTTAAACCAAACTGATCTGGACATTGTAGATTTGCAACAAAGCTTCAGTAGATAAGCCTCACCTTCCACTCCTCCTGATTCCCATCTTCTTCATCACTTTAGCATTTTCCATAACAAGTCTGCTCAAAATCAGTTTGTTGGCCCAAGTGTTTCTTCCACTCCAATCCATACTACCATTGTGCAAAACACACCTATCCAGCCCACTCACACTCTTGTAAATCCACCCTTATTTCCATCCATGGAAACATGGTATGCTCCATTAGTGTTACCACAACCTCTGCTTCCCTTACCAAATGATTACCAATCCAAAATCCCTCACTTCACTGGAAAAGAGTCTACAACAGCTCAACATAATGTAGATAGGATGGAAGATGCATTCAATTACATGGAGATAGAAGAAGAAACTGTGAATATGAGGATATTCGCCCAAAATTTAGGAGGAGATATAAAAAAATGGTTTAAAAACCTACCTCCTAACATCATAAATGATCTCCCTGCCTTGCATCAAACATTCATCAACAAATGGGAACTCAAAAATAACCCTCTCCAAATACTAGCAGAGTATAGCAGCCTTAAGATAAATCAAGGGGAGAGTGTTCATGACTACTCCACTAGGTTTAATAGTGTTTACAATGCTCTTCCACCTCACATGAAACCTCCCCAAGGCATGGCCTTAGTAAGGTATCCCGGAGGCTTTGATGCTGAAATGGCTTATCAATTAAGGGAGAGAGATTACTTAACCTTAGAAGACATGCAGAAAGGAGCTGTGAGCGTAGAAGCAAACATAATTGAGAAAAGAAATAGGCTGAGATTAGATAAGAGGGTAATTTATAAAGATGACATTACACCCTCAACCTCAACTTCTGACGCAAACATTGAAAACCTAGTGAAGGTGATGGAGAGGATGCTTGAAAAAATCAATCTGAATGATAGAATGCCACCAAGAGAACCTCAAAAAAACCAAAACAGAAATAGAAATTAGAATTATAGAAGAGAAAACAATCAAGATAAGAAAAAATAAAGCGACCAACAGGTTAGACCTCCCTTCCAGCAAAACTATGTAGATTAATATGAGGAAGATAGGGAGTTGGAAAGGTTGGGAGAAGCTCATGTGAACTTGATTGGATCAGACAGTGGGGATGATGTTTTCCTCACTGAGGAAGAACAAGGTTTCTTCTCTGATCAAATTACAAACACCTATGAAGATTCTGATGACTATATATTGGGGTTTGAAAATGCAATCATGAGGTACACAAACAATATGATCTTAGGAGCAAAGGGAACATAGATAATTAAAAAGATAAGAACACTAGTACTGCTGTCAAGAAAAATGCAGAAAATCAGCCTAAGAAGACAACAGACAAACCCATCATTTTGGCTAAAAAAACAGATTTAAACAAAGAGAAAAACATCCAGCCAAATGTAGAACAGAGTACTCCTAGCACCTTAGCTAGCGGTCCTTAAAAAACAATTCCAATTACCAGTCCAAACAAAGTTCAGCAAATTAAAACTGCTGAAAAGAATTCAATTGAAAAGATAGATGTAAATATCAACAAATCAATTTTTCCTTTCAGCCTGGAGGGGGAGATTTCCAAGATAAAAATTACCATCCCCTAGCTGAACTAGTAACCCAAGAAGTGTACAAAAACCAAGTTTTAAAAGCTTTGAACTTAGGAAGTGATACTGACACCTTAAAATTGACAGATGACAAACTTGAGTTTTTGTTTGGTCCAGAAGTTGAAGGAAAATATTAAGAAGGGGTTGTCCCTCCCTTCTACATCAGTTTGAACATACATGAGAAAATTTTACATAATTCCATGCTAGATTCTGGGGCTTCACACAATCTAATGCCCAAGGTAGTAATGGAAAGCTTAGGCTTAGAAATTACTAAACCATACAAAGATCTGTATTATTTTGACTAAAGTAGAGTCAAATGTTTGGGTCTAATCAAATATTTATGTGTTAACTTAGCTCAAATCCATGCTAAGAGTCTAGTAATGGACATATTTGTAGTTGACATTCCCCCTAAGTATGGCATGCTCTTGTCAAGATCACGGGGAGCCAAAATTCAGGGAAGCCTTCAAATGGACATGTCTTATGCCACCATCCCTGTCTTTAACCAAAATAGAAGACTATACAGGGAATCTCACGTGAATTACATGGTGAGCAACATAGACAAACCAAACAACTCTCCAATATTATCTATTCAATCAAGTTTAGACTCCTTTATCTTGTGCAATGAAGATGAAATCACTCAACAAGATAAGGAAAACATAGACCTAACCAGTTCATCAGAACAATCAAATCTTCCCTTGAATCAAATTCAAAACATTGAAAATCAACAGCAACAAGAAAATGAAAATGAGGCAAACATAATTTGGACAATAAACTTTGATGGATCCTGTAATAAAACAAGTGCAGGGGTAGGTGTTTGGATTCAAAATACGAATCAAATTTTTTCATATAAATTAGATTTCCCATGCACTAACAATATTGCTTAGTATGAAGCACTTCTCCTAGGCTTACAATTGCTTAAATAATTAGAAGCCCAAAAGATATAAATCTTAGGAGATTATGAACTTATCATAAGACAAATCAAAGGAGAATACTCAGCTAGAAATCCAAGGCTTAGGGAAAATCAGAACGCTGCACTTGATTTATTGAAAACCTTTGAAAAATATGAACTTATTTTCATTCCTAGAGCACTAAATCATCTAGCAAATGAACTCGCTTTTAATGCCAGCAACTACCAAATACCTGAGATAAATGAACAACTTAGTGTTAAGGTAAACCACAGGCCTACTGTTCCTGATAACGAAGATCACTGGCAAGTGATTGACTTTGATAAACACATAGATGATTTCTTGAAATCAGAAAATGATTTTAGCATACCAATATCAGAAACCAGCCATAAAGAAGACTGCTTATATATTGAACAAATCCCAGAAGTTGAAATGACATATTCTGCTGATATAAATCATTACGAGAATCCTTTTGAACTAGAGACAATTGAAAACATAGACCAAGAAGACTTGGAAGTTTTACAATGAAAGAACGATACAATTCCAAGAGGTCTCACACCTTTAGAACACCTTTTCAACTTTAACGATGTAGCCAAAGAACCAAGAATGAAGCCTGTGGAAACAAATGTAGAAGAGCATAACATAGGCAGCATAGCAAAACCCAAGATTATTAAACTATCCAGCACTCTCCCAGCTCACATAAAATTGCAATATATAGATCTGTTCAAAGAGTTTAGAGAGGTTTTTGCTTGGGGATACAAATATTTGAAATCATATGATACCAGCATAATTCAGCACAAAATCCCTCTTAAAGAAAATCAAAAGCCTTTCAAACAAAAGCTAAGGAGAATAAACCCTCTCTTACTACCTTTATTTAAGGTAGAAATTGAAAAGATGCATGATGCTGGGATCATAGTACCCATTAGATATTCAGAATGGGTATCAAACTTAGTTTCTGTTAGAAAGAAAACAAGGGAAATCAGGCTCTGTATTGACTTCAGAAATTTAAATAGAGCCTCTTTAAAAGACAACTACCCCTTACCCAAAATGGACCATATACTTCAAGGGTAGTTGGGTCAAAAAGGATATCCCTCTTAGATGGGTTCTCGGGTTACAACTAGGTGTTAGTGCTCCCAAGTGATCAAATCAAAACCGCTTTTATCACACCTTGGGGCACCTTTATGTATGTCAAAATGCCTTTCAGATTGATGAATGCAGGGGCCACCTTCCAAAGGGCCATGGACATAGCCTTTTCTAAAGATATTGGCTATTTCATAATTATTTACCTTGACGACATAACCGTTTTCTCAAAAACTGATGAAGAACATTTGATTCATTTGAGAAATTTTTTTGAGAAGTGTAGGAAATTTGGCTTGTCATTGAATCCCAAGAAGACACTCTTTTGGCTCCAAGAAGGTAAACTTCTTGGCCATATAATTTCAGAAGAGGGAATCAAAATAGACCCCACAAGGATAGATGGCATATTTCAAATCAACCATCCAAGAAGCCTCAAAGAATTGCAATATTTCATTGGAAAGATTAATTTTCTGAGGAGGTTTATCCCCAATCTTGCTGAGCTAGAAAACATTACAAACATGCTTAAGAAATATGTAGGTGTAAAATGGACTTTACCAGATAAACATTCATTCGAACTGGTCAAACATGCTCTTAATCAAACACTAGTCCTGATTAGTCCAGATTTTACCAAATACTTTTATATCTTTTCTTTTGCATCTGAGCATACAATAGTTGCAGTGCTACTTCAAAATAATTATTTGGGGCAAGAAAAACCAATATCCTTCTTTAGTAGGGCCTTAAGAGATGCTCCTCTCAAATATAACATCATGGAGAAGCAAGCCTTAGCATTAGTGAAAGCTTTGAAGGACTTCAGAGTCTATATTTTACACTCTCACATAATTGCTTTTGTTTTACATACTGTTGTCAAGGACATTCTAAGTCAGGACCCTGATGGTAAAAGGGGAAAATGGATTTCAACTATTTTTGAATATGAATTAGAAATCATGCCCACCAAACTAGTTAAAGGGCAAGGATTAGCGAAACGTATGGCTGAGTCTAACTTCCAAGCACTAGATATCAATATGGTAGATGTGTTGGAAGAAATAGAATAATTTGCTGCTCCTTTCATTGAAGAAAAATTTCTAAATTCTCCTTGGTATGCTGACATTATTTATGTGCTTTTATATTTGAATGCCCCTCCTTCTTTGTCTAAAACTAAAGCCATATTTTTGAAACAAAAGGCTTTAAGTTTTTGCATCTTAGATGGGGTATTATATTGGAAAAATGCTGTTGGAATTTTGCTTAAATTTTTACTTGAAGATGATGCAGGAAAAATCATGCATAAGTTGCATGACGGAGAATGTGGAGGACACCTCTACTGGAAGGCCACAACAAACAAAATTCTTAGATCTGGTTACTATTTTCCTACCCTTTTCCCAAACACTCAAAAGTTTGTCATGTCTTGCCATAAGTGTCAAATCTTTGATGGCAAAAGAAAACTTCTTCCCTTACCCTTACATCCTATCAGAGTTGAGGCACCTTTTCAACAATGGGGTTTAAACTTCGTTGGGGAAATTCACCCATCCTCCTCAGCTCAACATAAGTGGGTCCTCACAGCCACTGACTTCTTTACCAAATGGATAGAAGCTATACCCTCCAGGAATGCTAATGACTCTTTCATTATCAAGTTTCTTGAAACAAATATCCTATCTAGATTTGGTTATCCCAGAAAAATCATAACTGACAATGCTGCTGCATTTAAATCTAAGAATATGGTTGATTTCTATTACAAATAACACATAACCTTGGGCCATTCCACTGCTTACTATCCCCAAGGAAATGGATTAGCTGAATCTTCCAACAAGAGTCTCATCAATATCATCAAAAAACTGTTGGAACAGAATCAGAAATCATGGCACAGTAAGATGGTTCATGCCTTATGGGCTGATAGGTTAACTAAAAATAAGTCAATAAATATGTCCCCCTATCAGCTGGTCTATGGCATGGATGCAATTTTTCCCACCTCATTAGAAGTTCCAGTCATAAAACTCCTTCAAGAAGTGCAGGTCGAAGAGAATGATATGCAGAGGAGAATCAATCAAACCATCCATTTACAGCAGACCAGAGAAGAAGTCTATGAAAGAACGCAGTTACTCCAAGAAAATGTAAAGAAACTATTTGATAAGAGGACTAAGGTAAAAAATTTCCAGGTTGGAAATGTTGTTCTTAAATGGGATTCAAGGAGAGAAGAGAAGGGAAAACATGGAAAGTTTGAGAACTTGTGGAAAGGTCCCTATATTTTTCATGCTGAGAGGGGTCACTATGCATTTTTCTTGAAAGAATTGAATGGAGAAGATCTGTATGGAGGTCCTGTCAATGGCAGGATGCTAAAGCATTGCTTCTGCTAGGAATCATGAGTTTCAAAGCATTTTATTTTTCATTGTAAATATCATAGTATGAATGTTGCATTCAAAGTTATAAAAATAATAATACAAAAACAATAAAAGAAGAAAAGAGGGCAAATTGTAAAAACAATAAAGGTACAGCCCCATACCAAAAAGAGAATCAAAATATGAAAGTGTGCAAGCTCAAAAGCCACTACTGAAACACACTTCTAGTTAGCCATATAGCCTAATCATGGCTAATTAGTTTAAAATTGATTGCTGATAGGTTAGTAAATTCGATTTGCCAAACAAATTAATCTTGGCTTATCAGTAGGTATATTAGGTTAGAAATTAAAGGTTCAAACATGCTCAAAATCCAAACCTTAGTTCTCAAAGAAAAGAATGACTCCAATCTGTTTCAAATTCTGAGTCAAAATAGAATTAAAACTGGTTCTAATCAACTCAAAATCTGAACCAGAAAACAAGAAAAGAATAGCTCGAACAGAAGTAAAAACAGAGCTGAAAAAGATGAAGGAAGTGCTTGAACTTTCAGATCTTAAGCCTTCCATTTTGTTTTAATTTTCTGCAAAATAATGTCTATGTGCAGCTTGTTATTTATTTCCATAGATCAGCAACAAGTTAGACTGTCCAATCCTGACTTGTATGCTTTTAGATTTCCGTTTTAGAAGTTAGTGAATAAAAATATGTTAGACTGTTTAATCCTAACAGATTAGTAGATTAGCTAGAGAATCATATGAACTCAAATGTTTAATCTGAGTTCATGGAGAAATAAGGATAGAAATAGATTAGATTTTATGCTTTCAAAAGAATAAAATGTTGAGAGATATTTTTCCAATCCAAGCGCACTCTAAAGAAGAAAAAATGTTAGATCAGTAGGATTGGGTAGGTAGAAAGCTTTTGTTGATGAAAATCCATTATTTTTCATGGATGCTTATATTTTTTGGAGCAAAATAAGACCATTCAAATGAAGAAAGGCAGCCCAATGGATAAGTCACTAATCAGCCCCCAGAGAATGCAAGTCTGAAATTCTTGATACCTTCAAGAAGGCACCATCCCCAAATGGAGCCACTGTTAGCCACCTATAAAATTTTGTCATATCAAGTGGTGGCTAAATGATTTTGGATAGCCTTCAAGAAGAAATTTTATTTGCCAAAATCGTTGGTGCTTAAATTCTTTTGATAATATCCTATCCTTTGGATAATCGTCACTGTTGTTCCCCTTTTTGAACTCAGAAATTCTGTTGTCATTCCATGAAGAAAAACTGCTGCAAAATCCCATTTTTTCCCCTCCTTCATTCAAAACTAACCTTCATTTTTACCCCTTTATTCCCCATGAAATTCCTCTGGTTTTCATGATTTCCCTTCTTCCCTTCATGAAAATCCCTTTTACAAAGTCTAAAACTCATTTTTAGACTTTACCGAAACCCCCAAATCCATCAAAAACCTTGAAAAAATTCATAAAAATTAAGTTTGTTTACTATAGGCTTAAGCCCCTTTGGGCTATGTCCTAACCATTTCCCCACATGTGCCCATGCATTAGAACCAAGCGCTACGCCCTTTCGCAGCTTATCGCATCGGAAAAATTTAGAGCGCGCAAGTCTTTGTGCCATGTTAAAACCTCCGATGCGATTAAGCCCTGTGCTTATACCCTTGATCCTATTATCACCTCATATAACCCTTGTGCCCGCAATCGGGCGCTAAAACATTGTATAATTCATCTCAAATCCATTATTTCCCTTTGTAAATAAAAAAACCCCTTTTTCCTAAAGTTTGGCATAAACGTGCCCATACAATGTTTTTTAATATAAATGGGTAGATTGAAAAGCCAGCATAAAAAGTTCCGATGCGATTGAAGCCCCATTTTATTAAACTCCCCTCCCCACTTTACTCCATATAACTTTTCCCGGGACCAAGAGTTAAAGTCCCAAGTGCCAATCGTATCGCAAAATCCAAAATGGTCAGATTGAAAAACTGCACCAAAAGTTCTGATGCGATTGGCCCTTATTCATAAGGCCCTGGGCCTTCACATTCCATATAATCAAAGGCCCCGTAGACGGGCGCCACGCCACTTTATAATATAGCCCGCCCCAACAGCCAAAACCTTTGTATTTATTAAAATCTTTGGGTTTTTCATATGTATTAAAGGGTTTCCGTCGGTGCATGTCTTAAGATAATCTTCGTCGTTGATCTAAAAGCCGATCAAACGACCCACACAGCGTCGTATCACAAAGTTTTCATCAAGTGCATTTTATTTCTCTCCCTGATTGGTCATCCCCCGATCAATCAAGAGTCGTTGATCTCCTCCCTGCCTTCCCAGATCTAACGGTAAATATTCACCCTGATCATTAACCTTTCCTCTGCCTTTGAACCCCTCTGATTCACTCCCCACCATTGATCTGATCCTCAGATCAACGGCCAGCACTCAATCGCTCTGTCACACTCCAAGTTCTTCACCCCGCCGATGCCCTTGTCTTCGATTGCATCTGGACTGTCCACGTGTCTAGATTGGACAGTCCAGATCACATCCCCCGAATTTGGTTATAATCCATGTGCTCCGCATTATAAATGTTTTTTGGCCAATCATAGCCATTGATCTCTGCAGATCAACGACCCTCATTAACCTTTTCTTTGCCTCCGTATTATTTCGTTCATACCCTAGATTCAATCCTAGCCATCACTCTATTCCATCCAACAGCCCATATTAACCCCGCCGAGCTGGACCGCTGTGGGTCTTGCTTTCTTCAAGATTTCATCTCTGCCGTTAAAATCTTAGATCCGAGGGCCCATATTGAAACCACTCCCTTTGCTTCCGCCCATGCATATATCTATTATTGCACCCATTCTCCATCGTTAGATCTGAGGCCCTTGATTTGATGGCTCACATTACATATTGCGTAACTTTTAGCACGAAAGATAAATTCCTCAGGGCTGCGCAATATTGGTGGTTTTGAAAAGCCACGTGTCGGGCGGGAACACGTATCGCGTTCAAAAAGGCAAAACTACCTCCCCGCCCTTTCGCCACGTGAAAAAAACTATTTTATCTCCTGAAACCACTTTCCCTCTTTTTCATTATGTGATATCGCGCGCACCCTCCACCGTTGATCTCTACAGATCAACGGCTTGGATCTTAACCGTCATTTACACTATCACCCTCCACCTCTTCCAAAGGTTTTTAAAGCATGATCTCCACCATTGATCGCGTGGGCCGATCTCATCCGACAACCCACGATCATCCCAAACTTCCAACTCTATTTTTAACCATATTTCCTCTAAAACAAAGGTTTTAAACCTTTTTCTTTGCATTTTCCCCCTTTTTATTATAAAGTGACTCCTTCACTTTGTTTCCTCCCGATTAATCCTGACCGTCGAATCTCTACAGATCGATGGATCTGACTTATTTTCTCCCTCTGCTCTCCCTTCAATCTCCGCTAAACAAATCCCCATTGTTGGATGTTTCCATCCAACGACCACGCTCCAAGCCAAGCCTCCTAAGAAATTTTACCCATCAATGCAGGATTTCTTAAACGTTTCTTGTATTTTACAGGTTCTATATGTTTTTTCCATTATATTAAAGAACAGCTAAATTTCGGGGATGATGATCCCCCACACCTTTGAGCGTACAAAATATCATGTAATAGGGTTCTAATTCACATTTCGTAAATGATTCATGGGCATTGATGCCATGTGAGCCTTGTACAACCCTGCACATCAACAAGACACAGAGAATTAAATAAAACAAAAGAGTATCAATTTCAAAGACAAAACGCAGCAAAACAGAAGATTGAAGACAGTTTTGGGGGATTATGGCTAAGATTTATTATCAAAAGCCTAATCCTCCAAATTAAAACACAGTTAAAGAAAATCATATGTATTTATTAGACAGAAAGGCCTCCACCGCCACATCAGAGGCTAATTGATTCCTCTCAGCTACCAGATTGCCACATGTGCCTTCACAATAGTTAAACAAAGGCTGAGTAATGACCAGAATAGAACATATCTGCCCCTTGCAGCTGCATAGTTATTTCAAATCAAAGAAGCTAATATAAACTATCAGTAGAGTTATTGCAGAAGATGACACAGAGCCTTAAAGTCAACATAAGATTCCAGCAAGACGAAATAGTTAATGTAAACCAATTAATACATCAAATATCTGTGAACTTCTCCCTTAAGCCCCTCAAAGGCCAAGAAGCATTAACTATATTAATTGAACTCAAAAGATCTTTCCTCTCTTATGACCTCCTCATTCCTCTATAAAAACTTGTTGAGGAAACCATTGTAAATGTTGGTTGTTTGATTACCAGTTGTAATACTGAAACTCTCTGAAATAATACATATTATGTTGAAGTTGAAGAAGAAATTGAAGTCCTGGAAGCCCTGATGATGTTGTTGCATGCTTCTTCCTAAGAAGGCTCTAGCATTGGATCCATGAGCTTGGCTTTTGGTGAAGTATTCTGAACTATTTAATGTTTTCCCCTGTTTTCATTTTGTTCCATAAATTCTTACTACAGTAGGATGAAATTTTTAGGCTAAGAAATGACTCTTGGAAGTACCTTAGACCTATTTATCCTTCACTGTTTTATGTTTTCTTCTGCTGAGTTATTTTAGAGTCTTTAATATCTATCTTTAGTCCTCATGCTTGTTTATTTCCTTAATAGTTTGAATAGTTGGTTTCAACATGATTTATGGTTCTCCCTGCTTGTCTGCTGCCACTTAAAGAATATTATTGAAGTCTCCCTCTGAAGTTTCTTTGTTTACAGTGAGCCAAGGAGGTCCGTTCTGATCTTGCCCCTTGTCCTTGCTTGAACAGTTGGCTTAAAGGTCGTTATAGTTGTGATCATGGATGTATTTAGGTGTTCCCTCTTCTATGACCGTAATTATCAGTGAATCTTTTATGTTTTCTAAGTCATTTGAAATAAAATCTTTGAGGAAATAGGGTGTTCCACGAATCTTAGATTTGATTTTGAAAGTTGTTTTGAAGACATTATTTGCTTAAAGTGTGATTTGTAGAATTCATGGTTAGCCCTGTCTATCAAATAGCTCTTTATTGTTCAAATTGTGCTTTCAAATTCTCTTAGTTGATAATTAAACTTCTCTTTCCAAATCATTGATGTCCATCTCATTCCAAAACCAAAGGATCCTGCGGCCAAGTTAGATTTGCCCTCTGATATCCCATATCCATTGATAAGTTTTTCATGACCTCCTTTTGACTCCATTTCCCAATGAAGCTGATATTTCCCCTTTCTATCTATCTTTCCTAGACCTTTTAGGTTCTGATGTATCAATTCAACCAAATAAACAAACAAACCCTTGCACTTAATAACTAGTCTAAAAACCAATTTCAAAGCACACAAGATAAACCTTTGCAAATAACAAACAATTTGAGAGATCCCTCTTTGAGAGCAGGAGGACTGGATCTTGTAACTCTAAATATTGGTTCTGATGTTGCCTTGTCTTTTGATTTTCCAAACTATCAAAACATGGGACACCAACATCAGGGATTCCATCTTTTGAATCCTTTCATCGAGCTTGTGCTCAAAAAATGCTAGCGCTACTCTGGTCATTTTAGCTCTTCTCTGGTACACTTGCAGAGCTACTCCTTCTCTTTCCTTATGAATTCCTGCTTCTGGACACCTCCCCTTCTCTTCTTCTGGTGTTGTTTCCCTTGCTACCTTTGTTTTTTCTGGTTCTAACTCAGACTTCTCTGGCATTCTCACGCTTTCTTTCATGCAGGCTATGTAAGTAATCGACACGCATGAGGTCGATAAGACCCCATAAATAATTAATTTTCACTGACTCCCCCCCCCAGCTATAATTGTGTGATTATTTACCGGGTTGAGGTGGGTTCTGACAAAGCTGACTGTGGCTTCGGGTTTTGGGTAGACGTGATGGGTGATGATTATGGCTTATTATGGAAAATTTATTCTAGTATGGACGATGCTAATTATGGAAATGATTTCTCAAATCTTGGTAATCCTACGGACTGACATGGGTACTATGCCTAATGATGATGGAATGATGTTCGACATGCTTTTCCTTCTGACATGGATGACATGCTGGACACTACCCCCTCGACCACAATCGGTTGTGCTAATCGAATTACTCCTGAATATTTGACTTTGATTATGTGGTACAGTCCTAGCCAATGAATTTTCAGTTTCCCTGGGAACTCCTAGTACTTACTATCATAGAGTAAAACTTTTCCGCTGACCTTGAAAGTTTTGTACTTGATATGGAAGTCGTGCAGAGATTTTTGTCTCTCTTTCTGAATAGTTTGGTGGAATTCTGCTAAAAACCTGTCTTCTTCCAACACCTGTAGTTCCTATAACCATCCCTTTAACAAGTCTTCCTCTAGTAGCTGGAGTGAGGTTGCAATTAGAAGGCTCGGTATGACAAAATTTGCTGGTACTACGGCTTCTATTCCATACACCAGTTGGAACGGTGTCTGGTTATTGAGCCTCTTTGTTGTAGAGGTAAATCCCCTCTGCGGATAGAGGCGATCCTTACTAGCCCAGATCGGGTCTAGCAATAATCGTATCACGCTAAGGCACAGGTTCATAATTACAATAAACTAACTTGCGAAGAAGGCCTACCTCAAGTCCAACGCTATTTTTTGTAGAGAAGATGACGCTCCCGTTTCCTTGTTCCAGCAGATCACAATCCTCTCGCTCACCATGATCAAACACCTGTACACATAAGAAACACGACAAAGACAAGCGTAAAACCCGATATATGCAATTATTTATCAGTTAGAGAAGACACAACTCAAGATCATAATGAACAATATGAGTGGAACCATAACCAATAGTCGCTTATTATTAATCATACAAAGGAAAATACAACCAAGCTCTGACTCTAAACCTTCCTTCGGCGGGTCATCAGTGGAATACGTCTCAGTAAAGCTTGTCGGGAATGGGGACAAGCCTCTCTCTTCGATCGTCAATCTCCTTGCTATAGATTTGGCACTATGAGGACTATCAAAGCTCTTGTAGCATTATTTAGGCTATGAAGGCTCTTGGATATTAGCTTGCAAAGGGAAATGGCAAGCTTATATAGATGGTGGAAGAGGAGTTGGGATCCCTACAATCATGGGATTGGCCCTATCCTCAAGGAAGCTTCCATGAGAGGTGGCAAACTACTTCCTCCACATGGAAATCTGGAGCCAAATGTCCCAACTCAATTTAGAGACTAGTTCAGGAGTTGGTTGGAGTCAATCTTCCGCCATTTATTTTTAAAAAACACCCTTTATTAAGCCTGTCACGAGTGCGACTTTGAGATAGAGCGCCAATTGGTGCGCCCTCTTTGGAAGATTTTCCCCATTGGCGTGGGTATAACACTGGCTAGTCGCGCTAAGGATGAAAAGGCTATTTTTAGGGTTTTTCACATGGAGATCTCTTCAGGGGAATGAAAGTCCATGCCTAGGGGAATGCCATGAAAGTGTTTTCAGATCATGTCACTGCTCACAGGTCATGGAATAAGCCCTCCAATGTGCGGGACGGGAAATTGCAGGGATGGTGACAAATTGTTGTGTAACAGATGCCCCCTAAAGCATGAGGCTCGAAAGAGAGAGAGGGGTGAAATTCTTTACGAGAATGTGTCCAACTAAAAACACTTCCATCGAAAAACCTGCGTAGAGAAGTACAACTGATATCTCAAATACATGATATATATGTGGTATGGGCGCAGCCATCCATAGCAGAGTATACAAGAATCCAGATCCAAGGCATGGACGCAGCCATCCAATAAGGGTCGATAAAGAGACTCAGGTATGGTCGCAGCCATCCAATCAGTGAGTCATGTAACCAATCATAATAATCCACAAAATCGTAGCCTGGATTCCAACAGACAAAATCCAGGGTCTTGCGCTCCATCTCGACCCGAAAAAAGTATAAGTTCAAGCATGTGAATAAGTGAGCTGAAGTTGAACATGCAAGAGCATCACCTGATTACCAGCCAATAATGAAATTTGTTAACAGACGTGAGAGGTACCACCAATAATGAAAATGGTCCTCAAGGTACTATAGGTGCAATATACAGCATGTGAATCAGTGAGCTGGCATCGAAAACCCGTAGAATCACTCGATCAGAGGCCAATGATGAAAACCTCACATCGAACGCGAAGAACCTGCCATTGAGGCATGCAGGCTCCAAGGTACCAGAAGGGAGTCTCTAGACCAGCTTCCTAGATAATGAGCTGAAGTCGACAGGAAGTGACCTTGATCGAAGGTGGGCCATAGTGTTTCCCACATCATCGACGCGAGACGAAGGAGTATAATGTCTTTGTGAATCAAGATCAGATGAGAATCAGAGGAAGGTTGAAATTTTGCAGAGGTCAACTTCTCTTGAACATATCGGCGGCACGACAGTGGATTTGGCAGTATTTGACATCAAAAGATCAGAGGTCATGGTGACGAGGCAAAGAGCAGATGAGAGGTAAAAAAGGATTACCCAAACCCACAGAGGAAATGATATGATATGTCCCCAACCCGACACGAATGCAGACAAGTGCCATGTTCAAGAGCGACATACTGCTGACACGAAAATGATGCTAGTTCCATTTTTCCCCACCGTTTCTAGCGAGTACCCCAATTATTTTTGAAAACAAGCTTGAAGGGGATAGCATATGCTTGTCATATAAGTTCGTCCTTCGGACAAATCCATCCTAGTACATTTAACGAGCCCTAGGAAGGAGGAACTCGAATATTGTCATTACGACTGAATCCAATGTCATCAAGGCTTAACAAGTCTGACAAAGGAAGAACTCGACGTCTTTTCATATTTAGAGAGTTTGAAAAGATAGCAGAAAAGTAAACTCCAATAGTCCCTTTTCGTAAATAGTTTCTCAGATCTGAAAAGGTAGAAAACTATGTCTGATAAAACCTCCTAGTCGCGATAGGCTAGGGTATTCCTTTTTCGTAAATAATCTATCCTAGCCCGAAAAAGGGGTAAACGTATACTGGGTAGATGTCGTTTCGTGTCCACTTTAACGAGATCGAAATGACAAGGGACTCAGCAATATTTTCATGTTTAGAGAGTCAGAAAAGAGCTGAAAGATGACTCCAAAATGACTTTTTCGTGTTTTTACCGAGTCCGAAAAAGTATAAAATACAACTCGTATCACTGTTCAAGTTGCGTAAAAACCTGTCGCTGCACATAAAGGCAAGTGTAAAATCCATTTTTCGATAAAAATATATTAAAATATTGATAAAAATGACATTTAAAACCTAATTTCGACCTAAGAAGTTATAAATAGGCTTCAAATGGTAAAACAAATTTACTTTTACTTTTTACCTCACTTGAAGAGCAACAATGGTCTGTTTGTGTGCAAACTTGCAGCGGTGATTGCGACTGATCTGGGACACCATTAAGCTCCTCGTTTATGCCAAGTAAAAGGCTCTCCCTTAAACTCCATTTTAATCCATTTTTTATGAGTTTTCATTGTGCATTAGAATTCTGGAGGGACCCTTTTAAAATTTTAGGGCTCGCTCCATTGGTGCGGGTATCGGGCACGGACCCGCGCCAATGGAAATTTCTTCACAAAGGGGTCGCGCCAATGGCGCAACACAATTTTCCGCTTAAAGTTTCCAAAATGTGAGCTACCCATGTGGATTTTCAAATGTACTAGAGGTTTAATAAAGCATTTTTTATTGTGTTGATGGAAATATTCGGGCACAATGGTTATCGAATGGAAGGGGAGGGAACATGGGGAGGAAGATGAAATGGCTATTGAAAACGAAGCCTGTATGAATGCACTCAAGAATTGTGGACTCAAAAAATTCTTCCTTACACCATGCTTACGAGCTCAACCTGAGCTGCTACAATACTTGGTCAACATATGGGATGAAAATGAGGAAGTATTTAAACTTCGGGACCAATTATTGGCTCTTGAGGTCTCTAATGTTTACTTTATAACCAGATTGTTGCGCAGAAGTCCAGTGCCAATCATAGCCGGCAGCAGACCTTCCGGAGAGAAAATGGAGATGGTAATGGCAAGAGTGTGCCCAGGGGCACGAACAGGATCGGGAAGCGGGAAGGTGGACATCCACACTGTCTGCGACCTATCACTCAAGGTAGTGCTTCATACCATTACATGAGCTGCAGGATCGCAAGCTCCACATGAGGCAACCAAGGTCCAACTCATACTAGCCTCTGAGTGTATGAGTCCTACACTGTTCGATTGGGCTACTGGAGTGACAAGCAATATTAAGAGGTAGCTGACAAGATGCAAGCAAGTCAAACTAAAGCATTTTGGCTACAGTTCCATTTTGGTGTCGTTCATTCTGGAACAACTACCCATTTTCCAAGGCCAAGGGGCAATAGTTTCCGAGCCGATACCGAGAGAGCTGAGGATGGCTCGCCGGGTAGAACTTATGCCCAGATCAGGAGGAGGCCAACAAATGTCTTGGAGGCCAGAGTTCTTTGGGTGGTTACGGCGACAACTGATCGTGGTCGAATATTGGCCCTATGATGGGACCAATTTCACCGGAGATCCCGATCTTCTGCTCTCGGAGGTGGAATATTGGGACGAGGAGTTGGGTATGATACTCTTTTTGATTTTTATGTATTTATGATTTTTTTGGTAATACATGTCCATTCTAACAACAATTTTATGTGTATGCAGACGTCGTCCCAGAGAGACCTGCGGGCATGTCGCCCATTGTGCGGAGGACCCATGTCGCACATGACCCTCAGGCTGAGGGTGGCGAAGGGAGTGAACTGATCCAGAACTTGGAGGGCATTTCCCGGGGGATCCCGGACTATGCACGGCTGGCAGACATCCTATTAGATTACCAACGACACATTGTGGGGGTGCCTAGTCGCCTTCACAGACTGCTGAGGCGATTGGTGGACGTGGTGGCATGTTACCACGAGCACCATGCTGATTAGCTATTTAGGGCTTTTCATGCATATTTTTTGAGAGACATGTTGTCTCCGGCTGTTATCAGACAAACATGTATATTTTGTGACTTTATGTGATGCACACTATGCAAACATTTCGACACACACACACATATATATATACCTATTTCTGGATGGATCTTTTTACATGTGATTATGTTTTTTGTTTATAAGTTGCGCAAATGTCTATCTAGAACCATATTAACTATTGCATTTGTTAATGTATTCATATTCCTGGGTATGTGTTGATATGTGATATAATAAAAATTTATTTCCAGTAAACGAATACATAGATACAGACGTAAAATGGATGGGTTTCTTACTGAATAATGATCGTTAAGTTGTAATACTACAAGCTGTGAGTCCAGATACACAAGTAATGCACGAATGCCGAGGTCTACAGCCTTGGTTAATAATTCCAGTACGGCACTATATTCTGCGATATTATTTGTAGCAGGACCCAGACACACACCTTGCAAGTTGACCAACTCACCAGCAGGATCATAGATTACCCAGGCTTCCGAAGACAGATTCCTGGTACTGCGGGAGGCACCATCTGCAAAACCCACAAATAGAGTAATAGACATATGCACAATCAGGAAGACCCGATCAGCAGAAATATGCTTACATCGCACACCACACCACACATGCACACAAATGAATATACACACCTATGTACACACACCACACCAAAAAATAACTTCAAGCGTAGTATTTTTTAAGGTACAACCCATTTCTAGGCTGCGCCAACGGAACTCCTTCGTAATAAATGAGCTCATAAGCCCCATTCTTCAATACTCGTTTTACTATGTAAGGCCCATGCCACATGGGTTGGAACTTTCCTGCTCCAAGTTTGTCGTGCGCTTGGTCGTATAGGAGGACGAGGTCCCCTTCGACAAAGGAACGCAGAGATACAGATTGATCAAAGTGGGCTTTGACCCGCTTTTTCTATGCTTCAATGACTAAAGTAGCTAAGCGGTGGGTTTCATCCAGCCATTCCAAATACAAGAGACGCTCTTCTTTAGGAGAGGTGCCGGGCAAAAGTTCCACATCCAACTTTAAAGAAGGAATTTTGCACTCAACTGGAAGAGTTTCTTCCAGACCATATACCAATTGGAAAGGTGTGAATCCGGTCGCACTCTTTGCTGAAGTCCGGTAGGCCCATAGAGCTAAGAACAATTGGAGGTGCCAATTGGACTTATGGATTCCAACTGTCCATTGAAGCATTATGACCAAAACTTTGTTTACAGCCTCAACCTGGCCATTTGCCTGGCAGTAATATGGTGTTGAGCTATCATGTTGTAAGCCCAATCTTGATGTCAGCTCGGCCATCATGTAATCTCGACAATGAGTACCATGATTGGTAAAAATGGCCTGAGGGACCCCGAAACATGCAATAATGCGGTTGAAAATAAACTGGGCAGTTGTCTTACCATCGGCGGCTAGTGTAGGCATCGCTTTGGCCCACTTAGTAAAGTAGTCGACAGCGACGATTATATATGCATGCCCCCCGACCGAATGAGGGTTAGACGTCATGAAATCTACGCCCCATTTTGCAAAAGGGGCGACAATAATGACAGGATGCGGAGGGAGATGTGGCACACACATTTTGCGCTGGAAAACCTGACACACATGACATTTTCGGACTGCAAAAATACAGTCTTTGAATATCGATGGCCAGAAGTAGCCCACACGTAGAATCTTCTGGGCGGTGGCATATCTAGACATGTGACCGCCACAGGCGCCACTGTGATAGTCATTCAAGACTCTTTCAGCCTCCTCCAGGGTGAGGCACCGACGGAGCACCGAATCTACTCCAACGCGGTAGAAAGTATCCCCTACAATACGGTAGGGTTGAGAATGATGCCGAATCCGACGTCAGGCATCCTTGGTCAACTCAGATCGTAACGTTGATGTATGAATATATACAATAATATCGCCATACCATGGATCGCAAGTACTGATAAGGAAGAGGGTTTCATCCGAGATATGTTCCTCAGAGTGAGATGGAGTGGAGTCTGTCGGGAGGGAGCAAATGAGATCCACAAAAACCAGTGATTTGGTCGACTTAGCAGTGGTAAACTTTACGTTGAACTTCTGAAGGATAATGATCCATTTAGAGTATTTTCCCCCAAATAATTGTCGATATAGAATGTATGTCATGGGGTTGCAATCCGAAACCATGGTTACTGTACGCAGCAGGATGTAGTGGCGGAAACGCTGCACAGCTTGCACTGCGGCTAGTGCCAGTTTCTCGACATGAGCAAAACATGTCTCTGTGTTGAGAATATTCCGTGATAGATAATAAAAAATGTGTTCATTTCCATCATCGTCATCCTGCACCAGAACCATCGCTATGGTGCTAAATGCGACGGCAAAATATAGAGTGAAATCACAGTGATAGTTTGGAGGACGAAGCAACGGAGCATTAACAAGTAACGTCTTAAGCTTCTCAAAGGATCGTTGAGCAATCTCGTCCCACCGAAAGGGAACGTTATTCTTTAAAAGACGCGTGAAACCTTTGGCCACTTCCGCGTAGTTCGGGATGAAGCGTCGTAGGAAGTTAGCTTTTCCCTACAGACTCTGCAATTGGTGTAACGAAGAGGATGATGGGAGATTAACAATGGCCTCAACCTTTAGAGGGTCAAGGCGAATCCCATCCTTGGAGACTATAAACCCAAAAAGACGGCTAGAATCCATGCAAAAGACGCATTTATGAGGGTTAATCAGGATATTATAGTGTCGACAGCGAAGGAAAAACTGGCGAAGGTGTTCGGGATGGTCCTCTCACCGAGCTGAGTGAGCTGGCAGATTGTCCAGATAAGGCTGAATGATATGGCATATGTCGTGGAATGCGTAAGACATATCACGCTGGAAAGTAGCTCCAGCGTTCTTCAAGCCGAATGGGAGCTTTTTATAAGCAAAGGTTCCCCATGGACAGATGACTGCAGTCTTGTGTTGATCGGCAGGTAAAATATTTATCTGATTATACTCGGAAAAGCCATCCATCAGGGAATAAATCTCACTCCCAGCACATTCGTCAATGATTTGATCTATGAAAGGAGCGGGGTAATTTTCCTTAGGACAGGCTTGATTAATATCACGGTAATCAACATAGACTCTTATAGTGCCCTGTTTCTTATCTACAGGGACAATGTTTGAGACCCATTCTGTGAGGGGAATCGGGTAAATGAAGCCCACTTCAGAAATTTTTCAACTTCTACTTTAATGGCAGTGACTTTGTGAGGATGCACTGGGCATAGGCATTGGCGCACGGGTTTCGCACTGGGATAGGTAGGAATTTCATGCACTACTATGTTGGGATCAATCCCAGGCATTTCCTCATAGGACCAAGCGAACACATCTCTGAATTCACGGAAAAGATCAGTATAAACTCGTATCTCATCAGGAGAACAAGTTACTGCTACATGTATGTTTTCAACTATCCCTGATTTGATGGAGATGTCGATCGGAGTGGTTTTAGTAATGTTGCTCAGGTTTCCTTCCGAAAGAACCTCATGAGTCAAAATGGGTGTCTGGAGAGGTGGAGTAGGAACCTGAGATGCAAAACGCTCTAGAAAATCTGACATTGCCCCCAGGCTGGGCATGAAGGAGGAATGATGATGTCCATCGCTCCAAGGCAGCTCCTCAAGAGACATTGTTTCAACAATGGCTTCATCAGAAGGAAAAATCTCTTTTAAAGGATCAGGCGAGTCGGCCTCGCTGAACCAGGGGGATTGAGAATAGATATCTAAAGCCATGCTTGAGGGAGCATGTTGAGAGAGAGGAGGATCAGATGCGGCAACGATTTCACAGTAATTAATCTCTACTGGAGTTAAGGGCATCGATTCTCCAAAATCAGTCACCTGTTCAGGCGAAGGGATGATCCATGGGTCGTCAGACCTAGAGACCATATTAACTTGAACGGTGTGTGGTGGTGGTGCGGGAAAAATACCCATGAGGATGGGGTCCTTGAAGATAATGGGTCCTACACTGTTAGGGGGATTGGGGATCTTATCCACGTAAGGAATGTTGTTCTCAGAGGTGGAGGAAAGAAAGACAACTGATCCACAGTAACGATTTTTCCCTCATGAGGAAACTTAAGAAGTCGAAAGAGGGTGGATGGCACGCATAACATGGCATGAGTCCAACTGCAGCCGAGAAGCAGATTGTAGTTAAGCTTGGCGTCAACCACTTCTACTTCTACGTTGACTGTCTTCCCCTGTAACGCAATCAACAAAATCTCGAGAACACCCAGGGGTTTTGATTCCCGACCATCGAATGCCTCTAAGCCATTGGGAGATGATGAAAGTGCTGGAGAGCCAATTGCCTTCCAGCAGGCGGACGACATGACACAAGTAGAAGCACCATCATCCACAACGGCCCTATGAATGTTAAGACCATTGATCCCGACTTGTATCACAAGAGCAATTTGATGCGGAAGTCAGGGGGTAAATTTTTCTAGGTCGAAGGTGAGAAGACTAGAATCGGTGGGATTGATCCCACCGATCGCAGACAACAGAGCTTTCCGTTGCAAAGGGAAACTTTGAAGGACTTCCAATCCAGACATAGAAGAGGGCGCCTGAGCCAAATCCTCAACAATACTGTAGTGCTGAGTGGCACGGGCATTTGGATTGTAGGAAGATCTTCATAGAACACCTTTAGAAGTTGGCCTTACAACAGGTTCAGCAGTAGGCTTCTCAATTTCCAAAGGACCGGAGATAGGAGGAGGAGGTGGGCCATCCACAACTTCCTTCCCAGCTGCCTGACGCGATCCAGCGTAATCCTTTGAACGTGTAGCAATTGAGACAGGTGCAACACCATTCATAATAAAGACCTGGGACCCGAATGGTGCAGATGGTGATGGCTGTTCAACCATCTTGGTCTGCTGAGACGGGAACGGTTATTTAAGAACTACCAGAGTCCCTTTGGAGCCTTTCAAGAGTTGAGTAACCTCAGATCGTCGGGGACAATCTTTGGTATAGTGATCTCCTTCACAGATAAGGTAGGGGTACTTCGGTTTATGTTGGGAACCGTCATCAGTATGAGGTTTAGCAGACTCTGGCTTTGAGCGTTGGGTTTGGATTTTCCTTTGCCCTTCTTCTTTCCTTTGGAGGCTTTTTCCGTAGGATTAGCCTGAATGGCGTTGACCTCTGCAGTTTTGCCAGAATCTGGAGGAGCGGGGAGAGAAAAATTATGGGAAGAATTAGACCTTCGCTTCCCATTTGAAGATTTCCAAGAATTATGAGACACAGAACCAATAACACCATCCACCGCTAGGGTAGGTGGAGCTTTAGAGGTTCCTGGGCGTGGAGCATCAGTCAAAATATCATACAGCGTGCTGGACTAAGAGTATACCAGATCAAGATACTGGGCATGCACAATGGCCTGTTCCTTAGTCACACATGCCCCCATAGCAATATCTTGAGCGATTTTGTTAACGAAGGACGTGGTGAACCAATGAGTTAGTAGTTTATCAGGTATGTCAAACTTGATCAGCCTACGACGATGTCGCCACTCATGAATATGATCGGATATGTGGGTGGCTTTATCCTGCTTCAAGGAAGTCAGGAGATGTGTCATGGCTTCATAGCGAACCGGTAACTGAAAGTGGGTGAGAAAAGCCAATGGTAAAGTATTGAAATCTTAAAAGATGCCACGGGGTAGTTCAATATACCACTTAGCGGCAGCACCGGTAAGAGTGCGCTGGAAGAGATGTAGACGAATTGAATCATCGACCCAAGAATTAGATGAACACCACAAATGGTAGGTCATTACATGAGCTTGGGGGTCTTCACCAGCTTTACCTTCAAACTTAGGGTAGTCACCGAGTACCTTGGTCGGAACCAGAGGCCAATAAGGATTATGAAGAATCGGATCATTGGTTAATTTAGAAACGTCCGGTAACTCTAAGGTAGCCAAGAACAGCAATTGCGGATTAAACAGCATGTCAGGCCCTCGATAAGGACTGGTACCTATACTCCACACTGGTTGAGTGTATCCTTGCCCCCATGGGTTTTGTCCCGAAGGATTCTGACCGTAGGGGGTATAGGGTGTATAACCAGCCTGATTCGGTTGCTGGTAACCAGTTTACGGGGGTTGATAACGAGAGTATGGACCCTGATTATATTTCGGCCCCGTTTGAGCAGTTTGTAGATTTGGCTGCTGAGTATAGGTGTAGCCAGGTTGTTGAGTGTAATAATGGGAACCTTGGGGCGGATTATAAGTCGATCGAGATTGACCATGAGGGTAATAACCGCCTTGAGGTTGAGCGGGCTGCTGATAGGTGGGACCCTGCTGAGGGCAATAATTAGGATGCACCAGTTGATTCAGTTGTGGCATTGAGTAAATCGGCTGTTGAGCAGGGTTGAAAATATGTGTAGGCTGGCCTGGTTGGACAGGCTGGCCAGGTTGAACGAGTTGACCTGGTTGAACAGGTTTCCCCAGGTGAACGAGCTGACCTGGTTGAACAGGTTGCCCTGGGTGAACAGGTTGTGCCGATTGCATAGGTTGACCTGGCTATTGTGGAGCACCAGGCTGTGCTAGATGGGCTGGTTGGCCTGGTGGTGGAATGGAGCCAGGTGGTGGCTGGTAACCGGTTTGACCCACAACAGGACCATAAGATGATCCTAGCTGATGTGCAACATTTGGAGCAACGGGATACTGAGGTTGCATGGGTTGTGAAGGTTGGAATTGCCCCCCAGGACCATATACCGGCCCTGGTTGGTACCCCGGTTGACCTGTGAGTCCTTGAGGTTGCCCAGGTTGGACTCCAAGGAGAGGCTACATGAGTTGACCTGAAGGGTTGTAATATTGTCCTTGCGGACCGTATAATGGCCCCTTCTGGCCTGAAGGGTAACCTTGTAAGGGCTATCCTTGTGGGTCATAAGGATAGCCAGGCTGGCCCGAAGGTTGGCCTTGGAAAGGTTGCCCTTGCGGGTTATAAGACTACCCAGCCTGGTTATACGGAAAACCCTGAGCATGAAGTTGAGCCTTAGGAGCGGGTAAACGTAAAGGATTCCCGTACTCATCATACTGATATGGAAAAACGTACACGGGTGTACCATCCTGTGAATAATGCGAAAAATATGAGCGGTTGGGATCTTGAGAGGATTGTCTGACCTCGGGGTTTGATTGTTGTAGGGACAATCGATACTCCTTAGGAGAAATGTTCTCCGGCATAGCAGAAGCTATATAGACGTCTTCGAGAAGCGATGTGGTCCTTACTGACTGAGTGGTAACAATGGGTGTAGATGCGGCCACACAGACAGTGGGCCTAACCGGTACAGAAGTGACCCGAGGGGATGACGTGATGGGTGTCCTAGGAGAAATCCCCAATGAAGGAATAATTGGCCTCGTAGAAGGAGTTGATACCCCCATAGAGGCAGCGACAGCGATAATCTGACCTAAGGATCTATACCCTGCTGGCAGTGAGGGACCGAGCGAAGACATAACAGATGATTCGGGGTTGTCTTCTGGGAATAAATTCTGGGTTAATTCTGGGAATATCTAGTAATATTCCCCAGACGTGGGGATTTCCTCACTAGGAGAATGGTTGGATTCACTCATATTTGAACCTGCCGCTAGATCTCGTAACAGACGGCGAGGACTAGGAGGAATAACAGCAGCTAAAAAAGGCGAACCCAATGTAAGAGGAGGGAAATGTTCCCCTACTCCAAATCCAGACCAAGGGTCGGAAAAGGGCCAATTGAAATCAACTGGTCCTCCAAAGGGAAGCTCAGACAGAACTGGTCCCCCGTCGGGAAACTCGGAAACGATGGGCTACTGTGGTTCAGTAGAGGATTGTGAGACCTCTGATGAATCGTCGGTATATGGACTACCAGTAGAAGAAACTGAAGGTTCCGCCACTGTGACAGTAACGATGAAAGGAAAATATCAAACACAACACATGAGCTGAAAAAGAACCAAGGCACACAATCAAACGACCAACAAGCAAAATCTAATAGGGCGTGTGATTGTGGGTGATTTATTTTACAACATTGAAACTTATAAATTTCATCGTTTCATGTTTTAAGAGTTGAGAAACAGATGAAAGATGACTCTATCTCTTTCAGTTTTGATGCAAGCGTGAAAGGACAAGAGTTTGGTGATCTTTTCAAATTTAAGGAGTCAGATAAGATTAAAATGACTGTTCAGGAGTACTAGGCAAAGGGTGTACCAAATAACCGTGAACTGCAATATACACCTTGGTTTCAAAATGAAAGAGAAATCAACCAAGGACTTAACGTACGTGCAGGCAATATCTCTGAATGCTGTGTCCGGTGTATCACGGGTATAGGGTGGCAGACTCATCTTCCTATGGATAAAGGATAGAAACCTAGTGGGGTCTCCCTTTATATACGCGATGGTACGGGGAGCACAAGTCCGTACTAGTGCTGTCTAAAGCCAAGAGGCGAACGACAGCTACTAGGTTTAAAGACGCCGGAACACGTATCTAGCCTAGACCTCTAAATATTTCGTTAATGTTTCAATGCTGCCTTAGTGTAAATTGAATAAATTTTAATGTTTATCTTCAATTATGTTTCAGTTTTCAGGCCCTAGTGAGTGTTATGTCTCAAAATATCCTAAATGCACACTACATGCCACAGTATATCATTTCATTCGATGAAAGCTAATTATGAGAGAGTTAAGAGCTTTTCACACAATAAAAAAATGATCAGACAACAACCAATGATATCTCTAATGCAGCTAATGGAAACTAAAAACTTTTCTTTCAAAGTTACTAATCACTAATAACATCGAAAAGATTTAATTCACACTAACTAATCCAAAGCAAAAGAGATTTTGTTTGTATTTTCGATGTTTAAGGGAAAAATGCACTAACAAAATGAAAACTAATGAGACAAGAAATTTGAGAAACAAAAGAAAAAGAGGAAAACAATCAAATTTCACTCAATGCAAGCACATAATTTGATCTCAAATCGACAAAAAGTCCCTTAAATCAAAAGACATCCAAAGACTCAAATGAACCATGTAATCTAGGCCCAAAACGAGACAAGGTGGAATTCGAATGAAGAAGGAGCCAATCACTCAAATGACGCAATAAAATGATAGACAACCACCAAACGAATGCAAAGAAGCAATCAAAAAGCTGACTGAACAGACAACAACCACAAATTCCCAAGGGAGGATCGATGCACAATAGCACCTAGATGCCCTAGGGCTAAAATGTAAATCGATAGAAACGGGCAAACAACCAAAGGAAGAAGGTCACAGTCAGTCAAACAAGGCTCTAGAACACTCAAGCAGTCAAAAAAATAAACCAAAACCATAGATCAAGCTTAGAAAGGTAAAAACCAAGCAAACCCTAGCACCTTTTAGCATTGGTGCGATTGTCAGGCTAAAACTAGCGCCATAACAGGATTGGCGCGGGTAGTAAACTAGCAACTAGCACCAATTGGCGCGATTGTCAGGCTATTAAGCGCGCCAGTCAAGTTTGCTATGAAAAAAATAAAAATAAGCAATCCAAGAAGTAGACCAGTGATGTTGGAGCTCAAACCAAAAGCCAAACTCACGAAAAGAGCCAGCCAAAAGAGTTGATCAAGCAAGCAAAGTCAAGAATCGACCGAAAGAGAAGACAATACTCCAAGTGTTCATTTCATAAACTAAACTGGAGATTGACTGAAGCAACATTCATCTACTTTCGCTAATGCAATGCAAGAGCGTTTCGAAGGCTATCTAGCTAACTTCAGGCTCCGTCTGTAGTTTATAAAGCAAACAACAAGCTAACTCCCCAGTGGAGTCGCCAATTTTTTGTAGAGGTAAATCCCCTCTGCGGACAGAGGCAATCCCTACTAGCCCAGATCGAGTCTAGAAACAATCGTATCACGCTAAGGCACAGGTTCCTAATTACAATAAACCAACTTGCGAAGAAGGCCTACCTCAAGTCCAATGCTGTTGTTTGAAGAGAAGATGACGCTCCCGTTTCCTTGTTCCAGTAGATCACAATCCTCTCGCTCACCGCGATCGAACACCTGCACACACAAGAAACACGACAAAGACAAGCGTAAAACCCGATATATGCAATTATGTATCTGTCAGAGAAGACACAACTCAAGATCAAAATGAACAATACGAGTGGAACCATAACCAATAGTCGCTTATTATTAATCATACAAAGGAAAATACAACCAGGTTCTGACGTTGAACCTTCCTTCGACGGGTCGTCAGCGGAATACGTCTCAGTAAAGCTTTTCGGGAATGGGGAAAAGCCTCTCTCTTCAATCGTTAATCTCCTTGCTATAGATTTGGCACTATGAGGACTATCAAAGCTCTTGCAGCATTATTTAGGCTATGAAGGCTCTTGGAGATTAGCTTGCAAAGGGAAATGGCAAGCTTATATAGATGGTGGAAGAGGATTTGGGATCCCTACAATCATGGGAATGGCCCTATCCTCAAGGAAGCTTCCATGAGAGGTGGCAAACTACTTCCTCTACAAGGAAATCTGGAGCCAAACGTCCCAACTCAATTTAGAGACCAGTTCAAGAGTTGTTTGGAGTCAATATTCCGCCATTTATTTTTAAAAAACACCCTTTATTAAGCCTGGTGCGAGTGCGACTCTGAGATAGAGCGCCAATTGGCACACCCTCTTTGGAAGATTTCCCCCATTCGTGTGTGTATAACACTGGATAGTCATGCCAAGGATGAAAAGGCTATTTTTAGGGTTTTTCACAAGGAGATGTCTTCAGGGGAATGAAAGTCCATGTCTAGGGGAATGCCATGAAAGTGTTTTCAGATCATGTCACTGCTCACACGTCACAGAATAAGCCCTCCAATGTGCAAGACAGGAAATTGCAGGGATGGTGACAAATTTCTATGTAACACTCTTGACAGTTGTTCTGTACTCCCACAAGGTTGCTGGTATACATTCGTCCCAGTCGTCTCGTTGAGCATTGCAGATCTTCGTTAAGCCCTTCTATAGGATCTTATTAAGTGCTTCCACCGTACCATTGGCTTGTGGATGGTAAGCAATTATTTTGTGATGTTGTACCATGAAGTTTTCCAGCAGGGACTTAATGGTAGCATTGATGAAATGCGTACCTTGATAACTTGACAGACTTTTCGGGCAACCAAACCTACTGATTATATTTTTAAATATGAACCACACAACTATTTCGACTGTGAAATCCTTCAATGGCATTACCTCTTCCCACCTTGTCAAATATTCTGTTGCCGTGATGATATACCGTGCACTTGCCAAGTTTTCCTTCAAAGTATTCAGGGTTGTTGTGCAACCCTTTGTCCATTTGAACTACTCTGATTTCTGCAACAACTTCTCCAATGGGGTTGTTATCTTCGCGTAGTTGCAGATGAATCGCTTGTAGTAACCTGTGGCCTAACAGTGATCTCAACTGTTTCACAGTTTTTGGAGCCTCCATGTTAATTATCACTGCTACCTTTGTTGGATCCACACAAACTCCTTGTTTGCGTACAACTTGTCCTAGCAGTGTTCCAAAAGGCACTGCAAAGATGCACTTCTTTAGGTTCAATGAAATCTAGAGTTTCCTACACCTATCAAACATGATTCTTAATAAAATTGCATGGTTTTTTAATAGGATGTAGACCATCCAATCATCCATATAAACTTCTAGGAATTTTTGGATGTACTCATGTAATGCTGCTATCATGATGCGTGAAAATAACGCTAGTGAATTTTTCAACCCGAATGGCATTAGGTGATATGCGAAGGAGCTCCATTCGGTGGTGAAAGTTGTATTTTTCTTATCTTCTTTAGCTATCCTTACCTGATGGTACCCTAAGAATCCATCTATAAAATAATATGCCTCTTTCCCTGCAACATTATCGAGGACTTCGTCATTGAACGGGGTGGGGAATGGGTAATGTATACAGGCGTTATTCAAGCTCCTATAGTCAACACAGACTTATATTTCTGACTTATCCCTTTTTCTTTGTATGACTATGGGACTTACCCATTCTTCTTCTTCCACCAAGAATATTAAACCTGCCTTTAGCATTTTTTCAATCTTTGCCTTAACCTTTTCTTTCACCCTTGGATTCAACCGATAGGGTCTGTGCTTGATTGGTCTTGCATCGGGCTTTAAGATTATACACATTTCTCCCATGTCCCCTTTGATTCCTTTCAATTCTACTACGAATGACAGGAACAAGTCCTCATATTCTTATAGTAGTCTGAATATTTCCTCGGTCATCTTAGCATCCGAATAATCACCGATTGATGCCAATTTGGGCTTTTCTTCAGTCCCAATTTTCATTTTCTTGGTTTTTAGTGGTAGCAGATGAATTCCTTTGATTTTTTGGTCTTCCTGAATATCTCGCTCCCCTTCCGTTTCTTCAAAATACAGATGTCTAAGTCCCTCTAGATCATCATATTTCACAAATTTCATTGTTTAACTTTTTACATGCTACCGACTGTCTGATGCTTTGGTTCGGGAGTGGTTGCTCAGACTCCTCCTGATTCTCCAGGAAGAAAAATACCCTTTTAATGGCCTATAATGCTTGGGTAACTGGTTTTGTTTTTCCTTAAAATAAAAAGCACTATGTAAATTTTTCCATAACTTCTTGCCAAGTGCTAGTTCCTCTTTTGCTCTCCTCCATTAGGTACGAAGCTTGTGGAATCACATCTAGTGAATTTATAAACTTGTGGACCCACAACTCCTCCGGGTATCCTACAATGTTCCATTGATCTTCAAACTCTTTCAAATTTTTTCTAGGGTCCGAGTCCCCTTGGAATTTTTGAGTGAAATGTGGTTCTTCTTCTCCCTTGAACTTGACTGTCAATGCTGCCGCAACTTTGTCCCATCGCGACAGTGAGTTGCAGTGGTTACTCCACCATCTTGCAGATGTGGATTGTAAAGCCATGTCCATGAGTGGGACCCTATGATCCTTTTGTACTTTATCTTCTATTTTGGTAATGAAATTATTTATAGCATTCATATCGGACAAAGTTGGGCAATCTCTTACCTAAGTCCCGATCCAATTGATTCTTCTGATGTTGGTGCATATTCTTGTATTGGTCTCATATCCCCCTTGCTTCCAATCATCCCAGGCTATCTCTAAGCCCAATTATGAGCTTTGAATGCTTCTCCAACTCTCTAATCCCCCCACTATCGGGTTGATATAATATTCCCTTTTTCCTGCAGTCATCTGATACAAATGATCGAGAAGCTAAGCATATTCTCTGTTGTCAACGGACTCTGTGTATCGAGGACCTTGATATGGGTCGAGTGGCTGAGTGACTCTGACCTCTCCATCGTCAAAGATCATCAGTTCCTTCTTTAAATCTATTACTGCATAATTTTTAAAAGCCAAATCAATCCCCAGTAATGCTGGATAGGGATCTTTGTCCCCCATAATGTCGATGACCTCAAAGTCTATGTATGTCTTTACTCCTGCAACATCGACTTCGACATCCTCCAGTCTACCTATGGGCACAATGCGGTACTGGTTCACCATATAGAGTTGAATTTGTGAGTATGTTAGCCTCGACTTTCCCAATGCTTCCCATGTATTTCTTGGAAAGATATTTACATGGACCCTAGGTCAAGAATTGTTTCCTTAATTTGGAATCCCACAACTTGAGTATTCACCTAGAACTCTTTTCCTGTCCTTCTCTTATTTCTCTTCACTTTTCGTATATATTTCCATGTTGCGTCGGTTGACTCCCCTGGTCCTGTGGCCTTTTGCACTGCTCTTTCCAGGTTCTTCTTTAACTTTTCTAACATTGGCATGTTGCTAATTTTTTTTAGAAATAGACGGAACCGTTCTTCAATCGTAGTACTTGAACTAGCTTGGTTCTCATTATCTTCCTTGGTCTGTGGTAATTCAATGCCTTTTATTCCCCCAAGCTGGGCAAATGTTTCCATTTCTTCTTGAATGAATTTCTTCTATCTTTTTGGCTTTGGAGATGTTAGCCTTATCAATTTTATTGGGTCCCTCATTTTTGCATCCTCCCTGGTCATTTTTCCACCTTGCATCACTATGGCCACGTTCTGCACAACTTGAGCCTCTATTATTCTCAGCTCTGCATTTACTAGAATTTTTCCTCTTTGTCTAGCTCTTTCTTCCCATATTTTAATGAGCTCTGGGCAGTCCTCTGTTGGGTGTGTGTTAAACCTGCACTAAGAGCACCAAGGTATTCTAGGAAGTGGACATTCCCTAGCCATGTGACCTTCTTGGTCACAATTTTAACACCGTATTGGACCTCTTCCTCCTGCTCAGCCTCCTCTCATGCCTCCTCCTCATCCTTTGGGAGCCTCATTCACTCTATATGAAGGCCTATCTAATCGTTTCGCCAGGGCATCCAGAGCCCTACACTGCTCTGTACTGTGTGTGGTAGACACACAAAATTCACAATATATGTTGTTCAGAATGTTGGAGTATTTTTTTGAATATGGGGCACAGAGGGGGTGAATGACCCATGCTTTTACATATTTTGCAATATTCAGTCACCGCTGAATTCTGCTGCGCAAGGAACCCCGTGTACGGGTGTTACGGCAGATATAATCTCTAGGTGTTTATCTGCTCAACCCCTTCTGCTTGCGGAGCTACTGGTGCCCCTGTTGTTGATGTTCCCACATTCTGGCCCCGCAACCGAGGACATTCAGTTAACGTGTGTCCTTCAATTAGAAAGTGTGTACACCATACGTTTGGCCTCGCTAGACGCACTGGTTGAATTTGTTTCAATTTCTATGTCAGGATAGCTATTTGATGCTGTAATCCCAGTATGGAAGGGTCCTGGGCAGATGCTCCTCCTTTAAACTCTTGTGGATATCTCGCCATGGCCTCTATCTTCATAGTCTGCTCCAATGCGTCTTGCAACATCTCAATCTTCTGTTGTGTCAGTGAAGTTCTTGTTAGTGGAAGAAGGGCCTTAATAAACCAATCTCTTTGATGGTTCAGATCGATCGAATAGCTGATTTTTCCATTTGCATCCTTGCATCTCCTCATTATATCCCATTTAGTTTCCCCTTCTCGCTATTTGATCTCCCACATTTTTGACAAAACCTGCTGATCTGTTTGGGGTAATTTGAATTCCTTCACAAAATCTCTCTTTACTTCGTCTATCGCTAGGTTCTGATGAGCCTCAGACGAATTTATAAACCAGCGCAGAGCTCTCTCCCTGAGAGTATTTTAAAATTCTACCAACTTACTTGTTTCTGGTGTCTGTTGAGCCCTCCATATGGCTTCACAGAGGTACCAGTGTTGTTCCACATCATCATTACCCCTCCGAGAAAACTTTGGGTACTGGGTAAATGATCCTGCCATGCTTCCTTGTGTGGGGGTTACTAGAATAAAACCCCTGACTCCCGGTTGTGAAATGGGGTCACTAGCACTGCTGCTAGTGTGTATTACTGCTGTAGACTGAACACTATTCAACTTACTTAATTCCCGTAACTTAAAAAAAAATTCACCCAGTGGCTGATAGAGTACCAGGGGAAGGTCAGGACTAGAGCTACTTGAACTTTGGGGAATAGAGTTACCTGGGATTGTGGGTGTCGGCCCTTCTCGGAATAGATGCTCCATCTCAACATGCAACTCCACATCAAACATCTCCTCGGGGTGCGTGTCATCTCCATCATACTCCTTTCCCTTCTCTACTTGGGCTCGGCTCCTATACACCTGCTGCACTTCCTTAGTGGTCCCCCCAATATCCTAGGAACCCGTCTGACCTTCCATCTCCTTCATCATTTGAGGCACCTCTTACTTGTATTTTCTATTCCTTTCCTGTCTTTCCAACTCTTTCATCACCCTTTCTCACCACTTCTTAGTGAGTTTCACCCTCCGATGTGCTCGTCGTTCCCTTAACCTACTGGAGGTCTCGTCATCCATATCCCTATTCCCCTTTTCAACGTACTTGTAACATCTTTCCTTCAGCTCCTTCCCCCAGTACTGGAAGTTTAGGTCTCCATCTCAGATTTTATAACTCCATCAATCCTTCATCTACCATCAAAGCCTTGATCCACAGGGGGATCTCCTTCAACAGCTCTCTACGCAGCCATGATCTCAATATGTTCTCCGCTTTCGAGAAAGACTAGTAGCATTCAACTGCGAACACCACTATGTATTCTTCCAAGGTAGATTTCACCCAGAAATATATAGCTCAGGTCAAATCGGTATCTAACCAATGGAATGCTACCAGATCTATGTGCACCCACTTGTGACAGACCTTCCACAAGCCTCTCTGGACTATCTTAGTTTGTAGTCTCCACAACCAGTTGTAGAGCTCCTCGAGAAACTTTCCCCAGAAGATCTCGTAGATATCACTGGCGGATTTAGAGAATATAACCTAGTTCTTAACAATTTTCTCTTTTGCTGTCTCACTTCCTCTTGCTGAGCTATGAACTGATTTAGGTGGTTAACCCACCAGTTTCATATTTCTTACTCTAAGATCTGTGATACCATGATCGAATTCCAGAATGAAATTTCAGGTCCTGGAAATGGAACCATTTTTTGGAGAGAAAAGAGGTCTCTGGGGCGAGACCAAGGTTCAAGATGGAGGCCAACAAGGTTTTCCGCAATAGTCTAGCACAACGCTGGCATTTTCACCCTGCTCTGAGGAGCAGAGAGTCTCACTCGAGGCGTGTTGTGACCTTACTAAGGTTGGGATCAGATCAGGCATCAATCAATCATGACAGATGCATAACCCAGATAGAAATAAGTACTACAAGTAAGAGTAAATACTCCACAGATAACAATACTTATGAACATATCCAAAATGATAACAAAAAATTTAAAATAACCCGCACGTTCAACTAAACCAGAACACAATACAGAACTCAAAACAACAGCCTCAGATCAAGATGTATTGCATTAACAACAAAATATAGTTACAATGCTCCTTAGAGCATTCCTGGTAGAACTAATTACAATAGTATGACGTAATATAGAACATAATGAATCAGATAGAGAGAGAGAAAACAAAACAAACAACACAAACAGAGCTCTCCTACGGCTCCTGTTCCCTAATCTCTATTGTGCCAACCTCCTTTCTCTGCTGGATGACTACCTATTTGTTTCATTGCCAGTGCGACTGACAGTTCTTCCTTTCTTTTCGCTCGGTTGTTTGCTGCTTTTCCCTGATTATTGGGAATTCCACTGATTGTCTTCTATCGCTTCCTTCTTCCATCTGTGCTTGCTTCTGCAATATTCACGCCACCTTCTCTTCAGTTCTTCGCAACTGTGACAACTCTCTATCTATCGTGGTTGCATTCTACCACCTGTTATCTGCAACTCAAAAAATGTTTAATTTCAAAACAAGGGCCCCAACAGTCACAAACCCGCCCAATGTGGTGCCAACCCAGTGATCTACAATTCGGGTAATGTAATTATCAGTCTTCTCCAACTGTCGGATTAATTCATGGGTCCATTGCATAACCTGATCGTCTTTCCAATAGGTTTGGAATTATGCTAACATTTCCAACCATATGCTTGTTCTTCCACTCTTCTGCAGACAACTTCTTACTTGTATTTTCTTTTAGGGAAAATTCCTAAATCTGTTTTTCAAATCAAGCCTCTAGTTTAGGCTTTAATGGCTACCAATGACCTTTCGGCATCACCCAACCTCTCTCAAAATGTTTCTAGTCTCAGAAATGGAACCATTTGTTAGCTTGAGGGGTCCTGACCAAGGTTCGGAGTTGAGGTTAACCAAAAAAACACTCTTACTACTGGTTCTTTTGGCAGTGACCTGCTTGCGCAAGTCAAAGTATCACCCGAAGAAGTATGTGGGGGTGTTGGAACTAGGTTTCCACACCCTAAGAGAGGTTTGAATGATGTGGGCGCCTTAAGATCCAAAATAACCATAAACTGACCTTCGCAATAGAAGCCCTAACTAGACAAATTTAGGTCAATTATGAAAAATGCCTTGCGAAGGTTAACACAAAATCTATAATCTAAGTAATAACCCTTAAAAAACAATATCAAAACCTTATAACATCAAATCCATCCAATAATCAACCACAGAAACCCAGAAACAATTACACACAATACAGGAATCAGAAACAACATGTAGAAAAATTCATAACAAAAATAGTATATGCATTTCAGACTTTAGATATCTACAACATGAGTTATTTATTAATATCAGTTCAAATCCTTATACAAAACCCTTCAGTCACCCGTGCACATAGCCAGTGGGGTCCACACACAATAGGACTAAGGTCTCTGCGCACACAGCGAACAAGAGCCTTCTACCTAGAAAATTCCGCACAAAATATCACAAAATAGCCAGATCTATCATCAATGTTCAGTCTTATCCAAAAACTAACTTCTTAGACTCGATATAGAATTCTATTTATAGTTTTAGCCTACGCTACTCTAGGGTCTAAAAACTATGGTTTGCAGCCCCTTGCTCTACCCTTTTAACCCATTACAACTCATGAGGGAATTTTACCCACCCAAAAGCCCTCGTGCACCATGAAACTTATGAAATCTATTACAAAAATATAGCAAAAATGGTCTTCAGACTTAGGGGACCTCGCTTCTACAAGAAGCATAGAGGATCAAAGAGGCAATTTATGGTAGAGGAATCTCCGCTAAAAATAAAGCATGGCCACAAGAAAAATGAGGGGGACTATGAACCATATCCTAAGTTGCAAGTGTTGAGTCTTGGCATAGGGATTCCACCTAATCACAGGCAGTAGGGGAGGACCTAGGTGACGGGATCACTTGTTAATATTACTGTCAATTTAATTAATCATAAATTTGAAACTTGGGTTATTGTATCTGAATATACAATACTTTCAATTGCAACATTAACCATTGACACAAATTCTCTTTTCAAACAAACTCCGACATAGTCAAAACATCAGTTCTTACTTTATCTAGGGAAAATTCTATGCAAAAGGTTAGGGATGTATTAGGTGGTTGGGGGAAGAAAGTTTTGGGTTGATAAAAATGGAAAAAGAATTGATTAGGAATGTTTGGTAACATTTAAAAACATGACCTTGTATTGCAAACACAACTATGTAGGGGCTTGCTTAATATAGCAAAGTGCTTACTAAAGGTGGCTATGAAAATATCTCCCACTATACGCTTGCTACGTTTCAACTGCTACTGGAATAGTCATAGGAACACTTTATTTATCCATTGAAAATATTAGTTTTTGTAGTGATAACCCTCTTTATTACAAGGCCCATGAAATTAGCAGTAAGGTTGGCCAACATAAAAGTCTATGAACATTTCCAATTATTTATTATAGTGTATTAAAGTGTATGCTCAAATGTAAATACTTATTTTCCATTCTTAAGTGTAGAGGTTAAAGTTATGATCAAATTGGAAGTTTGTTTATTGAAGGAAAATTATCGTATCTATTGAGTTTCATGTATGGGACTTGTTATCCTATTAATCTTAAGAGAAAATTTTAAAATTCTATTAGAGGAAAGAGTCAAGGTATCATACTTTCATCCAAAGTTTGTAAATGCAAAGTAAACATACACAAACAATCTTAGCATTTTTGTAGTGATTAAAAGGGTTTCTTGTTGACAAGACTATGAAGTGTCATAAAAATACTTTGAAAATGTTTGGAATGCTTATGTGGGTTTTTCCTTGAAAATGGGAAATTAATTCAAAGTGAATGTTTCATCATGAAAATGTGAAAATTCCTATATCTGAAATCATATTGCAGCAACTGGTATTAATTCTTCTAACTGATAAATTAATTATTCAATGTATTTCTACGACAACATTGAATTAAACACACCGCAACCTTCACTAAATAAAATGCGTTAAAATACAAGTGTGGAAACAAAAATTGAACAAGAAGAAATCATAGACACATTTGACACAGTTATTTTTGGAATAATGTCCCCGGAAAATCCCAATGCGGGAAAACCAGTGCAACAACTAAGGGTTTATTTATTATGCAATAGGAATTTTTGAATACAATCTCTGGATGCCTTTCATGGAAATCTAATTACAAAGAATATCATTGACGGATAGATTAGTGAGGTTACCTCACATTATCACTGGAAATATTGACTAATCCAACCATTGAATGAGCTACCCTTGACAGTCTCTAGGCAGTCATTGTGCAGTCCCAACTTCAACCTCCCCGGGTACAATGTAACCCTTTTTGTGGATCAATTTTTTTGCCCAATAATTTTGATTTATGCCTCCCGGTATCACACCCTAGTTTCTGACTTCTGTAATCGATTCCTTTAGCAAATTTTTGGACTCCCTCTTGGCCTCTATGTAGCCCTGTGTGACTCTGCGTCAGGCTCTCTAGCTTTGTGCTGGCTCTGCTGGATTTCTCTCTGCCTTCTCTATTGATGATTCTCTGACCGAGAAATATTTCTCTTCAGATATTATCCCTGCCCCTCTCTGTAAATAATCTCTTAATCAAAATTTCCTCTGAGCACTGCTCACTTCAGAAATTTGATCTTTTGATCCTTCAGTGTTTCGCGTGTTTTCCAAATGACCCTTCAAGCCCCTATTATAATATTTTTGTTGAAACTTCAATGGTTGAGATTAAATCTCTAATCAATGGATAAGATTAACTTTTGAATTGATCCGATTTTTCTATAACATTCACACCCATATTCTATTAATTCACTTTAATTATTTTATTTTCCTAAGTTGAGACTTAGGGTCCTTTTAAAATAATTAATTTTTTCAATAAGATACAATCCGGGTGGAATTTTCCAAAACGATTTCTGGGTTATCTAGAATACATGTGTCTAAACCTCCCTAAAAATTTTTAGACCTAGAGAATATCTAATGCTAGCAAAAATCAACACTCCCTCTTAACAAGAAATGTGCTCTAGCAATACACCCTACTGAGTACTGCTCTAATTCTACAACATCTCCCTCTGTGTTGCTTATGTTTGAAACTGCTTCTCACCAACTCAGTGCAAATGTTGCATCCTTACTATTGCTGATACTTCCACTATCAACATTGCATTCATACTACAACTCTCTCTCGAATTTTTCATCCATGTTGTTGCTTACACTACCACTGCCAACTGCTACCACACTACAATATGGTTGCTTACTACAACTGAGGAACATCCAAAACAGAACAAGTGTTCAACATGATGCATCTCGACACTGAAGATCTGACTGCTGCTAGCCTCTGCATTGTCCCCATTGTTGATTTTGTAGCATTGGAAAGTGTTCCAAGTCTCATATTTTGGGATGAGGCTTGGACATTAGTATTCTAGAGAACCGATAAATTATTTGTGGAAATTCCACTTGGATCATGATTTATTAAAATAATCAACTACTTTAAAGTGATCCTTAAGTATAAAATTATGGAAATTAAATAATTAAAGGGTATTAATAAAGCAGAGTGTGAATATTCTAGAAAATGAAGATCAAGTCATATTTTAATCTCATCCATTGATTAAAGATCTAATCTAGGTCATTGATTCATCAACGAGAAGCCTATAAGAGAAGGCTTGAGGGTCATTTGGAAATCAAGTTGGGCACACACTTAGTACCTGAAGGAAATTGATTATGAAGGAGTAGAATTTGATTTCAGAGGGAGAGGTTGTAGAGGAAGAGTTGCAGAGACAAAAGGAGGAAGGGGATGTCAGCAGAGGGAGAAGGCAGAAAGACGATGCAGAGGGGACAACGTTGAGCAGCAGCACTGGTCCTCCATGCAGAGTGATGCATTCCAGCTCAGTGACTACGTAGAAGACCACGTAGAGTGATGTAGAGTGATGAAGGGTGCCTCTAGTGTGTTATAAATTATTCTAAAAGGTTCAAAAAAATTATCTTAGGTGTATTCTAGATATATTCTCATCAAATTTCTGTAAATGATTTCCATTGCTGAAGAATAATACAAACCCTCATCTCCTGCATTGGTTTTCCCACATTTGGCTTTTTCGGGGACAATTATCCAAAAATAATTGTGTTCATGTGATTATTTCTATTGTGTTATATGTGTTCTACTTGATTTTCTACTCATGATTAAGTGAATACTGCAGTTGTGTTTATTTAAGAATTTACTGAAAGTATCTATAAATAACTTATCATAAATAAGTAGGCAAAATAAATCAATCATTGCAGTAGTATTTGAGCTTGAAAATTTCACATGGTATCGGAGCAAAAGACGAGAGACAGAAGAGGAGGTTCTGCAATGAAACGAAGGTCCAACAATGATGCAACATCAACTCATAAGGGTTCACGCAGTCCTCTAGAACGCATGGAGGAACAGAGGGATCATGATGTTTTAGCTCTAGCATCCAGACTAGAAAATGATTTCTCTTGTGTGTCAAGCATGGCCTCTCTAGGGATCTATTATATTGATAGGGGAGCATCTTCTCACATGGTGGGAGTTCAAGAATGCTTCTCGAGCTACCAGGAAGAGCAGATGAATTTCAAGATCATGATGGGAAACAAGGCCAAGTGTACCCCCATAGGAAGAGGAACCATAATATTTCAAACAAAATATGGTAACAAGATTCAGGCGACCAACGTATTTCATGTACCAGGATTGGGGATGAACTTTCTATCGATGTTTCAACTTCCAAAAAAGGGTTACGATGTATACTCTATTGGAAAAAAGTGTATGTCAAACACCCTAGTTGTAAAAGAAAGGCAAAAATTGGAGTAAGGAGCCATCAACTGTATAATTTATAGCTCAAGTCTCTAATGGAACTGATAGGTAGTACTGATGAAAGGGATTTGAATGAATTATGACATAGAATAATGGGGCATCTACATCATGGAGCCTTGAAGATGGCTCTAGTGCCTCTCCACGGCACAAGGATTCTGAGGAAAGTTATTTCGAGGAAGTGCAAAAAGGAGAGCATATGAATCCACCTACCACTAGTGGAAGGATGGGAAGAGAACTCCAAGATACTCTAAGGGATGTAGAGGAATTTATTGGAGCCCCTAGAAATGAGAAGAGGGTACATAGGCAACCAGATAGGTACCAGCACTAGTGGCACAGGTTGGAGAGCACTCTAGTTTTTGAGAGGTAGCTCAACATTAGGTGTGGGTAGATGCTATGGCAGAGGAGTATAGCTCCATCATGACAAACGATGTATGGGAAGTAGTCCCTACGCCTCAGAACAGATCGATTGTAGGATCAAGGTGGATCTACAAGATTAATTATATTGTAGATGGAAACATAGAGAAATTGAAAGCCAAGTTTGTGGCTAAAGGTAATGCAAAGAAGGAAGGGATCGATTATGAAGAAACCTTCGCCCCTATATCTCAGTACACTTTGATTAGATCTGTCATTTCTCTTACAGTGAATATGAGATAGGAAATTCACCAGATGGATATCAAGAATGCATTCTTGAATGGGGTGATAGAAGAGGAAGTGTACATAGAACAATCATAGGGCTTTTAGATGCATGAGAATAAGAGTCATGTATGCAGGCTTAAGAAATACTTGTACAGACTGAAGCAAGCCCCTAGAGCATGGTATGGGAAAATTTATAACTACTTGTAGAAGATGGGATATGTCAAGAGTGACGCAGATCCCAACATATACTATCTAAGAGTAGGGGATGAGCTGCTAATTCTGGTATTATATGTAGATGATCTATAATTGACTGGATGATCTAAGCACATCAAAGACTGCAAGGAAAATCTAGCTACATAATTCGACATGAAGGACATGGGGCAGATGCACTATTTTCTTGGTTTGGAGGTTTGGTAGTAGAAGGGAGAAATCTTCCTTAGGAAAGGAAGATATACTACAGAGATCCTGAAGAGATTTAAGATGGAGGACTATAGACCCATGGCTACACAAATGATCACACACTGGAATAAGATCGACACGTTTGAGAATGATGAGGCTGACCCTACCTTGTATAGGAAACTCATATGATCATTGGTGTACCTAGTCAACACTAGACCAAACATTTGTTATGCCGTGAATACCCTCACCAGTTCATGGTAGAACTAAGGAGGGCTCACTGGGTAGTAGCCAAAAATTTTCTTAGATACTTTAAGGGGAAATTCAAGTTTGGGATGAAGTACAGCAAGGGCAATGAAATACAGTTGGGTGGGTTCACTGATGCAGACTAGGATGGAAGCCTAGTGGATCAGAAAAGTACCAGTGGATACTGTTTCAGTCTCGGATCAGGAATGACTTCCTGGTGCAGTAGGAAAAAAAAATCCGTGGAACTGAGCTCAGTCGAGGTTGAATATATGGCTGCTAGCACAACTTTGAGGCCATATGGCTTCGCAATTTTCTCATGAACTTTCTCAAGAAGAGGATGGAACCAACCATAATTTTGTGTGATAATTAGAGTTGCATCAAGCTCTCTGAGAATCCTATGTTTCATGATCAGTTGAAGCACATTGACATTAGGTGCCACTTAATCAGGTAATATTTCCAAGGAGGAGATGTATAGTTGAAGTAGATTCCTACAGGAGAACAGGTGGAAAATATCCTCACGAAAGCTCTGGGTAAGATTAAGTTTACTTGCTTCAGGGAAAATATGGGGATGGTCAAAAATCCATTCCAGTAGAGGAATGGGTGGACTTGAGATTCATAGGGAGTTGTAGTAAGGATGAGGCATTGGCAGGGATGGTGTCATAGGCAGCAGTACAGAGTACAATAACGCAAAGATGAGGGGTGACAGCAAGACATCAACAATGAGGTAGATGATTTAGGTCAGAGAAGATGTAGTTGGTATTTTTCTTAAACACTTTCCTCACTAAGAGGGAGTGTTGATTTTTTAGCATTGTTCCAAGTCTCATATTTATGGAGGAGGCTTGGACATCAGTGTTTCAGAGAACCCAGAAATCCTTTGTGGAAATTCCACTCAAATCATGCTTTATTAAAATAATTAATTATTTTAAAGTGATCCCTAAGTATAAACTTAGGGAAATTACATAATTAAAGGGTATTAATAAAAAAGAGTGTGAATCTTCTAGAAAAAAAAGTTCAAGTCATATTTTAATCTCAACCATTGATTAGAGACCTAATATAGGTCATTCATTCATCAATGAGAAGACTATAAAAGAAGGCTTGAGGGTCATTTGGAAAGCAAGTCAAGCACACAATCAGTACCCGAAGGAAATCGATTATGAAGGAATAAAATTAGATTTTAGAGGGAGAGGTTGTAGAGGCAGAGTTGCAGATATAGAAGGAGGAATGGGAAGTCAGCAGAGTAAGAAGAAGGCGGAAGGAGGACGCATAGGGGACAACGCTGAGCAACAACACTAGTCCTCCACGTAGAGTGATGCAGTCCAATGTAGTGACTATGTAGAAGACCACACGAAGGGAGGAAGGGTGCCTCCAGTGTGTCATAAATTATTCCGAAGGGTTCAAAAAAATTATCTCAGGTGTATTCTAGACATATGCTCATTAAATTTATGTAAATGATTTTCACTGCTGAAGAATAATACAAACCCTCATCTGCAGCACCGGTTTTCCCGCATTGGGATTTTTTCGGGGACAATTGTCCAAAAATAACTGTGTTCATGTGATTTTTTCTATTGTGTTATATGTTTTCTACTTGATTTTATGGTTATGATTAATTGAATATTTTAGTTGTGTTTATTTCAGAATGTACTGAAATTATCTGTAATTAAGTTATCATAAATAAGTAGGCAAAATAAATCAATCACTGCAATAGCATTTTAGCTTGAAAATTTCACATCTATGAAGCTGTCAGACTATTATAACTACTACTCTGTCACTCCTGCACTCCTCTGCACCAAATGACACTCATCCGTCCTACTACATCTGATTTAGGCTCCCATAGCAAGGTATTGATCTGAGAGGTGGAATCCTCAAGGATCTTGCCCAATCTATAGATCTCTGGGTCTACAAATCCAAGTCACCCCAACTCCCTCCTGAAAATATATGGGATATCATGGCAAACTCCTCCTCATCAATCCTGATAGGTGCAACTTGTGGATCATGCTTCTCATCTTTTTCTCTCTTCTTGAAAGGACACTATGTGGCATAATGACCCATTTTTCCACACTAGAAGCATTTGATCTTGGAAAGGTACTTCTTCCTCTTGTGCTACTCATGCTACCCCTTTGATGCAAGGGCCACATTATCCTTCTCCTCCTTCAGATTCTTCACACTAATATTGTTTCCCCCAAGTTGACACTTGAGTAAGTCCCCCCTCATATCTCCTTGCTGAAGAGTAGCCCATATTGACTCCTAGTCTGACAAATTCTCCCTGCCCAGGATGCTCTAGACAAAGACCTAATAGTATTTAGACACTGAGTTGAGGGAAAATCTGACCATCTCAGTGCCCTGAGGAGATGATCCCACAACTGACAGTGTATCTTGGTTCTCCTGAAGTCTATATAGGAACAAAATCAATGCATTCACCTTTCTTAATCCTAGTATTTTGCATCTTCTCATCTAGATACATATTTTGTTGCTCGAAAGATCCTTGTTACAACTTCTCCAACACCTAACACATTTCTCTAGATGTTTCTTTGCTAGCTATGTGACATACAACATGATCCCTCACTCCATCAAGGATTAGGCACTTTGCCTTAGCCATATTATTCTTGTATTCCTTCAGAGGATCTGCATCTACTGGAACAACCACCACACCTTCGACGAAGAGCTTGAGATCATGCTCATCAAGCAATAATTTGATCCTTTCCTACCAGATCACATAGTTGGAGGCTCCCTGCAACCTATCTTGATCTCTCGGCTCGCTTGCTACCATTTATTCCGATTGAAAATGTTGAATTTATCTCCCTCTCTTTCTCCTCTATGAAATGATGGATTGTTGGGAAAAATACTGAGAGGGAGGTTGAATCAGTATTTAGAGCTTATATCTTGATTTTAAAATTTTCTTTTGCAGAATTGCATATGCAACTTTTATGAACTGAACTTGCATATACACGTGGATATGATGAAAGAAACTCGCGTATACTGATATACATTTCTAGTTTATAAAGTATCTCAGAAACAGACTTTAAAACAGATTTACCAGTTATGCATCATGTTAGATAAACAAGAAATATGTGCAGTAATAGTAGTATAAATCATCACACAAGTGGAACACACATGAACACCAATATTTAAGGTGGAAATCCAATTCGGGAGAAAACCACCACTACTGTCGTCTCTATCTTCAATATTTATTATATGGAAAATGTTTACAACATTTTACTGATGCAGACTCATATCAGTACGTAGGCTTCTACCTGGAGAAGGCTGCAACCTTCACTCGTTTACTAGCTACTACTGGAAGGGAGCTCCAACCCCCTGATCTTGTTTACCAGTCACTCTTGGAAGGAAGCTACTACCCCCTCATCTTGTTTACCAGCTACCAATGGAAGGGAGCTACAACCCCTTGAACATACCACCAAATTCTATTGGCAGGAAGCTTCTACCTCCCTACTGAAGGCTTCAACCCTCAAACCCACTACAGATCATGTTTCATCAATTTTCATACTGGATCAAACAGCTTCAACACAACCCTTTATCAATAACCATAAACTTTTCTCAACACTTCAATTAGAATGGTGAAAACAATGTGTCTAGAAGTTCAGAAATAACCCAGACTTCAAAATAGATATGCATATACAAACTCAACCCTGAACAGTCATTGATTCAAATAGAATATGCTACTTTGCTTCACTGAAGCCGCATACATACACACTTTCCTACATATCAACCCGCGTATAATTCTGTGTATTTTATTCTTCAGAAAAACCTAACTACCATACACGAACTCGCGTATATACGCACTTTTGTTGAAACCAACTAGCGTATAGATCTGTAAAAAATAAATTTTGAAGAACAGACTAGATCTATAAAACTTACCTACATTTATTCATTTTCTTCAGCAAACTTGCGCTAGTTCTTCATCATTTCTTCAGTTGATCATACTAGAGATTAATTATCTTTAGATCTAGAGATCTTGAATCATCATTATATCCATGGGTGCATCATAGATTTAGATCTATCAATTAAGAACAGAGTTCATCCATGAAAATCTTCCTTAGAGAAATTTATTCATCAACAACCCTTACACATGCACACTTAGCACTATGATCTTCTTCTCCTTATATAGATTAGCTTTTACCAATACCATGAGTCAACACCACTCAATTGCTGATGGTATTATGGGACGGAATCAAATAGACAATACAACGCTCAATATTTTGGGCTAATACCATGGTAGTGCCTCTTGGTATTATAATTTTAGAGCGCAAAAGGCATACGCAACTTGTAGCGTTCGTTTCCTCATGTATACGCAACTTCTCTTCATAAAAACTGCGTATATGCTAACCATGAATGTATACGCAGGTTGCCTTCACAAAATTAGTGTATAAATTGCATCCATATGTGGGTTGCCTTCACAAAAGTAGCGTATACATTGAGACATATTATATTTATCATTTCTCTGGCACTTACTGGAATTATTTTCTCTGTCACATCTGAACTAATCTATAGTTACATCATTCTTACATCTTTAACACATAGTTTTCTTATCATAGGAAACTCATCAAGTAGGTTTCCATCAAGGACAACTTCATCAAGTAGGTTGCCATCAAGGACAACACATTACATCATATTGCCAACAATCTCCCCCTTTGAACTTGATGGCAACCATGATGGTGTTTGATCACCACAACAGCTAGATACATTAATTATAACCATTATTCAAACACCATGATACTCTCCCCCTTTGACATCAAGGGAAAAGGATGGATCAAAATAAAAACAAGGTTTCTCTTCCCTTGTAGAGAGATGAGCTCTATAGATCTGAAGTGCACTAAATTTACCGTGCTCCCCCTGAGTTCATGCTGAATATTTATACAAATTTTTCAATGAAGTACATGACTCTATAACTCAACCAAGTATGACCATTCCTATCACCAAGGACTCATAATTATATCAATGATCCAACCAAGTGAAATTACATATTTGACTGAACTACCCAACCAAGTGGGTTTACGAATTTTGACTCAACTACCCAACCAAGTGGGTTTAAAAATTTGACCAAGTCCTTACATTATTGAATATAAAAATTTACATCATAGATCTCAACATGAAATTTTCATCAAATGAATTTTTATAAACAAGACCAACGAATCTCAATCATGAGATCAGACCACAACAAACATTTAGAATGCCTATAATGTATCCTTTCCCACAAGACAAGTGCTCCCCCTTAGCTTGTGCACCCTGAACACTTTCAACAACAAATCATCAAGGCATATTCATAAAAAATACTAGAGATTGAAACAGAAATGTAAGAACTGGGACATCACCAGATATACCCAACAACACTGCAACTGTTATGAAAATGCTGACCCAGAAAATTGTGCCAACAAAAACCCATACACAGTTATATATATATAAACTCGCGTATATACATGACTATCCTTTATGAAATCTGCGTATCCAATTTAATCTTATGAATTTAAGTAGATCTGATCTTCTGAGCGGAAAAGACAATTCCCAGCTTTTTTCTGAGATATTTGAAGGCTTCCCTGGGAAGAGGTTTAGTAAATATATCAGCAACTTGTTCTTTGGAGGGTACATACTCCAATTTCACCTTTTGTTCAAGCACCTGTTCACGTAAGAAGTGATACTTGATATGGATGTGCTTGGTCTTGGAATGCATAAAAGGATTCTTTGAGACAATGATGGCACTTGTATTATCACACATAATGGATATGGGGGGTGAACATGTGATTTGAATGTCTTGTAAAGTCTGCATCATCCAAAGAAGTTGTGTGCAAAATGATGCGGCAGCCACATATTCTGCTTCTCTTGTAGATAGGGAAATAGAGCTTTGCTTCTTGTTGAACCAAGATACTAATCGGGGCCCCATATAGAATGCACCACCACTAGTGCTCTTCCGATCATCAACATTTCCAGCCCAATCTGCATCTGTGTAAGCATGAAGAGTGAGATCAACATTCTTTGGATACCATAGTCCAAAGTTTTGAATTCCTTGTAGATATTTGAATATTATTTTGACAGCCTGAAGGTGAGACTCTTTTGGATTAGCTTGGAATCGTCCAACAATCCCAACTGCATGCATAATGTCTGGTCTTGTCCCGGTTAGATAAGGTAGACTTCCAATCATGGATCTGTATTCTGGTTGATTCACTACGGGAGAATCATCATGAGAACTGAGGTTACACCCAATTATCATTGGTGTACTTATAGGTTTGCAGTCCTCCATCCCATACTTCTTCAAAATTTTCTTGAGGTATTTTTCTTGAGATAAAAATATGCCATCGGTTGCTTGTTGCACTTGTAAGCCAAGAAAAAATGTTAGTTCCCCAAGTAAAGACATTTCAAATTCTTGTTGCATAATAGAAGCAAATTTCTGACTCATGGACTCTTCATTACTTCCAAAAATGATATCATCAACATATACAACCACAATCAATAGTTTATCATTTTCAGTTTTGTGTATAAGTTGCTATCAGTAGAACCCTTTGAAAATCTTTGTTGATGAAGATATTTGTCAAGACGATAATACCATGCCCTTGGAGTTTCTTTGAGACCATATAAAGCCTTTTTAAGTTTAAAAACAAGTTTTTCATCATTTCCCAAAATGAATCCTTCTGGTTGTTCTATGTAAAATTCTTCTTCTAGATCACCATTGAGGAAAGCAGATTTAACATCCATTTGATAAACTTTGATTTTTTGAAAGCTTGAAAAAGCAATAAATGTTCTGATGGCTTCAAGTATAGCTACAGGAGAAAATGTTTCTTCAAAGTCTATACCTTCTTGTTGAGCATACCCTTTACAAACAAGTCTAGCCTTGTTTCTAATAACATCTCCATTTTCATTTAACTTGTTCTTGAATATCCATTTTGTTCCAATAACATTTTTATAATGAGGTCTTGGAACTAGTTCCCAAGTATGATTCTTTTCAATTTGATCAAGTTCTTCATTCATGGCTTGAATCCAACATTCATCTTTGCTAGCTTGATTGACATTCTGTGGTTCAATAGTGGATACAAATGCTATATAGCTACTTGACCCTACAAGAGTTCTTCTTGTTTGGACACCTGATCCCTTTTCTCCCAAAATTTGAGATTTTGGATGATTCTTTTGAACATACCTGGATGGAGCCTTTTCAGATAGATCATCTTCTGCTGCTTCATTTGGTTCACCTTCTATATCATCGCTATTAGATGTAGGAAGATATACATCATCATCATATTCATTTGTTGTTTGAATCTCTCCTTTTGGAGCTGAGAGGGATTCAAAAATTACAACGTCAATGCATTCAACAATCTTCCAAAGTATTTTATGGTAACATTTATATGCTTTACTTCTAGAAGAGTAGCCAAGAAATATTCCTTCATCTGCTCTAGGTTCAAACTTGCCAATATTTTCATCATTGTTCCTGATAAAACATTTTCTTCCAAAAACTTTAAAATGCTTTACAGTGGGAAGATTACCATACCAGAGCTCATATGGATTTTTATCACTGTTTACACGAACATGTGATTTATTAAGAATATTTACCACAGTATGTGCTGCTTCTCCCCAAAATGTGTCAGGTGTTCTTGAATCATCAAGCATAGCCCGAGCCATCTATTGAGCTATTATATTCATTCTTTCTTCTACTCCATTTTGTTGTGGGGTACCAGCTACAGAAAAATATCTTTTTATGCCATGTTTTTCACAAAAATAAAAAAATTCATCTGATATATATTCACCTCCACGATCAGATCTAAGACACTTGATTTTTAGATCTAATTCATTTTCAACCAATGCTTTGAAGATCTAAAATTTTTTGAATGCTTCATCTTTGTGCTTTAGAAACCCAATCCAGCACATTCTAGAGAAATCATCAATAAATAGAATATAGTATTGTTCTCCACGGGGTGACCTTTTTCTCATGGGTCCACATATATCAGTATGAATGAGTTCAAGAGGCTCACTTGCTGATCCTTCCTTGGCATTAAATTTCACTCTGGTTTGCTTACCGAATTGGCAATATTTTCATATGGTACTTTCAAGTAGAGTAATATTGGGAAGATCACGAACATCTTTGAGTCTGCTAGATTTTTTGATTTGAGAGAATCTCAAATGCCCTAATATTCTATGCCATAACCAATTTTCCAAAGATTTACCCAAGTAGCATTGTTATTTACAACTTTTCAATACAACAAATTGCTTGGTGTTCTATTTCCTTTTATGATTGTTTTTCCTGTATCTAGATCACGTACGACACATTCTTTTGAGCTAAAGACAACTTCAGTTCCTTGATCACACATTTGACTTACACTTAACTATTTATGCTTTAATCCATCCACACACATAACATTGTTAGCTTTCACATTTTCTTTTAGAAAAACAGAACCTTTTCCCTTAATGACAGTAGGAGTATCATTTCCAAAAGTAACATTATTTTCTCTTTCTAGAGCATTGTATGCAAGAAGTTTATTTCTGTCACCTGTCATGTGTTTTGAGCATCCACTATCAATGTACCATTGATTTTCTTCTCCTTATGCAAATAAAGCTATGCCATAGTTCTCAACTTGTAATTCCTTTTTTCTCCGTACTTTGGAAGTTGATGGTATATGCTCTTTTGGCTAAAGTTTGCTCCTGCATTCAGATTCTTCATGACCAAAGTTATTGCAATAAGCACATTCAATTTCATTTTGAAGAGGAGAAAAGTTGTTATATGTATTATTCTTTATTCAAGTATCAATCCTTTTCTTTCTTGATACTCTAGTCATGATGGTTTTGTATGCAACACATTGAATAGCTTTATGACCAAAATTATGACATGAGAAACATTGTCCATTGAAGAAGAAATTTCTGCGATCATTGAACCTTCTACTTGTGTTTATCTGTTGGTTGGTATTTCTCTGAAAGGTATTCCTATTAGTGTTATTTGTATTGAGGTGGTCATGCTTTACCTATAAAGTTTCTTTTCTTCCTTGCCGAGTGACAGAATGCTGTAGGCTGGCTGTAGCTGCTTTTAGATAGTTTGGCGCTGAAGACTGAGAAGATTCTCCAACATATCCAAGACCTGTCTTTATAAGAGGAGAACGTTGTACCTTGATAATTTCATCTAAGGTTTCAGATCCTTTAGCAAATATAAGATTCAAAGTCTTTACTTTCTCAATTTATTTTCTTAGACTTACTACTTCACATTCTAATTTCTCATTGTGTTTCTCCTTTTCTTCAAGCTAATTTTTTAGAGTTTTTATGGATATTTTGTTTTCTTCCAAAAGTATTTTGAGTTGATTGATTTCTTCAAGAAAATAATTGTCTTCTAGAGCATCCATAAAAGTATCCTTTTCTTCTCTAGTCTCTTTTCCAAATGCCATGAGAAGTCTAAGATCTTAATCAGATTCTTCCTCACTATCTGATAACCCATCACTATCTTCATGAGTATAATAACTTTTTGTAGTGCTAAATTGATTCTTATTTATTCTTTCTACTTCTTTTCCTTTTTCATGTGTTTCTTTATGAGGACACTTAGCAACATAATGACCAAATATTCCACAAGAAAAAAATTTGAAAGGAAGCTTACCTATAAATCTTCTAGTGCCAAGTTGGAGCTTCATTATAAAATTTACCTCATATTCTTCTGAAATATACCCTAATCCTTATGTTTCTTGTACTTATTTTCCTTTTGTAGAGGCTCTAAAGACCATTTCTTTGACTTCAAAGGATCCTCCTTTTCTCATTTCACATGCAGTTAGAATCCCATGAAGTTGGACAATAGTAATAATTTGAAGATCCTATTTCTCTTCAATAGCAAACAATTTTGACTCAAATTTTAAAGTTAGAGATCTTAAAACTTTTTCAACCAAAGTAGTGTCAATTATGGTTTCACCCAAGTTTCTCACACGATTTACAATATCATCTAGACGTAAAAAGAAACTGGCAATGCTCTCCTCATTATGCATCCTTAGATTTTCATATTGAATTCTGAAAGCTTGGAGTTTAGCAATTTTTACCTTTGTATCACCTTCATAGCTTAGAATGATTTTGTCCCATATTTCCTTTGCTGTATTCAACTACATGACCTTGACAAATTCTGATTTAGTCAGACTCCCTAATAATGCATTGACCACCTTTGCATTTGTTTTATAGTTCTTTCTTGTCGTTGCATCTGTTGGAACTGAGGCTAGATATTGATAACCTCCTTCAACAATAGCCCATACATCTGCTCCAAGATACTGAAGATAGGATCTTGTATATGTTTTCCAAAAGATTAAATTGTTTCCGTTGAAAAGTGGAGGCGTAATAGATGGTGTGCCATCTTGATTGCTCATCTTGACTGATCTTCCTTCTAGCGGTTAAGCTCTAATACCAATTGTTGGGAAAAATAATGGGGGGGGGGGTGAATCATTATTTAGAGCTTATATCTTGATTTTAACTTTTTCTTTTGCATAATTGCATACACGACTTTTATGAACTGAACTCGGGTATACACGCGGATATGCTGAAAGAAACTCGTGTATACTGATATAAATTTCTAGTTTGTAAAGTATCTCAGAAATAGACTTTAAAACAGATTTACCAGTTATGCACCAGGTTAGATAAATAGGAAATATGTGCAGTAACAGTAGTATAAAAAATCACACAAGTGGAACACACATGAACACTAGTATTTAAGGTGGAAACCCAATTCGGGAGAAAACCACTGCTACTGTCGTCTTTGTCTTCAATATTTATTATATGGAAAACTGTTTACAAAATTGTACTGATGCAGACTCATATCAGTATGCAGGCTTCTACCTGCAGAAGGCTGCAACCTTCAATCATTTACCAGCTGCTATTGGAAGGGAGCTCCAACCCCTTGATCTCGTTTACCAGTCACTCCTGGAAGGGAGCTACTACCCCCTGATATCATTTACCAGCTACCATTGGAAGGGAGATACAACCCCCTAAACATAACACCAGCTTCTACTGACAGGAAGCTTCTACTTCCATACTGAAGGCGTCAACCCTCAAACCCACTACAGATCACGTTTCATCAATTTTCATATTGGATCAAACAGCTTCAACACAACCCTTTCTCAACAATCATAAACTTTGCTCAGCCCTTCAATTAGAACAGTGAAAACACTGTGACCAGAACTTCAGAAATAACCCAGACTTTAGAATAGATATGTAGATACAAACTCAACCCTAAATAGTCATTGATTCAAATAGCATATGATACTTTGCTTCACTGAAGCCGCGTACATACACGCTTTCCTGCACTTCAACCCATGTATACTTCTGTGAATTTTATTCTTCAAAAAAACCTAAATTCCATACGCGCTTTTCATGAAGCAAACCCGCATATATACGCACTTTTTTTGAAACCAACTAGCGTATAGATCTGTAAAAAATAAATTTTGCAGAACAGACCAAATCTATAAAACTTACCCAGATTTATTCATTTTCTTCAGTAGACTTGCGCCAGTTCTTCATCATTTCTTCAGTTGATCATACTATAGATTCATTATCTTCAAATCTAGAGATCTTGAATCATCATTATATCCATGGGTACATTATAGATTCAGATCTATCAATTAAGAACAGAGTTCATCCATGCAGATCTTCCTTAGAGAAATTTATTCATCAACAACCCTTACACATGCACAGCTAGCACTATGATCTTCTTCTCCTTATATAGATTTAGTTTTTACCAATACCATGAGTCAACACCACTCAACTGCTAATGGTATTCTGGGACGGAATCAAATAGACGATACAATGCTCAATATTGTGAGCTAATACCATGGTATTACCTCTTGGTATTATAATTTTAGAGCGCAAAAGGCATACGTGACTTGGAGCATTCGTTTCTGTGTGTATACGCAACTTCTCTTCATAAAAATTGTGTATATGCTAACCTTGAATGTATACGTAGGTTTCCTTCACAAAATTAGCATATACATTGAGACATATTATATTTATCATCTCTCTAGCACTTACTGGAATTATTTTCTCTGTCACATCTGAACTAATCTGTAGCTACATCATTCTTACATATTTAACACATAGGTTGCTTATCATAGGCAACTCATCAAGTAGGTTTTCATCAAGGACAACTTCATCAAGTAGGTTGCCATCAAGGACAACACATTACACCATATTTCCAACATGGACTAGATCACACAGTCCTTGCTGGAGATGGTATATTTTCCACCCAAAACTATTTCTCAACTCTCAAAAAATAGAATTCCCCAGTTATGAATTCCCTGATGAAGAAAAATTCCCTCAAAGTGTCTCCAGATCTCTCTTTTGATTCTTCTACACCCAAAATCATTGCTGCGCAGAAACTGTGTCCCTCTACTTGTTGATCTACGCTGATCTACTGCGATGTTACCTCTGCCTTTGCCAAAATGAAATCTAAAAGACATTTCATCTCTGTCGACTCACTCAGAGAGAGATTTTCCTTGTTGGTTTTGGCCTTCCTTTCATGGACTACGCAATTTGATGGGATATTGATCTAATGCTTACACAGCTCTTTGATCCCGACTTCACCAACGCTAGATATATGAATATGTTCTTCTATTCCTCTTATACTTAGTTATACAAGCTATGATACCATGTGAAAATTACTAGAGCTAGAATCCTATTGCAGCAACTGATTTTAGTTCTTCTAACTAATAAATTAATTATTTAGTTTATTACTATAGAAACATTGAATTAAACACACTACAACCTTCTCTAAATAAACTGAGGAAAAAAAAAGCGCGGAAACAAAAACTGAACAAGAAGAAATCATAGACACATATGAAATAGTTATTTTTGGACTAATGTCCCTAGAAAAACACAATGCAGGAAAAATAGTGCGACAATTGAGGGTTTATTTATTATGCAGTAGTAATTTCTGAATACAATCTCTGGATGCCTTTCCTGGCAATCCAGTTACAGAGAATATCACTGGTGGAGATATTATTGAGGTTACCTCACACTATCACTGGAAATCCTGGCTGATCCAACCACTGAATGAGATGCCCTTGATACCCTCTGCGTTGCCTCTACACAGTCCCAACGTCAACACTCCTCGGTACAATGTCACCCCTTCTATGGATCGATTTTCTACCTAGGAAATTTGATTTCTGCCAACTGGTCTCACACCCCAATTTTCGTCTTTTGCAATCGATTCCTTCAAAAAAATTCTGGATTCCCTATTGGCCTCTACGTAGCCTCTGCATAGCCCTGTGTTGCTCTACGTCAACCTCTTTAGTTTTGCACTGGTTCTGTTGGATCTCTCTCTGCCTTCTATGTTGATGATTCTCTGACTGAGAAAGATTTATCTTCGAATATTATCCCTTCCACTCTCTACCAAGAATATCTTAATGGAAGTTTCCTTTAAGCACTACTCACTTCAGAAATTCAGTCTCTTTATCCTTCAGTGTTTCGTGTGTTTTCCAAATGACCCTTCAAGCCCTTATTATAATATTTTCACTGAAACTTCAATGATCGAGATTAAATCTCTAATAAATGGCTAAGATTAAATTTTGACTTGATCTGCTTTTTCTAGAACATTCACACCCATATTATATTAATTCACTTTAATTATTTTATTTTCCTAAGTTTAGACTTGGGGTCCTTTTAAAATAATTAATTTTTCAATAAGATAAAATCTGGGTGGAATTTACCAAAATGATTTTTTGGTTATCTGGAATACATGTGTCTAAGCCTCGTTGCAAATTTTGAGACTTAGAGGACGTCTGATGATACCATAAATCAACAAAAAATACTTGCAAAATTTATTGGATTTAGAAGTTGGGGGTGCATTATCGATGTTACCCAATGCCTCAATTCTAAATTTATGATGAAGTTTTAAAATGAGAAAGAGAGTATGCCATGTCATTAAAATACGTTGTAGTAATTTTGGGTAGAAAAAAATTTAGGCTTTCATTGTAATGGCATTTAGTCTAACCAACTATTGTCACAAACTTGAGTTTGTGTTGGAATTAGTCATTCCAAAAATAGCAAGTTTTATTCAAAAATGATTTTAGAATGATTGAGTACCAAGCATTATGAAGACATGAAGAATTATGCAAAATAAAAAATCATCATGAAGTGAAACAAGGAACGAATTTTAGTAGAGATGATGTAGCTAAAAAAAAAATAAAGCCAAGGAACAAGTTGAAATAAGACGTAAAGAGAAAAAGGATAGATTCATGAGGAAGTACGACAAGAGGAATACTTTGTCAAAGATGAAGGGTGAAGAATAAAGAAGGAAGAATCTAGATGGAGAAGTAATACAAAAGTGATGCATGGTGATGAGAAAATCATGGTGATACAGAAATCACACTTTTGTAGTAAACATATGCATTCGTGTTCTTTCACTCTGCATAGACAGGATGTGGCATGAAGTTGCAGAATGAACCATTTAGTAGGGATGAGGGTTGTTTGTGTAATCATATGCTAGTTTGATGATCCAGGTGGATATTGGTGGCCACCTGCCTATTCCACTTGGGACCCCGCCATTGTCTCTTTCAGTTTTTCAATTTCCTTAATTATATCACAACTTACTATTTTTAGTATTTTTTCGAGTCTTGAACTTCCGGAGCCGTTTTGAGGCCCTAAACGATATTTTTTGGAAAAAACGAGAGCACCAGGGGCCCATGGATCAATTTTTATCACTCAAAAGTTATATTCCTCGAATAGATATTTCTAACGAGGTATGATGTGCATAAAACAAAGATATTATGTCAAAGTTACGTCCCAAGGAAGTTGATGTACCAATTTATCCAGGCCAATAGTTTTGGCGCTTCATCTCCTAGGGTTAGGTTTTTGGATGGTTAGGGTTTTCCATTGTTTCTCAATAATAAATAGGTCCTCGAGCCTCATTGTAACACAGTTCAGAGACTTGTAGCCGCCACATATCTTCTCAGAGATAAGCTACCAGCGCCCTAGCTAGTTTATTTCCATTCTGCATGTAAGAAAATTTCAATTCTTTGATATTAATGAAATGAAGTGTTATTTCCACTGCATCTTTATATTTATGGTTATATGTATATTATGTTATGTTCCTGCATAAATCCGGATCAGTGGTATTAGAGCAGTCTGTATTTTCTCGATCTTTCTTTGTAAGTCCCCAACAAGGTCGGGGTATAAGGAGTTAGGGCTCAATCTAGTTGAACCTTTGCAAGATCAGCCTCGCAAACCCCGACTGACGCCCATGGGGAATGAAAGAAATATTAGGGAGAAGGATATCCTATAAAAATATTGCTCTAGGAGGCCCTCGAAAAACAAAGGAACGTGATGATGAATAACTTTTCCTAGATCGTTCAACAACTGCCCACCAGCGGCGCATCTGCATCAAGCAGCCCCTCTGGAGGTGCGACTCCCTTTAAAGTATAAGTAAACTTTGAAATTCCCATATTTGAAGGCCAAATAGGTGAATATGCTATAGATATATGGTTGAATCTATTAGAAGGATATTTCTCAGTTCATGAGTTTTTCGACCAAGAGAAGATTATTTTTTGCACTCCTCAAAGCTACCCCCCATGTCAAGGACTGGTGGGAAACCTACTATGAGAAAAAGGACGAGATATAACCATATTTTTTCTCAGTCATACCAACTTGGAATTCTTTCCACGACGCCATCAAGGAACAATACTATCTCATGGGGAGCTATGAGGACAAGTACATATGATGGACCGTGCCACCATTGCTACTGTGAAGATCCAGAAGGAGGAACCGGAAGATCCAGAGGAAGAGGAGCATTTCTTCCACTGCCAAATGTGGGTAAAGGGTTCCCCGTTACAATTCATTGTTGATAGTGGGAGCCAAAAGAACCTCATTTCAGCAGAGGTCATGAAGCGGTTGGGCTTACCGACCACCGCACACCCACAACCATACACCATCAGGTGGCTTCACCAAGGACGGGATCTCCGCTTCAGCCAACAATGTCACCTTCCATACAGCATCAAGACCTTCACAGATGATGTATTATGTGACAATGATCCTCTTGATGTTTGTGATGTATTATTAGGCCAACCATATTTGTGGAAGCAACATGCTGTGTATGAGTCCCGGCCTCACACTGTTATTGTTAGTTTGGGCAATAAGTTGTACAGGATATCAGAGGTACCATCACCTATCGCTATCTCTTTGGTTACTAAAAAAAAATGCAGTAAGCTCATTTCCAAAACCGAGAATTTTTTTTTCCTGATGATCCACCCCCAGGGCAAGAAGAAGACTATGGCCACGAACTCCATATAGTGCTCCTTTGCAGGACAAAAAAAAATGGACAAGGTCATGGAGGAGTGTGGGGACATTCACCCGTAGGGGTGCCTCTGCACTGTTAGGTCAAGCACCCCATTGAAAAGACAATAGGTGTGCCACTACCCAATGGATCGATCTATCGGTGCTCTGTTCTGGAGAACGATGAATTCAAGAGGCAGATTCAAGAGATGCTACAGAAAGGTCATATCTGGCTGAGTCCATTTCCCTGTGGGAGCTTGATCGTGTTGGTACAAAAAAAGGACAAGACTTGGAGACTCTGCATTGACTATCAGGCGCTGAAAAAGATCACTATCCGAAATAGGTACCCAATCCCATGGATTGATGACCTTTTGGACCAACTCAAACGGGAAAAATATTTCAACAAGATTGACTTGATTTTTGGGTATCACCAAGTACCAATCGAACCCTCGATGTGTGGAAGATTTCCTTCAAAAATAAGGAGGGCCTTTTTGAATGGCTGGTCATGCCTTTTGAGTTGATGAATGCTACCGCAAACTTCATGAGGTTGATGGAATCTTGTGGCAATTCACCAACTCGTTTGTAGTGGTGTACTTGGATGACATTATGATCTTCAGCCATACTTGGGAAGAGCACCTCCACCATATCCGACAGGTCCTCCAAACACTGCAGCAACACAAGTTTTGTGCCAATTTGGAGAAGTACACTTTTTGCATGACCCAGGTTCATTATCTGGGATACATTATTGATGAATTTAGGGTGCATGTGGATCCAACCAAAATCCAAGTAATTCGGGATTAGCCAACCCCAACCACTCTAACAAATCTTTGAATATTTCTAGGTCTTGGTAATTTCTACTGTAGGTTTGTGTTGGTATTCTCTCATATACTTGGCCCTTGAGTCAAGTCACCGAGGGAGGAGCGAAAGAAAAATTATTTTGGTCATAATATCAACAGAAGGCATTCACGAAATTGAAAAATCACCTCTATTATGCCACAATGCTCACATTACCAGACTTGCAACAACCATTTAAGATCAAGACAGATGCATTTGACTATGCTATTGGGGAAGTTCTTACTCGATAGGGCCATCTAGTGGCATATCACAGTGAGACATTGTCTGACATAGTCTATAAGTATCCCACTTATGATAAATAAATGTATTCCATTGTGTAGGCTTGTCGAAAATAGAAGCATTACATTTTGGGGAATGAAACAATCATCCACACAGACCACCGCCCCGTGCAGTTCATACAGATACAAGGGAAGTTGTAAACGATCGCCATCATAATTGGTCCACATATCTGCAACAATTTCATTTGAACATCATGTACAAGAAGGGTAGCACCAATAATGTTGTAGACTGCCTCAACCGACCACCGATCATGGCACTAACCATCATCTCAACTCTTGTGGGCATGAGACTTCTGATTGGCCTCTTATCTACAAGAGCACTCCAGAACCCTGCCACACATACAAGACTCTCTTGGAGGGTAGGCAAGTTCCAAATTTTCACCTCCAAGATGTATTTCTATGTCACTTAGGACACCTTTGTGTTCCTTCAAGTGAGCGTGCCAAGATGATTTGTGAAGCACACGACAGTCAAGTCGCTGGGAATTTTGGGGTTGAGAAAATAGTGGTAGTACTGTGGAAGTATTTATATTGGTTGAACCTTTGACAGGATGTCGGGAAGTACATCAGATATTACACTGCTTGGACTATTTCTAAACTGATCATCAAGAAGCAAGGCCTCTACACTCTGCTACCTACCCCTATTCGACCTTGGGAATCCATCTGCATGGATTACATGTTGGGCCTTCCTTCTACTAAGCATGTAAATGACTGTGTTTTCATGGTCGTCGACAGATTCTTAAAGATGGTCATTATGGCAGCTTGTAAGAAGAATATAACAACAGAAGCCACTACTAAACTCTTCTTTGAATGAGTTTGGGTGCACTTTGGGATCCCATAGTCTATCATCTCAGATCAGGATAGCAAATTCCTCAGCACATTTTGGTCCAACCTTTAGTCAATGCTGGACACCAAGCTCACCAAGCCCACAACTTTCCATCCCAAAACTGATGGCTAGACGGAGGTCGTCAATAGGATGGTTGTACACATTTTGTGCATGTATATTTGAAAGCATCCATGCACATGGGATGGGAGCAATGGCTATGTCCCATTGACATATCCATGTCATTTGTAGCTACTCATGTCGATTCGTCTCATGTCCAGTCTGAAGCTGACAAAGTGAACAAATTCATTGAGCACATTTATCACATCCACCACCAGGTTCACGACATATTTTACAGAGCCAATTCTAAGTACAAGAAACAAAATTATTAACATCGGGTGCCACACAAGTTCCAGGTGGGTGACAAAGTGTGGCTACATTTGCAGAAGGAGTGTCTCACTGGACCCCACTGAAAGCTTCGCCCACTCTGATATGGACCATACACCATCACCAAGATTGTCAGGAACAATTCCTTCGAGCTCAGTATTCCACCATTCCTGGATTTTCACCCAATATTCAATGTGGACCGCCTTCAGCCCTACTTTCCACCTCTACTAGACACCTCAAACATTGCAAAACAACTCACACCAACAAAGTTAAACCCAAGCTCAATGGAATAGGCCACCACAAATTGTATCATGGACATGCAAATCAAGAACACTTTCCTGCAAAAGAGCCAATTGTATCAGGTTCTCAAAGCTAGCCAACTCCTGCACCAAGGCAAGTGGTTCACTAGGGACCAAGTTCAGCAGAAGTTTCCTCATCTCATGGAGGAACTCAATGCAATAGGGACCATTGCTTCCTACGGGGGGAGGAATGATCTAGGTGGATATTTGTGGCCACCCACCTATTCCACTTGGGGCCACACCATTGTCTCTTTCAATTTTTTAGTTTCCTTAATTATATCACAACTTACTATTTTTAGCATTTTTTCGGGTTGTGAACTTCCAGAGCCGTTTTGAGGCCCTAAACGACGGTTTTTTGAAAAACCCGGAGAAACAAGGGTCCATGGACTAATGTTTCTCAATAAAAAATTGTATTCCTCGGATAGATATTTCTAACGAGGTATGGTTCGCATCAAACATATATCATATGCCAAATTGATGTCCCTGGGAAGTTGATGTGCCAATTTACCCAAATGAGGCCCATAGTTTGGTGCTTCATCTCCTAGGGTTAGGTTTTTGGATGTTTAGGGTTTTCCATTGTTTCTCAATAATAAATAGGCCCTCAAACCTCATTGTAACACAGTTCAGAGGCCTGTAGCCACCACATATCTTATCAGAGATAAGCTACCAGTGCCCTAGCTAGTTTATTTCAATCATGTCTGTAAGCAAATTTCATTTATTTGATATTAATGAAATGAAGTGTTATTTCCAATGCATATTTGTATTTATGGTTATATGTGTATTATTTTGCGTTCCTTCATAAATCCGGATCATTTGGAGTGGAATTAGAGAAGTCAAGTATTTTATTAAGGGGGGAATGTGAGATGGAAAAATATTTAAATATGAGAAGGTTGGGCCTGAGTTTTGATTAAGAGAGAGCTTAATATGTTAATGAGCCGTATCGGTGAAAATGATTCATAGAGAATTGGTGAGTACAATGAATGGCATCCATGTATATTGGTAGATGGATTTATTTCTATATGGACATTATTGATCATGTGTCTACATGAAGAACTAGAAAGTTCATGCAATAATCACTATCATGTAGGTACAAAAAAAGGAATAAGAAAAATATTAATGTAATAATCACTTTATGTAGGTACAAAAAAGGAAGAAGAAAAAAGTTCAAATATGAAGTACATAGTGAATAAATCACCAATAAGTGTTTATATTGTAATTCAACTTTCTATTATGATGATTAGTGATCATTTGAAACCACATGAAAAATGTATGGTGCTCTAAAAACCACTGGTTGTTGCAAATGGAAGTTTTTGTTCATCTAGAAACCACTTGATGTGATATATGGTTCATGATAAGCTAAAATCACTAAAGAAATATATGATTATTTATGATGAGAGGAAGGAAGTAAAATGAAGCAACATGCTACAAAATGGAGCGGTTGAAAGAAAGAACATTTGTTTCTAGGACTCCACAACTAAATGGAGTGGTTTAAAGAAATAACATATACATACAATAGATTGCAAGAACAATGTTATAATTAGCAGTTGATTTACAACCTAAAATTTGGAGAGAAGCAGTTAGGGAGACAATATATATTATGAACAGGGCACAATTCTGGGTGAATAGTGACAAAATTCCATATCAATTATGGAAAGTAATACCTAATTTGATAAAATATTTCAAAATACTCGGAATTTAGTGTTTTATGAAGATAAATAATGATTCATTGGGTAGGTTTGATTCTTGAGTTAAACAAGAAGCAAGGCCTTCCAGTGCTACCAAAATCGGTTGCGAAAGATAGTTGAAAGGATTGATTTAAATATTGATGAATATTTTCCTAAAAAATAATTTAAAATAAATGTAGAAGATCTTATCCTTGGAGATCCAGAAGACAATGTTGCAAAGGAAAAAAAAGGAGATAGAAAATCAAAAGGAACCATCTCAAACTCCATCAACGGTAAAATTAATTTGAAAACATCATCTAGAAGATAAAATTATTCTTTATTTATATGATGGAATAAAAACTCGAAGAAATATGATAAATACACTAAAAAGGAATGATATTACTTTACTATCCATAATAGAACTAGACAAATTCACTCAAGCAAGGACCCTCGCTTGATAAAGGAAATGGAAGAATATATGTATCAAATTGAAAATAATGGAACATGGGAGTTAGTACCTCATCTAAAGGAGAATAATGTCATAGGAACCAAGTGGGCGTATAAGAATAAAATGAATGAATATGGATAAATCATCATAAATAAGGAAAGTTTGGTGTGCAAGGGGTACTCTCAAATTGAAGGAATTGACTTTGAATAAACCTTTCCTCTTGTTGTCTAGTTAGAAGCTATAAGGTTTTTTTTGGAATTTTCTTGTTCTAAAGGCTTCAAAGTGTATAAAATGGATGTGAAATCAAAATTTATAAATAGTGACCTAAAGGAATAAGTATACATGGAACAAACAAAAGGATTTGACTTAGCAGAAGGAAACTATTTTATTTACAAATTGAAGAAGGCCTTATATGGATTAAAGAAAGATCCAAGAGCTTGGTATGCTAAAATTGATAACTATCTTCAACAAAAGGGATCCAAGAAAGGAGTTGCAAGAATCAATATTTATATGAAGATGGACAAAAACAATTTGATTATCACACTAGTATATGTAGATGATCTGATCTTTGGGAGCAACAATAATGAAATGACTCACAAAATTTCCCAGAACATGTCAAAAGAATTTGAAATTTTGATAATTAGTGATTTGCGTTAATTTATTAGACTTTAAGTCACTCAAACCAAATCATGTATATTCATATGACAAGAAAAATATCTTAGGGATATGCTTAAGCGATTTGGGATGGAAGAATGTGCTATTGTAATAACACCCATGATTATAGGTTGCAAGCTAAGTAGGGATGATGAATCTCATATGGTGTATGCTACTTTCTATAGGTCAATTATTGGGGGTTTTTTATATCTTATAGCTTCACAGCCAACCATCATGCAGGAAATAGGAATGGTGGAAATATTCCAATCAGCCTCGAAGGAATCCCGTATGTTATCTATAAATAGAATACTCAGATACCTGAAAGGGACACTTGATTTTGGATTATGGTACCCTAAGAGAAAAAATATTACCTTGAAAACATATAATGATTCATATTAGGCAGGAATCATTGATGATTGAAAGAGTATTAGTGGGAATTCATTATTCCTAGGATATTGTCTTGTTTCTTGGTTTAGAAAGAAACTATCATCTATTTCTCTCTCCACAACTGAAGCTGAATATACAATAGAATAAAATTGTTGTACACAAATCCTATGGATGAAGGAAGACTTAAAGGATGTTAGCATAGAAACAACTCAGCCTATCACCATCTATTGTGACAACACCAGTGCAATCAACATCTTAAAGAGTCCAGTCAAGCATTCGAAGACAAAACATATCAAATCAAGTATCACGTCCTTTGAGAATAGGTTGCAGAGTAGAACATCAAAATAAAGTATGTCAACACTAAGGAACAAAATATAGATATCTTCACTGTTGAGATTCAACAAGATGATGAGCTTGGTGAAAAGAGTCACCTTCACTAAGTGGGCCCGCATGATATTTTTGGCGCAAGTCTATTTTTAGACTATGTATATTTTTAGACATGATGATCATATTTCAGAAGTTGCAGGATGCTATTTGTGGATGGTTGATCAAGTTGGAAAAATAGATGAAATTCTATTTTTAGAATATTGGGCGAAGTCTATTTATAGATCACTGATCTAAAAATAGATGCATGTCGGCCACCGAAGACATAATGAACTCAAGGGTGGTCTAAGACTTCGAGTCGTAGTATGTCAACTGATCAATGGTGATGATATTTCCATTTTGGGGGAAGCACATCTTACGGTGAACTATATATGAGAAATTTGACATGGCATAGGTGTAGCTATGACCCAAGAGGATATTATAATCCAAAGGGGCATCGATGACTTCTATGTCAATACAAACAGTCTTTCCCACAAGTGTGACCAGAAAATTACGAAACATGCCAAGAGGATGAGAAGGGTGATCATCCCAAGCACGTAAAGTGATGGTAGAGTGGGATAGATTTGGGGATATGAGTTTCTTCCAAACATAGGCAGACATCACACAGGTGGATGCACCCTCGTCAATGATACATCTCTAAACATGCGAATTATGGATCTTGACTAGTATTTGGAAGGAAATGGATGAAGGTAAAGTGGGATGTTCGGACTTATCAACATAAAAGACGATAAAACGATTATCTGAAGGATCCACAGTGCCCAAAGTAGATATCAGAGCTTTTCGTCGTGATGGGCATGTATGGAGGAATTCCAGCGTTGACATGGTAGCAGGGGACTGCACCAAGTCACACTACAAGAAAAAAGCACATTGGTGAGGGTCATGCTTGTGACGGACCTTTAAGGTCCGTCACCAATGTCACATATGGTGACGGTCATTAAAAAATTGTCACTGTAAGTATATATAGTGATGGTCCTTTATGGTCCGTCACCAAAGACATTTTCAATGACACTTTTGGTGAGGGTCGTTAAAGGCCCATCACTAATTCTCTCTTTGGTGACACTTCTAGTGACGAACTTTTAATGACCCTCACCAATGCTCTTTTTGTTACTTTTGGTGACAGTAAAAAAATGTCCGTCATCATTGATCACTAAAAACTGTCACTGTAAGTGTATATAGTGATGCTCCTTTATGGTCCGTTACCAAAGACATTTTCAATGACACTTTTGGTGAGGGTCGTTAAAGGCCCATCACTAATTCTCTCTTTGGTGACACTTCTAGTGACGAACTTTTAATGACCCTCACTGATGCTCTTTTTGTTACTTTTGGTGACGGTCAAAAAATGTCCGTCATCATTGATCACTAAAAACCGTCACTCTAAGTGTATATAGTGATGGTCCTTTTGGTGACAGTCAAAAAATGTCCGTCATCATTGATCACTAAAAACCGTCACTGTAAGTGTATATAGTGATGGTCCTTTATGGTCCATCACTAAAGACATTTCACTTTTGGTGAGGGTTGTTAAAGGCCCATCACTAATTCTCTTTGGTGACATTTGTAGTGACAAAATTTTAATGACCCTCACCAATGCTCTTTTTGTTACTTTTGGTGACGGTCAAAAAATGTCCATCATCATTGATCACTAAAAACTATCACTGTAAGTGTATATAGTGATGGTCCTTTATGGTCCATCACCAAAGACATTTCACTTTTGGTGAGGGTCGTTAAAGGCCCATCACTAATTCTCTCTTTGGTGACACTTCTAGTGACGAACTTTTAATGACCCTCACCAATGCTCTTTTTGTTACTTTTGGTGACGATCAAAAAATGTCCGTCATCATTGATCATTCCAATGAGTTTTTGATGACGTTATGTGCTTGTTAATATGTTTTTTGTCAAAAGATAACAATTTAATACCATTATTGTGGAGAATTTTTTATAATATGTCCAAGGCCATAGTGGTTAGGGTTAGTCAATTTTTTAAGAAGTAATAAGCATGTATCATTTCCCTCAAGTAATGACTAGTCGAATAGAGATTTCCTATGAGTCAACACATGATTCATATCTATTGAGTTTATTATCTATAAAATTCCATTTAGATAAAGTTCCGCTATTGTGTGTAGGAAATATATTATTTAATACATAATCGAGCTCTGACAATTCTATTAATGAGAAAGACCTAACAATCCTCAACAATCTGGGCACACCTTGAATTAATGCTTTGGCACACACTAACATTTCTTAGCACCCCACATGTCTTAGAACATCTTTGTACCTATAACATCTTGTGATGACACTGATGCCCAAGCACATGGTGGCATGCGCTAGCACAACATGGAACTCTCCTAGCATGTGTTGGCATGCTGCATATCGTCCCTAGCATGCCCTGGAACACCTTGAATGCATTGACATATATTAGCACTTGGCATGTATTGGGACCTATTATTAGTGTGCCTACCATGCGCATTTTCAAAAAGATAAAGTCCTGACGTATTAACCCTCTTATTGGTTCTTCCTTTTGTTGCCTTGACACATATTGACATACCCTGGCACCCTGCGCCACATCCTTAGCACCTAGCATGTATTGGCATATGTTGGCACTATTAATTGGCACATGATATAATTAGCACACCCTGGAACTCCCAAGCACACTTTGGGAATTCTTAACATGCCTATATTCCCTAGCATGCCTTACCAATGCTTAGCATACCTTGTCACTCCCTCCTTGGCATGACAACTAACACTAGTCTCTAGCAGTACACATTCCTCGTATTCATTAACTTCCATGATTTTTTACCTAGTACTGCTCCCTTAATGTTTTTTTCCTAGTACTCATTAACACTCATCAACATGCATTATCACTCTCTAGCACACCTTAGCACTCTTCAATATTCCCTTCCACTTCATAACATGCATAACACTAGTCCCTGACGCATATTGGCGCTTGGCACGTGTTGGCACTTGGAAAGTCTTAGCATGTATGGAATATGTTGAGATGCCTTGGTATGATTTAGCATGGTTTAATATTAAATTTATTTGTGATGATCAATTGTTGGAAAGTAGATGAGAAGAAACAAAGGAATACTTGGCACTTAGAATGCACTAAGACTTTGCACTTGGCACCTATTTCCGCCTAGTGTTAGTGTGCCTAGCATGCCCCTCTTGGAAAAGGTAAATTGATGACTTATTAACCCTCTTATATGTTCATTTCCTTGTAGTTTAACTTTTTGCTCCCTTTTGTTGTCTTTAAAGTCCCTGACATGCATTGACACACCCTTGCACATCTTGGCATGCCTTATCACTTGGCACATCTTAGCATGTTTGACATGTATTCCCACTATCTGGCACATTAAGGGGGTGAAGAAAGATGTAGTCCTAAAGTAGGTCGAGTACGAGGGCCGAGTAAGGGTTGCTAAAGGGAGGTCATGATCATCCTCCAAGAGCAAGATCATCATGTGAGGGTTTAGAAGAATGTTGCATACCTTAATGGTCGATTTGCGCTAGGAAGTAGGATGGCATATTGTTGGTTCTCTTATGCCAGATCAAGCTTAAGAGAGGTTTCTCATGAGAATCTGGGCATGTGATTTCGATGGTGTCTTTGTGTGAAGGCCGCATCAAATTTTGAAATGTTGAAATTTGCAACAAGAAATGGTGAGATTGGAAACCAGAAAAGACAAAAAATAATGCACCCACACTGGTGAGGAATTTTGATGCACCAAGAGTGAGGAATGTGGGGTGTCTAGTTTATTTTTAGTACCTGAAATAAATTGGACAATAAATTGTAATTTCATCTCATAACAACTTGTGTCAGTTAATTAAGTCATGATGACCAAGTTAGCTCAAGAAATTCGAGTTGAGGGTCTAATATGAGGCATCTAGAGGGATTCTAATATTTTTGGGGTCCAATTGAAGTTGATGCATTAGTGGGGTGCAAGTGTAATTAACTCAATTAAATGAGTTAAAATCAGTTTAACTAGTTCTAACTGAGTGATGAGCTAGTGAGAGGTCCAATGAATTAAATTAGATTTAATTCAAAATGAGTGATCAATCAGATAACTGATAATTCACTATTAATAGTTGCATGCATGTCAGTTTCGAGGAATACCCAGTTGAGACAGAGGTTAAAGGGAACATAACTATCAGTTGTATTCAGAGAAAATTTCCCATGTGCAATTATAAAGTCATTAGGATGCCATGATGGATTGCGCAATCAAGGAAGAGCGATTTTCCTAATTAATAAGGAGTTAATTCCCTAGGAATTGCATGAGCAAGGCAGGCTAAAGTAAGGATGAGAATTGGCTAAGTACTAGACCGAGTTTTCCTAGATGAATGGGAGACAATTGACAGAGTGCTGGAGAATCTCATGAGAGATTAAGCATTGTATTGTTTCATGATTCCTTGACTTAATACACAATAGAGATAGAGGGGTTTTGATTAGTTGCTTTTCCCAAATATATCATGTTGTTGTGCAATAGATAATTTATTTCTCTTAATTATATGTGATTGTGTGATCGATTTTTGTTTCCGTAAATTGTAGGAAGGATTCAGTATCTTGTTTTAGAAGATTACAGGATCATATTGAATCTTGTTGGTTAGATTTTCTACATGGTATCAGAGCAGGAATTTTTTGGGCAGTGAGTTTGTAGAGAATATCTGAAGATTTTGGTGTAAAATTTTCGAAAAAAAATAGAATATTTGGATTCCTTGCAAAAATCTACCCAAGTGTAAAAAAAAAAATCGGTCAAATTGGAGCTCGGATGAGGGAGATATCATCAATTTAAAATCAACTCTTTTTTAGAAACTTTTTGTAACTTCGGGACAATTACACTGTGTGCGAGTCAAAAACCTATATGCACTTGAGTTACTAGATGCATGCAAAGCTTTGAGGACAAAGGCAGAAGTTAGAGACTTGGTGGTTTAGAGGGAGCATAAATTACCTCTCAACATGCATCCTCATGAGAAGCAGTCTCAGAAGGTTGTGGAGTAGCTGCCACAATTGGATAAGCAGAGAGGAGACCGAGTGGAAGCGTCCATTCAAGCAGAGACCTCCATGAGGGGGAAATTTCGAGCCAGATGGGAAGAGGGAGCAGCCATACCTCGAGGTGTACGGTGGGGTTATGTGTAGACATAATCCAAAGATAAGAAATTTGGGCAAGGCCCATTGAGATGGCGTGTCTCATGGATCGAACCTGGCTATGAGGAGCCCACAATATAGCAGTAGTAAGAAGGATCAGTTAGATTGATGTAGTCACATGTCAGCAAGACAAAAATCAGAGTGATAGATGTCAAATACTGGAGCACAAATAGAGTTAGCAAAAAATCAAAGGGCACGGATGCAGATGTCAGCAGTAGTGCAGAGAATCCAATACTAGACAAGTGTAGTAGCTAGCAGCATTTAAAAGACTCTGATGACAGATGCATTATACTGATTCAGTTGTTCAGAGGCTATTCAGTTTCAGGATTTTCAGGTGCAAACAACACTAGAGAAGTGTAGCATGGAGAACATTCCAAATGTACCGGATGGGGATAGATTGAATTCCTTTCTTTTTGAGAGGGAGTGTTGAAATTTTCAACAAGAAACAGTGAAATTGGCAACTAGAAAGGACAAAAAAAAAATCACGCGCACTGGTGAGGAATTTTGATGTACCAGGAGTGAGGAATGTGAGGCGTCTAATTTATTTTTCCCTTAAATAAATTGGACAATAAATTGTAATTTCGTCTCATAACAACTTGTGTCAATTAACTAAATCATGATGATTGAGTTAGCTCAAGAAATTCGATTTAAGGTGATCGAGGTGGATATTGGTGGCCACCCGCCTATTCCACTTGGGCCCTTGCCATTGTCTCTTTCAGTTTTTCAGTTTCCTTAATTATAGAACAATTTACTATTTTTGTCTGTTTTTCGGGTCTTGAACTTTCGAAGCCGTTTTGAGGCCCAAAACGATGATTTTTGGGCATGAAAGGTTTGGTGATTTCATAGAAATCATATTAGTAGTTGTAGTCCTCGGAGAGATCTTTCTAACGAGGTATCATGTGTGTCAAACGAAGATCATATGACCAAGTTACGACCCCAAGAAGTTGGCTGCCCAACTAACCCCAACGGGGCCCATAAACTCTTGGTGTTACATCTCCTCAGGATAGGGTTTTGGTTGTTTAGGGTTTTATCTTATTTTAAATAATAAAAAGACCCTTGATCCTTATTGTAACACAGTTCAGAGGAACATAACTATCAGTTAGAAAATTTCCCATGTGTAATTATAAAGTCATTGGGATGCCATGATGGATTGCGCAATCAAGGAAGGTTCATTTTCCTAGTTAATATGGGGATAATTCCATAGGAATTGTGTGAGCAAGGCAGGCTGAAGGGAGGCTAAGAATTAGCTAAGTACTAGACCGATTTTTCCTAGATTAGCAGGAGACAATTGGCAAAGTGCTGGAGAATCTCAAGAGAGATTAAGCATTGTGTTGTTTCATGATTCCTTGACTTAATACAAAATAGAGATAGAGGGTTTTGAGTAGTTGCTTCCCTAGATACATCTTGTGTTGTGTGATTGATAACTTTTTCTCTTACTTATATGTGATTGTGCGATTGTGTTTTGTTTACACAAATTGTAGGAAGGATTCAGTATATTGTTTTAGTACATGATTACAAGATCAGATTGAATCCCATTGGTTAGATTTTCTACATGAAATAGAAGAGAGGGTTGGTACCATCTTTCCTTGTGGTGGTTAGTAGGCCGCAAGGTCTGTGATAAAGACCAACATAAATGGAGGAGGGCTTGCACTGTATTTTAGAGCCATAACAAAAGTCGATGCAGGTGTAATATTGACTGAGTTAACCGTAGTTTTAGGGTCGACATTGAGATCTGAAGTTCATATCAAGATTCAGTCAAAGAAATGCCCAGAATATATGGATCCATATGAGCTAGTTCGAGTCTCTTATGGAGTCAAGAGTCATGTTTCTTCTATGTGTGGATAGGGTTTGTTCTACAACAATTAGAAGTACATAAATATAATGCCCTAGTTAGGACAGTTTCCTAGCATGTTTAGTTCATAAGGTATGACCTTAAGATTGTGACAAATTTGCGTAGAAGAAGATGGGTTGTGACCCTTAGAGTGAGGTTTATTTCTACAATAAAGACCGCAGATCTGGAAGATGGTTTGCAGATTCAGTATGTGTGGAGACAACATAGTCAAACGAGGGTGGAACCTAAGCAGAAGATTGAGCATGCAGAAGAAATGTGCCATATGAAGAATGGATTGACATGTAGAGGAGTTGATTTTGGTGGACTTTCCATAAAGTTTTAGATAAAGATCTGAAGAAACCTATAAAAAATTAGTAAATGGACTGTTAGTGGCTGATTTGTGACCCTAGTTCAGTCATCTACAAATTTTTAGAAGTATGATAAGAGGAGTAGTTCATATTTGTTCATAGATTGGAAAACAAAGATATAATTGTCGATATACAAGAACAATGATCTTGAGAGGACTCAAACCATTGTTAGGTGGCAGATTTGAAGAGCCCTAGATGAAGAAAATATTGTGGGCCCTAGATCAGTAAAAGGAATTGACTGTGGTTGGGCAGATTGATGGTAGGCCAAGTACAGTTGGAGGGTTGTTAGGTTACTGTCAAAGAAGAGCCCTTATTCTTGTTCTGGTGACGGACAACAAAATTGGTAGAAGGGAAGGTGTATAGGGCCTAAGGATGTGCAGACTTTGAAGGACTAAAGTAACAGTCAAGTGTGCCAACCAACTAGCCCTAGTTCACTATATTGTAGAGAATTGATTCAGTGAGAAGAAGGGAAGCCTCCATAGCTTTGGACTTCTCATCTTGGAGCTGTAGTATGGAAAAAGTGGGCATACCAAAGAGTTGTTCACAAATGGAATTGTGAACAACTTGTTACCACTCAAACGAGTAGTGGATCTAAAAGGGGTTCCTAAGAGGGCAACTGCTAGGACAAGGGAAATGATGGAGGCTTAGCCCATTGTCACCACATCTAAGGCTCCTTGCTCTTCATGGAATTTCACCGATGGGTGGAGTCCCGGTAGTTTAGGAAGTCACTTGTAGAGTATAGGTCAATGAATAGGTGGGAAGTGACCCTCAAAACCCTTTCCCTAAGATAAAATAAAGAGTGGGACTTGCTTTCCTTTTAAGCAAGGGAATTATCTTCTAGGGAGAGAGGAGGGGGATTGAAGGGTTGAGGGAGAAGAATAAGACTTATGAAGGAAGTTCTCAATCCCTAAAATGCTTTGGGAACTTGGATTCCCAAATGGTCCTTGATGAAAGGCCTTTGACACCAATTGGGACCACACGGGGCCAAGTGGACCCAGCCCAGGTTCAGGGATGGAATTTAGCAACCAATGATGTTCCTATCCTGTACAAGGTGATGGGAAAGGATCGGACAAGTGTTTTTACTTCGATAGATCAAATTGATCCTACTAGGTTCTATCCTTGGGAACACCTAGGAAAAACTTGATCCTAGAGCTAGGGCTTGAGGTATCCAAAGATTCCATCGTTGGAATTGGCCCAAGTTCTGAGGAGAGTGAGGGCACCCAGCAACGCAACTGCCTCTAGGAGATAAAAGTTTTCCTCTAGCTAGACTCCTGGGAAATTGTTGCCCTAGGTGACTTAATGGGGCTAGACCTAGGGAATGTGAAAATTTCTTAATCTAAGAAACCCTATTGCAATATCTTGATTTACTTCTCCTACTTGAATTAAGTTACAAGTTAATTTATGAAATATTCAATAAATTAGCGAAGTAAATAGTAAATACAACTAGCAACCTACACATACAGATCAAATATTGAATAACATGCTCATAGACAAAGTGACACACAATTTTTTTGGACAACTATCCCCAGAAAAACCCAATGTGAGAAAACCGGTGCAGCTAGCTCTGGAGGGTTTTCATTATTATGTTGAATCTAAGTACAACAATCCCGGGCACCAAAATTGGTTCACCCAACAGAGAAATAAAAACGGCAGTAATACGCTACTCTGAATCCCTTTACGTCAGGCTAAATGGCCTGCGTCGGCCTCTGTGCTGCTCAGTAAGGGCCTACGTCACACCTGAAGGGCTTAAACTGCCCCTGCGCTACCCTGATTGGGCCTGCGTCAGCCCTGCGTGGCTCTTGCTACGTCTGCGCTGCCTCTGCTGGGCTTTGGATGGACTGCGTGGCTCCTGCTGCCCTTGTTGTTGTAGCTGGCTGGAATGCTTAAGCAGAAAAAACACAGGTAAGAAAGAAGGCACTGGCCAAAGGAAACGCATAACAGTAAAAAAAATTTAAGAAATGAAATGAAAATAGATCAATGTCCACAAATAACTGAAATAGCTCAATGGGACTAGAGAGTAAAAGCTTTGACAACAACAATAAGTGCTTATAGAATCAGCTAAGAGAACAGAGGAGACTAATTCATGAGTTTAAAATGTTGTATAATTGTTGGCACGGGAAAACTGTAGAATTGTTAGAGTAAATCTCTGCAGGTACCATTAGTTGGTGATCATCGATAATCATTTCATTTCATCAAATACCCTAATGAATGGGCCTTACAAGTTATTTGCGTAGACAAACCCCACAGAAGCTGTGTGATGGAAAAATATTCACACTATATTGAAGAAAACACCTACCAAATAAGGATGACATTTCAAATGGGGCAAGAAACAATAGAGAGATAGCCATCGAAAAAGTTAAAATGCTAGGGAAACAGGAAAGCAACTAGGTAGCATGGTAGAAAACACAACAAAGAAAATTATAAAAATGGAAAACCCTACAAATTAGCACCCATCCAAACATCACCACAATTTTTTCTTCAACTCTAAATCTCCAAATTCATCAAATTATATCTTGTATTCAAACCTGATCCTCTCTGTTAGCCATTTTGAAGATAAGGCTGAGAACTTACTACAGAACCATCACCTACATGTAGTGATCTTATTCTGTGACCAGAAAACCTACTTTCATGAAGAAATGGAAAGGTAAACACTCTCTGCCAAGATTTTCCATACAGCCTAGGTGGAGCAACCACATATACATCACCAATTTTTTCTCTTCAGATTTGTAACTTAGAAGAGCTTTTTCTGACCACCTCTGGGTTGCTCCTAGAGTCACCCAGGCAAGCCCTCTCAACATCATCCTCTTTTTGTAGTACCTAATTAGTAATTTAATTAACCATAACAGTTTCCTGATCATGCAGGTATTTAAAATATATTTCCAATAAGCATAAAGCTTTCATGTTAAACAATCAAGTCAAAAGACTTTAGACTATGATGCGAAAAATACAAAGAAGCCTCACCAACACTCAAAGGACAAACAAAGTCAAACCTCTACAAAGTATAAATAGATATCTGATAAACTTCATTCCACCACAAAAATGTGCTTAACTAAAGAAAATTCTAATTTCCGTGCTTTCAAGACAAAGCTTTCAAGGGCAGTGATGTTATAAACATACCCCTACACCTCGTGAACAATCAATGTGTATAAATAGACCATCATAAGGCTCATTTTAAACATCATTATTATCATTTTATAAATCATTTTTATTAAATCAACAAGAAGAAAGCAACAATTGCATTCAGTTCCACTGAAGCAAAGTATATGGCAGTTTCATATACTTATTATGAAGCTATCTAGATGTGCAACTTGATTGTAAAGTCAACCAATGAGTTGTTCAAGCCCAATATTATCTCTTCTGAGAATCAAAGTTACATCAAGATCTATGAAAATCCAATGTGTCGTAACCATTTCAAACACATTGATATTCAATACAATTTCCTAAGATTCCAAGTTCATTAGGGAGTTAGTAGTGTTGGACCACATTTTGACAAAGTTGCATATGGTTAATAGTTTGACAAAGCTCCTAACAAAGGGGAAGTTTGACAAGTTGGGGGAGAATCTTGGGTTATTGGAAAAAAAAAAAATTCTCAAGAATGTTAGATTACCTAGTTGGTCCGAGTTGGTCTCACCTCAGCCTTGAGAAGTTGAGCAACACCAAGATTGCAGAGCTAGATTGTGGTACACCAGTCAGAAAGATTCTTAAATACAGCTAGAAGCTTATAACGACACCGTCGAGGATAGACGAATTAGTTGTTGGGTCACACCCACCAAGTATGGCACACTAGTTGAGGAGATTAACACCATCATCTCAGGTGCATTCATGAGTGCACACTTATGGAATGAGGCACCTTCAGGAGAGGAGTTACATCTACTATGATAATGCACTACTCTAAAAGAAAAGCCTTGCATACAAGGCAAAGTTATGAGGGAGTTGCTCATGCTCAAGGGAGATGCACCACTAACGCTATCATTAGCCTGTTTTCTAACAGCACCTTCTCTTAACTTATAAATGAAAAGGATGGGCACACTAGTTAGACATTTGTAGAAATAGATAATAAGAGTGAGTACTGTTAGCTTGTAGGATGTAGTAGGAGCTTTTGAGAGATGACAACTTGTTGTGACATTCTTCTATTTGAGTAATAAAGGCTTCTATGCAATTGTTGTTGGAGCCTGCTCTTTTTATCCTGAAATCTCAGGTTGCAGATTTTTGTAGAGTGGGCCTAATATATTTTTTGTTTTAATCCATTGTACATGCCGTGTTTGCACTCTTGAATTTACATCCTTCAATTTCTGCTTGAACAAAACTGAAATTTTGATAGGCAGATACTAAAGTTCAGTCCTGTTGTTAGGATTTTTTAATTCTTTGAGGCTATTCTCTTGTTTTCAATAGTATTTGCATATTTCTGCATCACAGCTCATCTCTTCCATTTCATTCTACTATAATACAAAAATAATTTCTAGTATAGTTTAGTTTATATATGCTTTTTACTTAATTGATCTTTTATTTTATTTTATAGGAGCAGTACTTAGCAATCTCAATTCACACTCCCTTTGTATTCACACTGTTGTATATGTGTGGTCATTGGAAATGGTTAGGTTCGGTACTTGTTTTTTGCATATCATGCATTAAAAATCCATTGCATCCTCATAAAATCCTCTCCTTGTATAATCGACCACCATTACAGACGTTTACACCAAATTTGGTTTAGAAATTTAGTAGGTAGGTAGGGTGCCCCTATCTCCCATCTCCATATAGAGTAATTGGTCACATATTCTTTCTTCTATGATACTAGTTCCTCTCTCTTAAGTCCTGTCTCTTGTCCTTCTTCTCTCTCCCTTTCTCTCCTACCTCTCTCTCTCTCTCTCTACCCTCCAATCCTCTCACTATATCCCTTCCTCTATCCTTATTTATGTCCCCTTCCATCTTTGTGTCACTATCTCCCTCTCTTACCCTTCTCTACCTCTTTCACTCCTCTCCCTCTCTCTCTCTCTCCATTCCTTCTCTCCCCTCTCCTCCAGTTTATCTCCATCTCTCCCTTGTGACTCCCCTTGTCTCGCCACCTCTATCAATCTATGTCTTTATTATTCCTTCTCATATATATGTAGAGTTAATATATATCATGACATATTGGGACCTACGATTGGGTTAATTCCGCCTTGTTGGCAAGGTTAAAATGGTTAATCTTCGATATACAAAATGTAGATCAAATATTTAATCAAAAAGAGGGAACCATACCCTATATTCCAGGCTATGCCTATCAATCGCTTGGCCTCTTCTTGCTCTCACATAAATGTAGTCTTGCTTGACTAGTACAGAAGAAGGTTTCGCATTATCAACTATTTGTTTGGGAGAACTTTTAGTTGTTTCAACACTGCTACATTCTTCAAGCTTATCCTTTAAACCATCTTAGTCTTTTGTACTCTCTTCAACTTTGTAGTGCTTTCCATTCTTCTCAGTCACTTATGTTTCCTTGGTCTGTTAAGGGACAAGGTCGACAACATTAGGATGTTTTTGCAATAAACAAGGGTATTTCCAGGACACAATCAGGTGGAGCAAGAGTATAAGAGCCAAATTTCTCATGAATGTGGGACACTCAAACTTAAGATTTTCTGGAGTAGTCATGAGGTGCAATCTGGTTATTAAGACTTCATCATATGGCCATTCTCCAAACTTAAATTGTGTGACAACACTGTGGCTGAGTTTGAAACTGGAGATTGAACATACATTTAGTTTGATTGCAATAGACATTTTCATCAATAAATGTAAAACAATGGCTAACAAATGCTATAAATTAATAAATAAAGAAGACATGGCAACAAGCAATAATACTTACAAAATTGTTACATTTAGACGCAAAGAATAAGAAACTATTGTGCACAAACAGAGACCAATGAAACTATCATCTTAACTCCTAACCCCTTAAACACTAATTCCCAACCCCTAACCCATTTAACCCCCTAAACCTCTAAACCCCTAACCCATTTAACCCCAAAACCATAAACCTCTAAACCCTAAACCCTTAACCCCCTAAACCCCTAGTAAACCCCTAACCCGTTTAACCCCCTAAACCCTAAACCTATAAACCCTTAACCCCTAGCCCCTTAAACCCTAAACCTTTAAACCCTTAAACCCTAATTCCCGACCCCTATCCCATCTAACCCACTAAAACCTAACCCCATTAGCCCTTAAATTCTAACCCCCTAAAACCTAACCCCATTATCCCTTAAATCCTAACCCCTAAAATCCTTAACTGCTAAATCCCCTAACCCATTTAACCCCCTAAACCCTAAACCTATAACCCCTTAACCCCTAACCCATTAAACCCTAATTCCCAACCCCTAACCCATTTAAACCCCTAAACCATAAACCTCTAGATGCATAATATTAACCCCTTAACCTCTAAATTCATAATATTCCCTTAACCCCTAACCCATTTAACAACTAACTCATTATTCCTCATTACTGAGATCACCGAGCATCATCATAGCATTGAGCACCATAACTAAGATAACTGAGCATATTCATTGAATTGAGTATCATAACATAGCACTGATTTTGTGGTAGATCTGTTTGAAACCGAGGCACTTTTTTGCTGCAACATCATATCATGGAAGTTACCCGATTCATAGCATAAATGGTTACCAAAATTCTGTAATATGTTCGAGACCTTATCCTCCAACACCGAACCTGTGATCATGATCTGAACTGTATCTGTGCCATGAAAATTCAGAGATTTCCAAACTTTTGTGGTAGAAATGAAAATTATACCCTTGTATATATAGTTGTTTTCCATAGTTATTGAGCCGACATGACAGTGTGAAGTGTTGTGTCTTGATTTGAGCCGACTTGAAGTCTGATTGAAGCCGACTTAAGGATGCAACTTTGATGACTTGTATCACTTGACATGAGGGTTGTATTTGAAGTAGATTTCGAGGATGATGACCTTGAAGAAGATGACTTGATGGAGGATCCTTTTGACAACCTAATGTTACATGATTTAAAAGCCCAAAAATTGGATCAATTTAAATTTGTAACAACTAGCCTAGACGTCCACAATTGGGACCTTAATCTAAATACGACCCAAGCATGAAACCCATGCTTTAATAAGTCGAATAATAATAAGTTATTTTGACAAATACATTAATAATGAAGACCGAACCTAGTTACATTCTTCAACATTATGTCTCCTAGAGCCTCATCCTGTTGATGAAAAACTTTTATTAGTTATCCCTTGGATAAGAACCATCATTTTCGTAAAGTCCTATAACTCTTTACTCTTCAACAATGTTCCCATATCTTGTGCCAAAATTCCATAATTGTGTCCATTAAAATTTATAAGATCTAGCTTGAAACTCATAATTTGACCCACTAATTTGATCCTAGATTAGTTTGTAATTAGAAACCTTGAACCAATCCACTCAACAAATATGACTTTTTAAGAGCATCTACAACTTGCATGAGACTTGTAGGCAACATGCCACATCTCAAACCATTTTCTTTAATACCATGTTGGAGAATCGAGGGATTTTGTATATTAGAAAACTCGTATTCTAAAATAGAGGTGGTGTCTAAATTCATTTTTATCACACCTAAGAACAACTAAACATAGTTCAACATACTAAGGATTGTAAGAAGAAAAATTATTTCCATACACAACACATATAATCTATTATTCACCATATAATAAATACACCCATAAGACCATCTTTTGTAGCACCAAGATGCAACCAACACATTCCATACTTTTCTTAAGATAAAATTGATAATAACATAAGAATGATTTGAATGCAAACTAAATGGAAATGAGTCATGGTATAATGGATGAATTCAAAAGGTTGAGTTGGAAATTCAAAAGATAATGCAAACCCTATACAAGGAATAAACACATCACAAGTAATATTGACCTTAGACAATGACGATAACAACTCCTCTTAACCACCCAAGCTAAACCTAATTGACATCCTAATTTATTTTTTATCCTTTTCTAATGCTTCATATATATGAAATTGAAATGAATAATTTTTTTTTTTCTATTTATAAAAACTATACCTCGAGCTCCATTTAAATTTGGATAGCATGGGTTGTCTTTAAAATAGATAAATTGAATTGACATTAAGCATAACCATATTGAAACCTCATCGAGAACATGTTTTGGCATTAAAGAATTAAATTTGGTGATAGTGTGGGTTTTCTTTAAAATAGATAAATTGAATTGACATCAAGCATAACCATATTGAAACCTCGTCGTGAACATGTTTTGGAAATAAAGAATTGAATTTGGTCATATAATAAGATTTAGAATTGTTTCTGATTGACTAAAAGCTTATTTTCCTTGTACACAAGGAAATAAGTTAACTAAGCAATAAAAAAATATCTTGCAATAGTGAAAGTCCACCCCTTAATGGCTTGCGAATGAATCATTTCAAATAATTTAATTTTACTTAAATAAAATTAATGAATTAGCTCTCACTCTATTTTGATTATAGAATACAATAAAAACAATTACTAAAAAATGACCGTTTTCAAATAACTTTCCATAAAATATGGTGATACAATATTAATAAAAATTATACACTTGAAATAGCATAGTCCCTTCCATAGAATGAGAGGCAAAGGATAAGATTGTTTTAACAAAAATCCAACACTAACATTTACCTTTTCGCGCCAGAGAGAGTAAGGGTTCCCTCCCTGCCTACATCTACATTTTCCTTGAAGACGTAAACATGGTTCCTCATTCTTCATGCTTTGTTTCCAAGCTCTAATCTTGCTCAAGCTTTCCCGATACAGGTTGTTCAATTTTACAAACATGTTGTGATGAAGGTGCTTGTAGGTCATGAATACATAGTTTGTTCATTGTTTATGTTAGTTTCATCATATGTTTTAACATAAAAGAAAGAACCCCAGAGGTTCAAAACCATAACCCTAGAATCAACTTCCTAGTGGTGCAACTTTTGCATAAAATCTCTGTTTGGGGAACACAATTAGTCCATCTGAAAGAACTATATTTAGGATTACAAATTTTGGTTAACCCTAGGGAATGACATAAAAACCTCTGGACCCATAAATGGCCAAAAAATATCATTTAGGACCTACAAATGACCGTAGAAGTTCAAGACCCAAAAAACCATAGAAAAAATGATAAGAAGATAAAGAACCATTGAGTTAGTGGAAGATGTGGGTGGCCACCAAATATCCACCTGGATTAGAGTGCCACATAAGTTTAGGGTGGGAGATAAGGTATGGTTGCATTTGTATAAAGAATACCTCTTAAGATCCCATTGGAAGTTCCCCCCAACTCTCCATTATGATATAGGCCTTACACCAACACAAAGGTTGTGGGTGAAGATGCTTCTAAATAAAAAATTCCCTTTTCTTTGGATTGAACCTTATACTTAATGTGGAGCTACTTCAACCATATTTTCCACCTCTCATAGGCACCTCATGTTCCTACTTTGGTGCACATGTCTCACTAGGAGCCATATTCAACAAAAATTTCCCCACTTGACGAAGGAACTTGACACAAAATGGACCACTTATTCATAAGGGGGGAAAATTGATTCAATATAATACTAGTGACCACCCACTTGTTACATTGATTCAACATTATTCCACGTCTTGGTAGTTATATTATAATTTTTTAGGTCTCAAACTTCTGGTGCCTTTTTTGGGCATTTCCCTTGCATTTTTGGCATTTGTCATAGGCTAAAGACACATAGTATGGACTGTATTGGTCCAACAAATTTCCTAAATGGAGTTTGCATGCAAACGTTGTAGCTCCACGAAGTTGATATATCAATTAGTCTCTTTGGGCCCACGTTATTTTTGGCACACCATTTCCTAGGGCTAGGGTTTTGGATTTTAAAGTTTTTGGATCTTAGGACATCATACTTTATGTTCAAAGGTAGTTTTGACATCTTGTAATGTTTTCTTTTGATTAAGAGTAGTTGACACATCTCTCTTCATAAAGAAGCTACCTCCATTCTGCTTAGTGTGTATCACTTTGCAATTTATAGTTATTTTCTATTTCATCCATTAATAGAATTTGGATTTTGTTCTACTACTCTACTCTTTGAAATATCTTTTCTATGTTTCCATTTATGTTTTTTCATAATAAAATCCCCTTCAAACCTCAGGTCTATCTATGGATTTTTTTTAGTAGAAGCTTCTACCTTTGGATGACCATGTGTCCTAATATTTGAATATTGGAGCAAATTGTCAACTTTTTTATGGTTAAGAACATGTGCTTCCTCATAAGATGTCATAGGTTCAAATTTAAAGGGGTAGAGTATGTATACCTTTGTAGAGTTTAGCGGACTCAAGTCCTTTGTCCTACAAACAATAAGATCACAATAAAAGTTCTACAAACAATGAGATCACAATAAGGTAAGATCACAATAAGAGTCCTACAAACAATTAAAGTCTCACTAAGGTCTTAAAAATATATTATTACTACTATATTACAAATTTTAGCTCTATTTACCCTAGATTAGCCTCAATAGCTATTTTTTTAATGAGAAAAAAAATGTGCTTAAAAAATATAGAGTAATGCTCTAACAATTTTAAGTAATAAAATTTTACAACTTCTTGTATTTATTTTTAATATGACAAAACATATGTCAAAAAATTATAACATTTGAACTTTGCCGGGCGTGTTAACCATTTGAACTTTGGTGGCTTATCAATTGGAGGGAAAGCTAAGGCACGAGCATAGCGTTAATGGAGATTTGAGGGTTTAGCAATTCTGGCCATTAAACATTTTTGTGAAAACAAAGCTTTCAGAGATTATGTGTAGTGATGGTTTTCGAGGACCTTTAAACAGGCAGAAAGGAGGGATTTTAGGCCGCCGTAAGTGTGAATTTAGGCATTCTGCTGTGCTTCATCGCGTTCTAAACTATCTTCATTTACTGACATGCAGACTCGTTCGACGTAATGAGCTGCCTCTGGCCTTTTTACACTCAGCTTGCTGCCTCTGCAATATCTGGGTAATAAGAGCAACAGGTTCTTGTTTCCCCTGCCACTTCTCAATATGGCTGCCATGTTTAGTGATTCAAAAAGGCTATTATTAGTCGTGGTTCTCTTGCTGGCAATAGCTCAGGCTTCTATGGAAACTGATAACGAGATCAAGGAGGCCCCCAAGATAGTTTCTCCTACCCCACTAGTGGGCGCTGCTGCTCCACCAGTTCGTGCCCCTGCCCCTGCCCCTCCAACTGGCGCTCCAGCTCCACCAATAAACTGCAAAACAGGGTGTGGAGAGAGATGCAAGCTGCACAGCCGGCCTAATGTGTGTATGAGAGCTTGTGGGACCTGTTGTGCACGATGCAAGTGTGTTCCACCTGGTCAAAGTGGAAACAGAGAGGTCTGTGGCTCCTGCTATACTGACTGGACAGCCCACAACAACCAGACTAAGTGCCCTTAGATTTCCTGCATTTTTGTGCCAAATGAGATCACTTGAACGCTATCAAATTCTTCCATGTTGCATATTGTATCTTTTGTAAAATAAATCTACTGTGCAAGATGTCAATTAAGGTTTTGATATTGTTGGAGGTTTACATTGTCTGGTGCCTCATAAATAAAGACAAGATTTTAATGTTTTTTTTTTTGAAATGCGGACTCGTTCATCTGAGATTTTGGGGATAGTGATGTTATTTTGACTGGTGTTTTGTTTTGATCTTCTGTTATATTTTTGAACTTAGATTTCCATGTTAGATGTTGGAAGGTCCTTCAAACTGGGGCTGGCATGCCAAAAGCAGCAATGTCACATGAACAACTGGTGAGGTGCTTTAGATAGTGGTTGGAATTCTAGTACCCGTTATTTTTTCTTCTGAATTTTATCCAGAAGTTGTAATATGCTTGCAGGAACCAGGGCTGTATTACGTATGGAAGAACCATAACTGAAGTTTCAGAGTGTGCTTCAAAGTTTTTTTATTATGTAATGCTTCGTATGCAGGTTCTCTGCTCGACATGGAAGGACGATGGCACTGCTATTTTCTCTGTTGGCTATGATAAACAAGCTAAAATGTGGCCATTGCTGACTAGGGGCCAGCCAGTGACTCTGGCTATGCATGATGCACCGATTAAGGAAATTTCATGGATTCCAGCAATGAACTTGCTTACAACTGGAAGCTGCGACAAGACACTTAAGTATGTATATGATGGTTTTCTTTGATTCCGTCTCTCTTTGCTTATTTATGTTATGAGGTTGCTTGTAAATGTTAGTGGAGTTGTGACCTTATGAATTTTAAACCCATTTGAGCACAGTGCCAAAAAATTAATATCTTTTAGGATTTGAGTGAAATAGAAACTTCTCATCTTGCCAATTCTTTTATAAAATTATATGAGATAAAAGGGAAAAAAAAATTGTTAGATTAACCTAGGTCCTAGATTAACTACTCAACATTCTTCGCTTACTCCCATAGCCTCGTACCTATGCAAACCTTGTTAGAAACAGAGACACCTTCCTTTTAATTTGGATCAACATTGTATTATGAAAATCTTCATATAAATTGTGTTGTCCCTGGTGATAACTTTTAATGCCTGGATCTCCTGCTTGCAGCTGTCTATCACTCTCTCCTTTTATTCTATGCACTTCTTCACAGGTATAGGACCAAAGGTTGACTGGAATATCGGCAACTTGAAGTTATTTAAGACTGCATCAACCTCTCCTCCAAACTTGAAGCAAATTTTGAAAGCTTCCTCAGCCTTTTCCTCTAAGGCTCTAGCCCTGTCGAGACATTTACAAGCTTCAGAAAAATAGATTATTTTCTCCAAGTCACGAAGCTGAGGAATGTCTACCCTCTCATCAGGATACTGTATTTGCCATTGAATGATGTCATCTAGCATATTTAGAATATTCTCCAATTCTTCCTTGACAGGCACCATCCTCTTTATATAATCATCAAACTTAGGAGTTTTATCTTTGATGCCCTGAATGCTCTTGTAGAATTATTTCTAAAACGTACTCAGTTCTTCTTGGATCTCAAGTGATTTCCCTTTAAACTCTTTAACTGAGTCTAGTTCACCTTGCTGCTGGAATTCTAGCTCTGTAATTATTTGCTTAGAAGCACTGAGTTCCAACTGAGCAACATAGACCTTTCTCTTCAGCATGGAAACATTATCACCTGTTACTTGGGCCATGGTAATACTGGCACCTGCAGCCATCTCTGGATCCGCTATTGTTTCATGAATGGAAACCTCCTCAGTGACAATCGCTCTCCCAACCTTATCATTTTGGAAACTCTCCTGTTGACTTTGTTCTTCTTGTATTCATAATTGAATGTTTTCAATACTATTACTGGGTCAGCCATGGTCATGGGGAAAAATTGCTTCTTCTCCATTTCTTCAATCCTACATGGTTCAACTGGAGACTGAGGAGTGGGGTTTATCTTCGGAGATGATGGAATGCCAAGGTGTTCAATCCTTTTATCTTTCCACATAGCTTATTCCTTCTTCTTTTGGAGTTCCTCATCTATTTTCCTTCGAAGCTCTTCATCTCTTTTCCTTTGTTTTTCCTGCTGCTTGATTCTTTGTTCATTTTCCAAAGCCAATTGTTTCACCAGGTCATCTTGTTCTGCTTTCCTTCTCAGTTCTTCTGCCTCCTTCACTGCTTGCTCTTCTTCAATCCTCCTCTTGAGTCTCTCTGCTTCTTTCTCCAATGCTTCCTTCATCTCCTTCACCTATTCCAACACCCTCTGGAGCTTTTCAACTTCTTCCTGGAGGTTGACAATAGGTGAAGCATGGGTCTGTTCGGCCTTCTTCTGAGGTCCTTGATTTAGCTTTTCTTTAACCTCAATGGATAAATAAGTCTCTTGAATATTTCCTCATTAGTATCCCTCTCATGAGTATAAGGCCACATCTGGTTGACAGCAACACAGTGACTAATAACCAAATCTTCAGGATCATGTTTCCTAAATTTTATCTCTCCAAAATGATATGATTCAATTTCACTGGCCTCTTTCATGGCTTGGTTGGTGTGATCAAATACATAGTATCTGATCCTGATAGGAAACTTGGGCCATATTGACCACTTTTCCCTCTTAAGAGTACTTGTCACTCGATGAGCAAATGTCTGATATAATATTTCCAACAGAACCACTATGTCTGGAGCATATAAAGGTATTAGATGAGGATCTCTCGATGCACCATCTCCATTAAACCATTACACCATACAGCATGGGGCTCACAAGAGGAGAGATGGAAAAAAAACAATACACCATCAATCTACTCTCAGAAGAGATGAAAACAATGCACCATCAATCTCCTCTTAGGAGAGATTAACATAGTACACCATCAATCTCCTCTGAAGAGATATGAAAATAGTACACCATCAATCTCCTCTTAGGGAGAGATGAAATTTTTACACCGTCAATATCCTCTCAAGGAGAGATGAAATTTGTACCTCATGATTGCAAGCTTTAGAACCAAATTCCCTGACCACATAGGTCTTACGGTAACCCGATGATGCTATCAAACCAATGCTCCCTCTCAAAGGGATCCTTAGCCATTCTAGGCTTCTTACATAATCTTCAACCTACTCAAAAGAAGAAAGGTAGCCATGTTGGATTTCAATACTTCTTTTATTAGTAACATCTAGTTATTCGTCCAGCTTTAACCAAAGCTTTGAACAAAAGAAAACACCAACAACCTATCAATGCTATTTCTTTGCTCAACAACACATTCTTGCAACTTTTTCTTCATCAAGGAAGTAGCCATGGGCTCACAATCCATCATGCCACATTCTCAACAAGTATTTTATCAGGCTCATGTAACACTTTCAATCAACTCCCTTTTACACTAAAGAGGTTCTCATCCTTTGTGAGAAATATATCATCAACACAGAGAGAATTTCACAAATTCGTCTTCAGTAGATCAACTTATTCTTTCAGGACTTCACCCTCATCAAAACGAAAAGTAGTACGTGGTGAGCCCTTGGGGGGAAGTGGGGTGAGAATGGGGGGGTTGTCAGCACGGAGAGAGAAAGAAAGAAGAGCATGGTCAGCAAAGGGGATGGGGGAAACAAAAAAGTGATGAATGAAGGGGAGGAGGTTCTGGCTAGAGAGGACATAATCAACAACGCTTGCTCCTCTACCATGAGGCCTACATGTGAAAAAGCAGGAGTTTGGAAAACGCAGGAGGCCATTAAGAATCCACAGCTCCTAAAATTCGTCCAAGTATAAAAGATGTCGACCATAGGTGGCAAGGGTCCCCAACACATCATCAGACATCCTGTGAAATCCCAATGACTCTTGATTGATCTCTTGGATGCAGTACACGTCCTCAAACCAATTGTGAAGAGGGATCTGGAGGGCTCTAGTGCAGAAGTTGAAGTCACCTAGAAGAATAACCTCCCCATCTGCTGAATACTGGGCTATGTTGACATACAAATCGACAAAGGGGTCCCCGTTAGGTCCATTATGAATGGCATATGATGAAGAAGCAGGAGGGAAGTAACAAACACCAATGTAAATGTCCTTGGGGAGAGGAGAGGCCCCTCGAACCCATAGTATTAAAAATCGGAACCGGTGACTGGACCGGTGGACCTAATGAACCCGCAACCGGACTGGTGGACCTAATGAATCGGTAACCGGACTGGAACCAGTCTAACTAGTACTGTTCAGGTCTAAATGAATGATTTTTAAAAAAAATACATTAAATAATTATTTTTTAATAAAAAAACTATTTTTAAGATTTGCAACCATGATTCCAAGCCAATAGAGACAAAATATGCAAAGTTTGCTCATTTATATACCATGTAAAGGTGAATATATCAAAATGGCATTATGGCACCGAGTGCAATACATATCATCGAAAAAATACATAAACAATGAGGCTCCAAATAACCCATAAATTCCAAAAACAATGCTACAAGCTATGAGCATTGAGGTCATTGGCCTACATAGTACAGTGACAATATACTACAAATCTACATATATGATATTACTAAATTCTAATTAATGATCAACATTATCACTTGAAAGTTGAAACTTCTAATCATGATCAAAGTTCAAACTCAGTTGGTTGAACTTGAGTCTCCCGACTCTCGACTGCCAAACTTTGCAACCGCTCCAGTCACAAACTTCTCTATTGGTTCAGTGACTTGAGTCTCAAACTTCTGAAGGTATTCTGCCCTAATATGCCCTATTACTTCATTTGGTGCTCCACATGGCTTTACATGGCCTCCTATCCCAACCTAGTGTTGCTTGAACCTGTAAATACCCCCTCCTGCAATAGATTTTTGGCAATATTTGCAAATCATTTTGCCATCAATCATATCACAATGAGCCCATGCAGTATCCTTGCCTTTTGGAGGCATGATGGCTACTACTTAGCTCAAGCAGCAAGCCTCAAACTCTATGCTGTTCCACTACTCCAGCAAAAACTCAAATCTCCAAGCTCTCAATCAAACACACAAAATCTCCAAATGAGATGGTGTGAGACAAATGAGAGGTTTCCCTTACTTATAAAGGATTGGAGAGGGTCTCCAAGATAGCTCCAACTCCAACTCCAAGCCTCAAAGATCACTGCTCCAACAAACACTCAACACTCTCCAAGCTCTCCATCAAACTCACAAACTACAAATGAGATGGTGTGAGACAAAGGAGAGGTTGCCCCTACTTATAAAGGATTGGGGAGGGTGTTTTTGGAGGGAAAAAACCCTCCCCTTCCCTCCAAATCAGCCCTAAACATCCTTGCTGGCCGTCCGTGGGTCCCTACAGCAACTTAGGTGCTGACTGGTCAGTTAAGGACGGAACCAGCCGGTCAGCATCGGTTAACTGGATTTTCAGGTTATATGCAGTTGCTGATTTGGTTTTTCAACTGGTTTGGACTGGCCAATGGTTTGACCGGTTTCCGGTTTGAACCGACCAAATTTTAACACTATGCTTGAACCTGAACCCACATTAACCTCGCAAACTCATCCGCAACCACAGAAGAAATCTTGCTCTAAAAGGAATCTCTGATGAAGCAAGCAACTCCCCCAGAACCTTTGATACCACCAGAATCCCTTGTCTGCTGCCTACAAGTTGAGAACTTATGGTAACCTGTAATGTCTGGGAGAGGTCGAACATGGCTCTCATGCGTCTCGGTGATGAATAAGATATTCGACAGTCGAAGAGAATCATATAATAGACATGGCGATGCCCAAAATGACCCATTCCCATTCCAACAATTGACAGAAATGGATGCCCCTTGTTTCCTCCCCCAACGATCCAGTCATTTGGAGGACCCAGAATGGGGCTTCCATCCAGGTGGAAAAGTGTCCCGAATCACTGCTTTGAGGTTCCTGATAACTGCCCATTTCCCTGCCTGACGTGTTGTTGTAACCAACTCCCTAGAGCGTTTGAGCTCAACAACTTGTGTTTTAGTGAGATCTTCATCAAGGAAGATCTTACTAGGAAGTGAGAATAGATTTCTCTTAGCTCTAAGAGCCCGAAGGCGATCAACCGCCGGCCTGAACCGGAGAAAGAGAGTGGAATCGTACCCAAGCCAAGCTCTATCAATGGTCACGTCCTGAAGATCTAGTTTTTCATTGAGGAACAGGGTCCCAACCACCATGGGGTCTGAGGATGTGAGAGGCAAAGGAAGTCCTCTCACTTTGAGGTTCAATTCTCGTGCTTGTCTAGTGCATTCTTCCATGAGTTTAGATTGTACCACCTCCTCAACTATGGCTAGAGAGGGAGCGAGGGGGGTATCCCTCCCTCTAGCAACCTGTGCCCATGAGCTGATGTGTGTTTCTGTTTCTTGTTTAAAGGCCGCTTGCTGAGCTTTGATCTCCTCCTGTTTGTTTTTCAGATCGAGAAGTTCAGCGTGTAGATTGTCATTAGAGGGGTGGTGGTGAACTGCTTGCTCCTTGTTGTCCCTCAACAACTTCTTTAGTGAACCATTCTCGCCTTCCATTACAACTACTTTGTTCCTAAGTTCATCAACCTCTCTTATTAGTGCCTGGTTAGAGGATTCAAGGGTTTCGGTTCCAACAAGATTTGAAAGAAGTCTTCGACACCTATGTCTATGTCGGTACAAGGTCCTGACGATGTCGTCACCTGCGGTTGATCCTAAGAAAGAAGCATGGAATCTTTTGAGAGCCGCTATTGTGAATTATTGTGGAAGCCCAATTGCAGGCACCCCAAAATTTTTCAACTTCTCTGTGCTAAACTTGGCTGCGAGTGGATCAAGATGTGGCCCGCACAAGAAATCGTTGAATAGGAAGGAAGGCCAAATCCGATATCCAGTACAACTTTTGTAGAGCAGAAAATGCAGCAAATAATATGATCTTATCGGGAGCTATAAGCGTCCATATTTGCCGCAGTGCTGTTGAACCTTTAATTAAACTGAGAGGGGGGGGGGGTGAATCAGTTTAATGCATTCCTGATCTTTTAAAACTTTTCATTAAGCTATTTACACCTTCATTTCATATCCAATTTAATGTGCAAGTAATCTTAGAATGCAAGCAGCAAGTATTAGTTTAATATAGCAGTAGACTTAATATGAGAGTTGCAGGTATTAAGCAGATGATACATATCAGATTCAATACATAACTATCATGCACAGAGACACCAGATATAAGTAGAAACCCATAAAGGGAGAAAACCACATCTTATTATTGTTGTGATGCAAAGGCAAGCTCCTACTCCCTCTCAACACTGTTTTTCTGCAGGCACCAACCTACAGGAGGCTCCAACCTCAATTCTGCAAGCTACAACTTGCAAGGAAGCACCAACTCCCTTCAATTTTCTGTAGGCACCAACCTACAGGAGGTTTCAACCTTTTTCAGCTACAACTGACAGCTATTAAGCTGAATGTTTGCTGATTTACTCCAGATATCAACTCTGTTCTGTATTTGCTCTTCTTCTCTTAATCTTCTCTGCTTTATTCTTCTATATTCTGCATTCTCTATATCTGCTCTCTCTATGTCTCTCTCTCTTATTTTTTGAGCTTATCCAATTGATCTTATATAGGAATTCTCACAAGACTGTTTGTATTCCTCTAGGAATTCAAAATGAATGGTCATACCTCTTAGTCTTCTGCCTCCTCATTTCTTTGTCCAACTCAATTTAAAATCATAATAATATGTACAATATTTCATGCTACAGTGGAATTTTTGTCTTTTCTTTAGGATACCTGCCTTTGCATCACAAGCAATAAAAAATTAATTACAACATTTACTTTCACATTTTAATTACATATTTCAATTTCACTCAGCTCCTTTTCCGAATTTTGGCTTTACTGGATTTGTCTTTTCCTGCTGCTGTTAAGAACCTGTTCTGCATGCTCTTTGTTAACTTTCATCTGCATATTCCCTATTTTCTGTTCTCGGGCTGCCTGTCTACATTTTCTGTTCATATATGAGTTAAATATAATGGTTTTAAACTCACATTACATTTTCAGTTCTTCCAACCTTATTCTCTTTTTCATTTTTCACTTAACTGTGTGTAAATGTATCCCAAACTTTCATTGCCCAATAATTTTCCCAATCCGGGCAATCTCCCACTTCTCCTTAATTCCACGCTGGCAAATTTAATTAAATAAACAAGTCTGGTTTATCTAAATTCAAAGGATTAAAATATTAATTCCATACTCCTATATAATTATAACCCGACAATATCTTATATGTACATATGCGCTAACTTCGCATTGTAACCCTCATACACAACATAATAGTTGACTATTGTGTTGGAATGTAATTTCATCTACCGGATCAGTTGCAGGCGGCAGCACGACGACTAGTTCAGCAGGTGCAGAGGGTTATCGCAGCGGCATGTTTGAATAGATCAACGGAGTACGGGAGGTCGAACCGTTCGACGGTTAATTGGAAGGCACCCCCCGTAGTTGACTGGCCAATCGAGGGTTGACCACCAATCAACGGCTATGATGAACTACGGGGCCTCACCCCAATTGATGCGTACGGGAAAATGGCAGCCCCCGTAACCACCAGGTAGTGGTGGCTCCGCCGACGTGCACCACCAACGCGCCACTTAACCATATACAACTATTATAACCATGAAAATTGACCTCAGCACGTACATATATTAACCCACACAATATATCCATACACCTGTTGCGACGTTCTTCAATTATTAACGAAATCCCATAGTACATCGCATACCATTATGAACCTGTGAATCATGATAAAATTCTTTTAATATACTCCGTCGAACCTTATAATAAATTAATAACCCAACTTCATTACATATATTTTCGCCGGGCCCACAATGCCATCAACCGCCAATCGAATGCACACAACATACATGACTTATCATCCACGCACCTTTATTAAACCTCGTGCAAGTCCTGTGATCGCCCATCGTTGGATAGCCTTTGCCCAGATCAACGGATCTTATTCATTTCGCTGGGCATCTTCTGTCGATCGTTAATGCGTGAAATTTCATTTTAATCAAAACTGCTTGGGACACGTGGCCAAATCCTAATGGAATCGCTCTGATTCCACGGATACCACCTTCCATATAAAAGTGGTGCGAAAAATACCAGAAACCGTCGTCACTGTTCCCCGTTCCTACTCGTGGTTCTGTTGCTTTACTCTAGGTTCCGGTCCTCCACGATTTCATATACATATAACTTTTCATCGTATTTCAGTTATATATATGACTATGGTTCCTTCCGCCTTTATTAAAACAAATCGCTCATATTTCAATGTATTGTCTTATTTTATTCTACTCCAATGCTTCGGCTTCTGCTGCCTATTTAATGTACAGAGGTTCTATCAAACTGTTAACCCCAAAACTCGTGGGATAATCAATACCATGACATCATTGGCTACCAGAGTTCAGAGATTGAGCCATTACACAGAGTCGACACCTTTCATCACAATCTTCCATCGTAATTTATCTTGTTGGTAACTACAGGTATGGCTACGCATACATTCCACGGCTCATACATTCCACATAGTCAATTTGTGTTCCACTGCGGGTTCAACGGTCTATCCACACATAACCCTCGCCACATAGTTTATTTATTTGACACAAAAACCTCGCCACAGAGTTTATTTATACACCATACCTCAAAATTGCACACTACAGCATCATAGACCCATTTATACCCCCAATTACAGAATCTCATGTAATGCAAAACTTCTTCACTACTCTGCACCTTGCATAGCTCTTTACATCAATTCATTTCCTTTGCTTCCTCTGCTTTTTCTTTGCTGCCTCTGCTTCTTCTCTGCCACCTCTGCTTCTTCTCTGCTGCCTCTGTTCTTTGCCATCTCCTTGCAACTGTTCCTGTCTCTGCATCTGTTACCTCCTTTGCCATCAATGACAACATTTCCAACAGTCTCCCCCTTTGGCATTGATGGCAATACTTTTCTCTGTTTGCCTGCTCTTTCTGTTGTTGTTTGCTCATCCTCCCCCTTTGAAATCAATGGCAAAGGGATACTTTTTTCATTTCCTATCTCTAAGTTATGTTTAGGCCCTCTTCTGCATGCTTCTCCATAGTGATGTAAAAGATTTGTTGAGAGAACACTTTTGAATTTGAGTATACACTGTAAATTGATACAGTTCTAGAATAATAGCTTGGTGTTCTTTTGCTTTAATCCTTTGATCCTAAGGACTTGATTCATGCTTTCCTTGCTGGCTGTTCTCCCCCTGGAATGATATTTTCGTTTTGTTCTCCCCCTGAAATTGTGCTTTCTCTTTATATCAGAGAGTAGCATCTGCAGATACTACCCCTAGTTTATCTCTCAAGTATTCGAATGGTTCTCTTGCAAGTGGTTTAGTAAATATATCTGGTCTCTGTTCTTTTGTTGGTACATAGTCCAGTTTTACTATCTTCTGAGCCACTAGTTCTCGGAGGAAATGATACTTGATTGGTATATGTTTAGTTTTTGAGTGAAGTATAGGATTTTTAGATATACTTATAGCACTTATATTATCACATTTGATTGAAATAGGCTCATCAATTCTTACCTTCATGTATTGAAGAGTTTGCTTCATCCACATGACTTGTGTACAACATGCTGCTGCTGCTATATATTCTGCTTCAGCTGTAGACAGAGAGATGGATGTTTGTTTCTTGCTTAACTATGCAACTAGGCTTTCTCCTAGATAGAATGCACCTCCACTTGTATTTTTTCTGTCATCCACACAGCTGGCCCAATCTGCATCTGTGTATGCTGTTAAAGTGAATTTTTTGGTTTTAGGATACCAAAGTCCGTATTGTGCTGTTCCTTGTAGATATCTGAGTATTCTTTTTATTGCCAAAAGATGGTTTTGTTTAGGTGTTGCTTGATATCTTGCCACTAGTCCTACTGCTAGCATGATGTCTCGTCTTGATGCAGTAAGATACAATAGACTTCCAATCATGGATCTGTAGAGTTTCTTATCTATATCAGCAGACCCATTCTCAGCGCATAGCTTGCAGCCTGTGGTCATGGGAGTTGACACAGGTTTGCATTCCTCCATTTTGAACTTTTTCAACATTTCCTTTAAGTATTTTTCTTGTGAGATGAATGTACCTGTGCTCCTTTGCTGAATTTGAAGTCCTAAATAGAAACTGAGCTCTCCAATCATGGACATTTCAAACTCTGATTTCATCTCTTCTACAAATCCTTTTGCTAGCTCATCTCTGTTGCTTCCAAACATAATGTCATCAACATATACAACAATAATTAGGAGTTCATTTTCATGGGCTTTTATGTATAGATTGTTGTCTACTCCACCTCTTTTAAAACCCTGTTTTTGCAAATATTTATCCAGTCTTGAGTACCAAGCACGAGGAGCCTGTTTCAGTCCATATAGGGCCTTTTTCAGTTTGCATACATAGTATTCTTTATCTGTCAATGAGAAACCTTCTGGTTGTTCCATGTACACTTCTTCTTTTAGATCGTCATTAAGAAAAGTAGATTTTACATCCATCTGATATACCTTGAAATCTTGGTAGCATGCAAATGCCAGGAACATTCTGATAGCTTCCATTCTGGCTACAGGGGCAAATGTTTCATCATAATCAAGTCCTTTTATTTGTGAGTATCCTTTGCAGACCAGCCTAGCTTTATTCCTGATTACTTGTCCTTGATTATTCATTTTGTCTTTGAATACCCATTTTGAGCCTATGGCATTTTTCTCGAAGCAGTGCTTAGGAACTAGTTCCTGTATTGTTTTTCTCAATTTGGTCCAATTCTTCATTCATCGTATTTACCCAAGACTTGTCCTTGGCTGCTTCTTCAAATTTCTTTGGTTCTATTTGTGACAACATGGCTATGTATACTTCTTCTATCTATCTTGGCTTAGTCGCCTTTCTTGTTTGCACTCCTACATTCTTGTTCCCAGATTTGATCTTCTGATGGTTCTTTTGAGTGTATCTTGAGGGGGTTTTTGAGTTCACTTCCAAGATCTTCTCGATGTTTTTCTTGTTTCATCATCATTTTGATCTTCTTTCTTCATTGTTGTCTAATGTACCGCAAATGATCGTATCTCTAGTAATGTTTGGAAGTTCTTCATCAAATCTCACATCAATACTTTCAACTATCTTCCGAAGGGTCTTTTCGTAGCACCCGTACCCTTTGCTTTTGGAAGCATATCCTAGAAATATCCCTTCATCTCGCTTCTCGCATCAAATTTGCCAAGATTTTCATCATTATTCTTTATGTAACACTCGCTTTCCAAAGATTCTCAAAATGTTTGATTGAAGCTTCGCTTCATGCCATACCATAGGGAGTCTTTTTTCAATCGCTTGGCCTTAAGTGAGCTTTATTAAGGATATGTACCGTGTGCACCGCTTTCCGCCTGCATGGTTCGAGCAATATTATTCTCTTTGCATCATGGCTCGGCAATTTGTTGAATGTATCCGTTTTGTCTCTCTCCGCTACTCCATTCGCCGAGGTGTCCCCCGCAATAGTAATTGTTGTTTTATGCCATGTTCATCGCATAAAGTTCACAAAGTCATAATCGTTGAATTCACCTCCTTCGTCCGATCCGATGCATTTTAGCTGTATCCTCATTCGATTTTCACTAATGCTTTAAATGTTTTGAATTTTTCAAAGCTTCCGATTTATTCTTGAGAAAAGCAACCCATGTCATTCCGGAGAAATCATTTATTATCAAGATAAAGTAGACTCTCCACTTGGTGTTTTAGTTCTCGTGTCCACACGTATCCATGTACAAGTTGCAGTGGTCTTATTGCTGATAACTCTTCTTCTTTAGATTTAAAGGATGCGACTTTGTTTCCCCAACCGACAAGATTTGCATATCGTGTTTGAGGGCCTTTTATTTCTCGGCATATCTCCCCGACAAATTTTCTTTCTCGCTTAGTCTAATGATATGGTCAAAGCCGAGATGTCCCAATCTCCTATGCCATAACCATGACTTCCTCGATTTTGCTAAGATGAGCAGTGCTTCATCCTCTCTTAACTATGTACACATTACTCTCTCGTTTGAACACCTTTGAGCAGATTTTTCCCCGTTGTGCTTGATCCGACTACGTCAACCTTGTGCCCTAAAGAGAACTTGCCACTTTTATCACACATCTCATCTGGGACACTCGCAAATTTTATTTCAGCCTATCTACATATAATACATCTCTGGGCCTTTCCTCCCCGCTAATGACCATGATGACCGATCCTTTTCCCTGATCTTTCCCCGATTTGTCATTTCCAAAAGTGACATTGCCCGATTTCTTTTTCATCAAGAGTTAAAAATTTGTTTTTGTCTCCTCGTCATGTTTTTAGAGCAGCCTCCATCGTCCAAATACCATTGACTCTTCAAGTCTTGGAGTTAGCTAAAGCAAAGTCAGCATTTATTCACCTTCTTTATCCACCTGAGGCCCCTTTTGCTTGGTATCTTTGTGAGGTGATGACCATATCCTTAGAGAACACTTGGAAGATATATGTCCAACTTGATCGTATATACAACATTCGATTATAAGCCATGTTAATCTGTGAGCATGAACAAAATTTCTTTGACTCATAAACCTCCTCGAGGTATTGAAATATCAGCCTTTGCCCATACTTTCTACATTCAATAATTCTACGGCCAAAATCCTTACAATAAAAACAAAACACCATAGAAATTACTTCGTACACCATGGGGTTGTCTCTTCCATGCTTGCACTACTGTTTGAATCATTCCTCCTTGTATGACAATATGCGTTAATGTGTCCCGCTTGTATGCATATAACAGTAGTGGCATTCTTTATAGGAGGAAAGAATCTCCTTTGATGGCTTCCAAATTTGATATAATCGTAAATATGATCCTTTCTCTCGTTGTCTTAGTATTTGTTACAATCTTTGTTATTAGAGGTTTTTCCCTGGTCTCTGCCTTTCTCTATTACATGTTTTTTCCTTGTAGGAATTATTTGAGTCGCTTCATCACTCTTCTTTTTCTTTCACAAAAATTATTATATTTTTGTTTCCTTCTTTTGCCTTTACTTGATTCTCCTTCATACCTCATCTCATTTTTTATTAGAGGAGATCTTTCGAGCATCCAAGATTTCATTCAATCTACTTAACTTGTCATTTGAGAAGGGTATATAGAAAATTTCTCGTTGAGCACTTTCTAATTTCCTTCTCGCACACAAGTAATTTCTTCTTCAGCTTCTATTTTGAAGTTTTACTTTGATTTGTCAAGTAACATATCTTCATCTTCTTTGCTGAATTCAAGCTTTACCTTCGCCTACATGGAGTACTCGAATTTTAATTTCTTCACACATTTGAGGAGAATCTCTTTGTTTTATGTATTTTTAGTTCGAGTCCTGCCAATCTCCTCCGGTAACACTTTCAGTCAAGATCGACTTCCCCTTCTTCTTCTTCTTCTAGCAAGAGTCCTTCAAGATCTTCTATGGCCACCGCAAAAATTCCAAGGTTCCCTCTTTTTCTCCTCGAGGGTTCATCCGAGTCTTCGCATGCACCGCTCGTCTTCGTTGCCACGAAGGATTTTCTCGCCGAATTTCTTTCCCTTTTCTCTCCGCCACCCTTTCATGTGTCTTTCTCTCGATTTCTCCTGAGCTTGATTTCTTACTTTCGTGAGGACATTTAGCGCATAAATGTCCAACTCTTCCACAAGCGAAAGCATTTAAAAGGAATTTTACCTTTGTATCTACCCGAGCCTCTATCCAATTTTCGACAAATTTAGCCTCTTCTTCATCGAGCAGGAGCACATGTCTTCCTTTTCTTCTTTCTTCTTTTCTCGTCTTTTGAATGTCGCCCTCCCTTGTACTTGGCTTCTTCCGTGGGAGCCTCATCTCATAGCCGTAAGATTTCCTAGTAGTTTGTTCATGGTCAAGGTCTCTCAATCATTGTTTCTTCTATCACAGACACCTTGGGATTGAACTGATGGAAGAGATCTAGAATATTTTGTACAATTATACCTTTCCGGGTATTGTTTCTCCAAGAGCTTACATCAAGTAATACCCCTCGCAACTTTTCTTAGCTAGAAGAAGTCGCCAATATCTTCATCATCATTCATTTTTAATTTTCAAAATGGGCTCTATATACTTGAATTTTGGCGTCTAACCTTTATTTCCCTGGCGGATATTCTCTAGAGTGTCCCATATCTTTTTTCTACTTCATCGTGCATTATTTTGATAAACCCTACTACATAGTCCATTTACATTGCATTCATCGTTTTTGCATTAGCTACAAAGCTTTGTTTAGCTTCTTTCTCTCGTATCGCCTGACTTTGTGACATATCCAATTTCCACAAGATCCCAAACTTCTAATCCTAAAGACATTATATAAGCTTTCATTCTTATTTTCCAAAAGGCAATAATCAATTCGTAAAGAAAGGGGCTTTATTGGTTGAGTTTCCTTCTGACCTTCACATCTTGAGAGCCTAGGATCTCCTTTCTTACTTGTTAAATTATATACAAGGGAACTCGCTCCATACCACCGATGAACCTTTAATTAAATCGAGAGGAGGGGGGGTGAATCAATTTTAATGCATTCCCCGATCTTTAAAACTTTTCATTAAGCTATTTACACCTTTCATTTCATATCCACCATCGTGCAAGCATCTTAGGAATGTAAGCAACAAGTATTAGTTTAACATAAATAAGAGACTTAATATGAGAGAAAGGTGTATTGCCGTATGATACATATCAAATTCAATACATAACTATCATGCACAAGAGACACCAGATATAAGTGGAAACTCATAATGGGAGAAAACCACATCTTATTATTGTTGGTCATGCAAAGGTGCCCCTACCTCCCTCTCACCATCGTTTTTTTTTTGTAGAAAATTTAACCTGCTGTGAGGCTCCAACTCTCAATTTCGCAAGCTACAACTTGCAAGGAAGCACCAACTCCCCTTCAATTTTCACTGTGAGGCACCAACCCCACAGGAGGCTTCAACCTTGTTAGCTACAACCGACAACTATTAAGCCGAATGTTTGTCGATTTACTCCGTATATCACTCTCCGTTCGTATTCGCTCTTCTTTCTTAATTTTCTCCTCGCTTTATTTTTCTATATTCTCGCATTCTCTATATCTCGCTCTCTCTCTCTCGTCTCTCTCTCTTATTTTTTGAGCTTATCCAATTGATCTTATATAGGAATTCTCACAAGATCGTTTGTATTCCTCTAGAATTCAAATGAATGGTCATACCTCTTGGTCTTTCCATTTCCTTACTTTTTGTCCAACTCAATTTAAAAAATCACAATAATATGTACAATATTTCATGCTACACAAAGGAATTTTTGTCTTTTCTTTAGGATACTTGCCTTGCATCACAAATAATAAAAAATTAATTACAACATTTACTTTCTACATTTTAATTACATATTTCAATTTCACTCACTCTCCTTTTCTTCAATTTCTGGCTTTAACGGATTTAATTTTTCCCGCCGTTATTAGAACCCGTTTTTGCATGCTCTTGTTTCACTTTTCATCTGCATATTCCCTATTTTTTGTTCTCGGGCTGCCTGTCTACATTTTATGTTCATATATGAGTTAAATATAATGGTTTGAAACTCACATTACATTTTCTGTTCTTCCAACCTTATTCTCTTTTTCATTTTTCACTTAACTGTGTGTAAATGTATCCCAAACTTTCATTGCCCAATAATTTTCCCAATCCGGGCAATCTCCCACTTCTCGTTAATTCCACGTTGGAAAATTTAATTAAATAAACAAGTCTAGTTTATCTAAATTCAAAGGATTTAGATATTAATTCCATACTCCTGTATAATTATAACCTGACAATCTCTTATATGTACATATGCACTAACTTCGCATTGTAACCCTCATACACAACATAATAGTTGACTATTGTGTTGGAATGTAATTTCATCTGCTGGATCAGTTGCAGGCGGCAGCACGACGACTGGTTCAGCAGGCGCAGAGGGTTATCGCGGCGGTAGGTTTGAATAGATCAACGGAGTACGGGAGGTCGAACCGTTCGACGGTTAATGGGAAGGCACCCCCCGTAGTTGACTGGCCAATCGGGGGTTGACTGCCAATCAACGGCTATGATGAACTACGGGGCCTCACCCCAATTGATGCGTATGGGAAAATGGCAGCCCCCGTAACCACCAGGTAGTGGTGGCTCCGCCCACGTGTACCACCAACACGCCACTTAACCATATACAACTATTATAACCATGCAAATTGACCCTCAGCACGTACATATATTAACCCACACAATATATCCATATACCTATTGCGACGTTCTTCAATTATTAACGAAATCCCATAGTAGATCGCATACCCTTATGAACTTGTGAACCATGATAAAATTCTTTTAATATACTCCGTCGAACCTTATAATAAATTAATAACCCAACTTCATTACATATATTTCCGCCGGGCCCACAATGCCATCAACCGCCAATCGAATGCACACAACATACATGACTTATCATCCACGCACCTTTATTAAACCTCGTGCAAGTCCTGTGATCGGCCACCATTGGATAGCCTTTGCCTAGATCAACGGATCTTATTCATTTCGCTGGGCATCTTTCGCCGATCATTAATGCACGAAATTTAATTTTAATCAAAACTGCTTGGGACATGCGGCCAAATCCTAATGGAATCACTCTGATTCCACAGATACCACCTTCCATATAAAAGTGGTGCAAAAAATACTAGAAACCGCCATCACTGTTCCCCGTTCCTACTCGTGGTTCCGTTTCTTTACTCCAGGTTCCGGTCCTCCACGATTTCATATACATATAAATTTTCATCGTATTTCAGTTATATCTATGAATATGGTTCCTTTCGCCTTTATTAAAACAAATCGCTCATATTTCAATGTATTTTCGTATTCGATTCTGCTCCAATGCTCCGGGTTCTGCTGCCTATTTAATGTACAGAGGTTCTATCAAACTGTTAACCCTGAAACTCGTGGGATAATCAATACCACGACATCATTGGCTACCAGAGTTCAGAGATTGAGCCATTATATAGAGATTAAGCCATTGGCTTTGTTAAAAATGGCGATAATTTCAAACATAATTCAAACAGTGAATGCTAACTGATTCAAACGCCCGGAATGTTATATGTAACGCCCGACTGTATAAAAGATTCTCTGAATTTATATATATATGTACATATTCTTGGAATAACATCTGTGGCTCTGCCTCTGCCGCTTCTGTCAGTCTGCCTCTGCCTCTACTGCTATGAAAACGGATCTGTCTCCGTATTTTCTTCCTCTACTTGTCTCCTTTGCTTCATTCATTTGCTTCTTTGCTTCCATTATCTGTCTTTGTCTCCTTGTAACTGTTCCTGTCTCTGCATCTGCTGCCTCCTTTGCCATCAATGACAACATTTCCAACAGACGTGTCCTAATATGATTGGATCGCGTGCAAAAAGTGAATTTCCTCTTACCACTTTAGAGTCGCACGAAAACCACTCAAGCCCAATCCAAAACTGCTCCCATCATATCTACAATAAATTCAATTAAACTGTGATTCGACTTATGGTTTAATACATTAAAACTTATGTTTTTACATTACATTTCACCTATTTGCACCATTTAACCTATGAAAACATTTGCAGAGCCTCCCTTGACTATTTGCGAAGCTATTTTCTAAATCGGTTGCCATTTGAACGACCATTTTTCTCTGAAATTGACTCACAAAGAATTCCATAACCTCTGACAACCTAATTTACCTGAATTGAAGACTGTGAATGCAATTACAACTCCTTCGACCATAATTACACCTTTTAAAGGTATTTTTTCTGTCAATCCTATCCAGAATACTTCAATTTCAAAGGAGAAATCATCCTTTTATCAGCCATTTCCTTTAATTTAGTTGAATTATCCATACAAGAAATCCAAAAACATCCAAAATATAGGGGAAACCCTGTCAAATTTTCTCCAGAATTCTTCCTCTCCATTTTAGCAGGTTTTAGCCACTCCCTAATCATTTTCATTGTTGAACTTGATCAAAGCCATCTTTTGTGCATTAAAAACCCTTTTTTATCATCCAGAACCCTGCTCAGAGTCCAATTTTGCCAGAAAAATCCTTCAAATATCCCTTGTTTCCAAAAGAGAACTTAGAAAATAGTTTAAACTTGCTTTGTTGAGGTAAAAATGACTAAGAAACAAGTAACCCCCAAATCAGGAGGCCCAAAATCTCAGAAGAAAGCCCCAACTAAAATACCTCAGCTTGAGCCTTCTAAACTTGATAAGCCCACCCTTGCACTTACTGCTGATTCTACTGAAGTTGTTAGACCTATTCAACCTCTAGTAACTTCACAAGAAAATATTTCACTAGTTGATCTTGATTACAAAATATTTTATTCTTCACTTGAGTTCAACCTATTAGAGGTCCATAACTGGTGTTTTGGAAAATCTGTAGAAAAAAGTGACAAGGATGTACCAGTGCGGGATTCTAATCTACCAAAGTATATTGTTCCACTTACTCATTCAGCCCATGACTTTGTCAGACTGTGTCAATCATACTATCTCCCAGATCACAGATGCATTGTCAATAAAGATAGGGAGGTTATATTCTATATTAATGCTAAATCCATAAACTCAATGCTGCAATTAAACCATGACCCCAATGCTGTTTCATTGTCTATAGAGGATTTAACTCAACTTTACCTGGACTTGAACTTTGCTTCTAGATTCAACATCTTTCAGACTTTTTTCCCCACACATGTTGATATCCCTAAAGTCAATCCTCCATTTGATACATTTGACTTTCCTGAAGAAACAAGGCAGATTGTTTCTATGTTGTCATTCATACTGGGGTATTATAATGATGAGTATACTGATGTTGCTATTTTGGTTTTTCTGTCTACTTTAAGTCCTGGCCGACCTCCATTTAATGTATACAATTTTGCCAAGTTTATTGCAGAAAACATGCATTAGCAATTGTCTAGATTGCTAGAAGGAGTTTTTAGATATACTTCATATCTAATTCATCTCTTTTTGTATTACCAAACAGACAAATTTCGCATTGAGTTTTAGAAGAAAGATCCAGAAGGGAATTTACTTTCAGTTGTATTTTGGTCATCTATTTTGAGGAAAGGGAACAGGGAATACACATATGCAAACTTCAATGACTTTTTTATAGTACCTGCAATGAATTTGTTGAATAAGGAAGAAACCCTAGAATTAATGAAGAAACTAAGAGGATCTTACAGCTATCTGAGAGCTGTAAAACATGGGACTGGTACTTATATAAAACTCACACATAAATCAGAGTGTATGGTGCACTCTTGGCCCCATATAAACTACCTAGATTTGTGACTACAAGGATTTTTGCTCTAGAATATTTGAGGCAAATTTTGAATGTAGATGAAGTCAATTTTATGGCCTCTAGGAAGAAGACTCAGTTTAAACTTGAAAATCAAGTTGGGCCATTCATTGTTAACAACAGAGAAGCATTCAATGAAATTAATATCAAGATGAAAGAATACAAATTCCCATACAGTTTTATGTGCAATTATGATCCTCAGGGTGTTTTAAGCCAAATCAGATTGAAATACAAGTTGTCTGCTTTCTTGCATGATTCCAAGCCTCAAATTGAAAAATTTTCCAATAAACTTGAGTGGGAGGCAAATACTTTATTTGATGATGACTCGCAGGGCATACAGGGAGACAGTGAACAGGATAAACAGGTGGATCAAGCATAGGTTGCTACAGGTAATAAAGAGGTTGAAATCTCTCATAAAAGAAGTAGAGAGGAAGGTAATTTTACAGAAGAAACCATTTTGGATAAGAGATTCAGGATTCCCTACACTAAGAAGAGTAAATTGACTGATGAGGAAAGGGATAAATCCATTGATGTGGATGATAATAATGGCCATCAAATTGATGATGAGGCCACCTTAATTGTAAATGAAACACTTAAGGAGCTTCAAAATTTCCAACTTGAAGCACAAAATAAAGACACCATCTGGTTGAGAAACAAACAAATGTTGATATTCCTTCTTCTTCCAAGGAAACAGACAACAAAGAGTCAGATATTCAAGTCAGGTTCAGACAAATTAGAGAGAAAAATGAAGACATAAAAAACGAAGTCTTCTCTAAGTTTCTAAAGGAGAAGCCTGGAAACAAAGACAAAATTCTATCTTCTTTTTATTACTCTTCAAACAAATTGGAAATGTATTTTCTAAAGCCCATAGTGGCTGTGCCAAAAACAATTGCAGACTATTCAAAGACAGACTTAGAAGTGGATGCAAAGGTTGTCGATGAATTGGACCAAATAGATTTTCACAGGAGTAATACAGAGATGCTATATTCTAAAATAGTCAACAAGACTATGAGTTCCATTAAGCTAAAGAAAACACTAATAAATATTTAGAATCAAATGAAGTTGGATAAAGCATCATTACATGCCAATGGCATAAGAATTAAAGCATTGGAAGACATAGTAATTGAAGTAGGAGCTGATCCAGCAAAAATTGAAGGGGTAAAGCCCATAATCAGACATAAAAATGAGGATATAGCAGCTCTCAGGAGACAACTGAAATTGCCTCAAAGTGAACACCCTCAGGCAAAGGAAATCATCCAACATAAAAATGAAAATGATGAGTTGAATCAACTAGTTTTGAAAATGACTGCACAAATCCAAGAAATGGAAAAACAATCTCAAGCATTGATGAATGAGAATGAAGCTTTGAAAAAGGCTAAAGAGGTTATTCCAATATTTATTCCAATTGTAAGCATTGTTGTGCCATCAAATCTTGCAGAACATCTTGCACCATAAGGGAAATTGGTAGCTGCAGTATCAATATCATCCAAAGATGTTTCTGCTACTGATTCCTCTAATACACAGGTACAGACAGGTATAGAAACAGGTGCCACAGACTTGGTCAAAGCTATGGTGGAGATGACCTTAAAGAACAATGAGATTAAGAATTTGCAAAAAGCTAATAAAAACTTGGAGTCTGCTTACAAAGATGTTATCATCACATCCAAAGGTCATGAACAGAGAGTTAAGATATTGGAAGAAAGAGTGCTAAAACTTCAAAAAGAAGTGCATTTGACTAATTAGGTTGCCTATATAAAGAATCATTTGTGGGGAAAGATAATTAAAGGTATTCATTCATAATGGCCTTCAATACAGATAATTTATGAACAAAGAGATCTGCTACAGGCTGCCTTAGCAGAAATTGACAAAACTAAGAAGGACTTTGGAAACAAGCCCACACAAGAATTTCAAATCATAACATTTTTGAATAGTAAAAACAGGGAGGAGTTGGAAGAATTAAAAATTCCTAACAGGACTGAAGCTATCCTTCAGATCAGAAAGGTCCTTACAAAGAGAAATATCATGAATAATATGGAGGAGAGATGTGATACCATGAAATTCTCCATTGACAAATTCAAGACTAAGTATAATTTATTGCTAGAAGTTGGGCTACCTGATATACATGGATTTAATGAGAAGTTACTGACACAGAAGGATTATGATGATAAGATTAGAGCCCATGCAAAAGAACAAGCAAAGAAACCATTGCCTGAAGGATATCCTAGTGGCAAAGTGGTACTGGAATATTTTGAAAATTTGTTCTTTCTGCAACATGAAATTAAACATATGTTCATAGTGAAGCCCAAATTTTCAAAATATACTGAGGCTGATGAAAGGTATAGGAAGCTAAAGAATATGAAAATTCCCACTCGAGAACAATGGCAAGAATTCACAGACCTTATGTGAATTTGACAGGAAAAGAGCAGGGAAACCATTGAGAAAATCATATTTTTACCTTAGGGTGAAAGTACAGGGTCAAAGTGTATCAGAGTCAAAGAGTATCAGTGAATGAAAATTCTACTGCTAGTCATTTTTCAAAGTATAGCAATAAAACAGTGAAAATCAAAGATAAAGAGTATCAGGATTGAAAGTGAAAAGAAAGAGTGATCTACAAGCCATCTTCCACGAGATAATGCATCCAATGCCAACAATGCTCCCAGCAAATCATTAAATCATTTTGATTAGGATAATCAGTTCTATATTTTCTTCTAAAAGAGGACAACTTGCAAATTGTTTTGCTGTTGTCCCTCTTCTTATGTTATGTTTCCTATTTTTCCTTGAAACATCATCTCAAACTTTGAGATATTTTGTAAACAATTCGATTGTATAAATACTTCATCTTTTGAAGTATTCAGTGTGGAATAAAATTTATCAAGACTACTATAGTCACTTTGTTGGATATATTGAAGTTTGTGTGAGTCAATTAGTAAAGCATCAGACTGGAATTGAGATTAAAAACATCATAACTTAGGATTCTTGTGCTAACCAGATAACTCTAGTATTTTCCTGTTTTCATTGTGTTATCTTTCAAAAGTTTCCATACATTCATTTTAATGTTTTTCTGTCTTTAATGATTAACTAGGAGAGTTTAAACAGGATTAGTGATAAAAAGCTCCCTATTTTTTACTAGTTGTTCATGATTATGTCTTCTGCTCTATAACCGGACTATAGAATTCTTAAATGCTCTAAGTCCTTGTTTGATCCCCTCCTTCAATCTTCATTTATGTAACTTAAGGATTCTTAATTGCCCTTTTGTTCATATTTCACCCATTCCATCAAAAAATCCTATTCAAAAGCCTTTGAAGGTCATCTACCGTGCCCTTAGTACATTTGCATCTTTAAGTCTTATTTCCTAGTTCTGATTGCGTAGAAAGTTGACTCCATAGCCCAATGATCTAGTATATCCCTCTGTGGTTTACCTTGAAACACCTTTTATTCCCACCACACTTTCAAAAAAAGTCCCACTGTCCACTCATAGCTAGCCTAAAACCCATTACAAAACAAAACTAAATCTTAAGGAGAGATCCCTCTCCGGAACTCAGGAAGGCTAGATCCTGAATTCTAAAAGAGGTTCTTGGTTACCCCTATTTTTCTTAACTACAAAAAATCCTCACCCCACAACCTGAGAATTACTAGGGTGATAAGCTAGAGGATAGTTTGAAAGATGTAGGTTGTGTTGGCCCCACACTCACTAGTACGATCATAACTCTTCTCTTTTATGCAAATATTATTCTTTTAGCAAGGAGCTATTACAACCTTGGAAAGAAACTAAAAATCTTCCAAGGTTTTTACTCCAAGATGAGCATGACTATTAATATCGACAAATCTAAGTTGTAATAATTAAATCCAAAAATAGCACCTATGATACTTCATTACGACAACTCCTCAGAGTAAATTCCTTCATACAAATATCTAAAAATCTTCAACCATCATAAGGTCAATTGGAATTGTAACATTCATAAAACGATAAATATATGTTGGAAAAATTACTAGGGCTTGAAAATAATTGTAAGCCAACAATTCTTTGATTTGGGATTAAAAAATCTCCTCTTTGAGACTCTCGTAATTCTTGTTATTTTATATGGAAGTAAGGTTTGGTGTTTCTATATATCCAAATAACTATGGAGGAATAATGAATAGATCAAAGAAATGTATAACCAAAAACCTCAAGATTAAAGGAAATACTCTCTATCCTATCCTCCTGATTGAAGCAACCCTTAACCCTGATTGAAGCAAGTATTTTCCCCATTGAAGGCATAACTATATGACTAGGTATCTTATTTATAAGAAAAAATTGTACAACATGGAAACCAAGAGGTTTCCTAAAAAAGCTTCTAACTTTAGCCAAAACCCCCATCTTTGGCTCATTGAGCAAGGGTGGCATAAGGATTCCTAATTTTGGTCAGATCATTGGTAAATAAAGGAGGAGATCATATTGCATAATCTAGGTAGCATTAAAAATATTATTCCTTCCAAATATAAGGAAAAATTGTGGGGTAAAAAAGAGCTAGAGGGAAAAAGGAAACTGAGAATTATAAAGAGGTGGTCAATCCCAATCTAGAAAACCAAAATTATCTTTCTATTTAGAAAAGTGTTAAGAAAAAAATGACCATTGCCAAGATATGAACTAATTCTCATGAGATTCATAGTGAAACAAGGCGTCCCTCAATTTCCAAATTCCATGGGATGAAATAATTTTTCACCATTGAGATCCTAAGAGGGTTGAAGATGAAAATCAATTTATTTTAGATTGTCCATCTTATACTCACATTCTACCTAATTTTTAAAATATTTGTCACAGTACCAATATTCTTGATAGTTGAAGTCAACAAAACTAAGGTGAATTAAGAACTCTTCCCACATTTCTTTTTGAGCATATAAATAAAATGTTAAAGAATTCCTATTACTTTTATATCTTCTTAAAATCCAGTAAACCATATAGATCTTAATAGACAATAATTATCATCATCATTATAATAACAACTTTAATAAAATATTTAATTATTTTAAAATCTATTTAAAAATTACATTTCTCCATCCAAAATTTATGCATACTACCTCTTTTGAAAGGATAAGTATTTTAAAAGTAGGTATCCATAGGTTGACATGGCAATGCAAAAAGATTTTTTAAGGGTACCTATAAGCAGAGGTTAAATTTGACTAGTATCTACCTGTATTTTCCTTATTTAACCATCAAATATTGCACATTTTAAAATATGCACATTGTTGAGATTTCAAGATAAAAATAGACTCGTCCATAGTGGATATTTGGACTTATTAGAAAAATCTCAGTCACGCCATGTGATCCTACAATGTGCACACTTAAGCATAAAGCATAAACATTCAAGCCTAAATCTTAAAATTTGAGGATCACACCACATGTCCACACCCATGGGTCATTGACATTTTATATAGGGCAATCACTAATTTTTTTTTTTGTAGGGGAACTAGATGGGTGAAGTTGGGTTACACTTTTTACCCTTTTTTGAGAAAAAACTTTCATTTTTTTTATGTTATTCAACTTTCTGCAAGCTAAAAAAAATTTCTGTTTAGAATTTCATTTTGCAATAGAAATAAAAGTTGTCAGAAATTTTATTAGCTTTCTATTACTTATTTTTTGGAATTTTTTTATACACATTTGATATGTCAACTTAGCGTTTCTTTGAGTGTGTGTTTTTTAACAATCAAAGGATTCATAAGAAGTCATGTTAATACGCAATGTTGTATTCTTTGAAACTTTGTGCTTTTGAGAAACAAAATGTGTTACAACAATCTAGACATAGTCTACTTCGGTTTCGTCATATTTACAAAGTCAACGGATGCATATCATAATTACTAGAATTTTTTGAACTGGTCCAATATGAAAAAACTGCATATTTTGAATATGTTTCGCGACGCAAGAAATTTCTTAACATATAAGTTATAAACTAAAAATCTAAAAACTACCCATTAGAGACGACGGACCAATGTAATGCACCATAATTTTTTTAGTTTTTTTTACATTGTATTTTGGAAGATACAGAATTATGATTTCACTAAATAATAATGACCCTCAGAAATTGTTTGCACCCATTTAATTACAAAATTAATTGAAATTAGTAAATATTTATGAAATTATATAAAATTTATATTTCCTAAAAATAGATTCAATTCTAAAAATGGTTGTCTTGGTTCCGATAGTTGATTCAGAATGTTTCATGGATTTTAATCAGTCCAAAATTGCATATATGTATTCAGAGCTTGGTTCTGTGTAATTGCTAATGCGTTAGTTCAGCCGAATTTTTTTTTGCGCCAACGGCCCATCAATTCTGATGACATAAAAGTTCGGCCGAACTTTTACTCAATTTTCCGTTGGCTGGAAAATACCACGGAGCCCGTCCAAAAAACATTTCGCGGCAAAATAAATTGCGGCGAAATCATTCATTATTTTCACATATTTTTGCACATTTGGTCTGATTTTACAAAGGTATTCGTCTAATTTTGCAAAGAATTGTTTTGGGTTTAAGGATTTTTCTTGGAGGTACATTCAAAGAACAATTTTGCAAAGGATTGTTTTGGGTTTAAGGACTTTTCTTGGAGGTACATTCAAAGGACATTTATTGGAAGTATGTGATACTTTTTTTGGATGTTTTTTGGGCTTCATTTTTTTTGAAAGTATGGAATTGAGCTTAATTTTCATTTTTTTTGAAGGTATGGATTTGGGCTTAATTTCGAAAGGACTCTTTTTAGGCTTAATATTCAAAAGACATTTTTTGGACATTTTTTGGAAGTATTTTTTAAAGAGATATTTTTTTAGAGGCTTTTTTGAAGTATTTTTTTAAAGTGACATTTTTTAAGAAGTTGGAATTAATTTTCAATGGACATTTTTTGGAGGCATTTTTTGAAGTGACATTTTTTTAGAGTACATGTTTTGGGTTGAAGTAAATATTTTATAATGATTTTTTAAAATGAGTTTTTGTCTAACTTTTTAAATGGAATTTTTCTGTAGGACTTGGAAGGAAATATTTTGAGCTTCGTTTCATTTTTATAAGACCTTTTTTTCTCGGATTTTTTAATGTAAGTGTTTTGGATTGAAGTATGTATTTTTTGTAAAAAATTTAAAATGAGTTTTTTGAAAATTAAAACTTTTGTGATGTTTTTTTTAATTGAGTTTTTGCCTAAATTTTTGAAGGAATTTTTTTTAACTTCATACTCTATTATCATGGGAAATCGAAAGAATTGTACAAGAAAATATGATTAAAAAAGAGACCCTGAGGAACGTAGAGAAGAGACAAGACAATCTCGCAAAAGAAATATAGAAGCACTCTCAAATATTGAAGGGGAAAACCAACCTCAACTAGAAGCTGAAGCAGGTATGTAAATGTAAAAATTATGAGTTTGATATATTTAAAATTTTCCTAGTGTAAAATATGAAGCTTAATTTTTATTTGATGAACTAATTTGAAAAATATTTTTCAATGTACATAGAGAGAGATATTCCTCAAAACATTGATGATGAGATACAAAAGTTTGAAAGAGAAAGTGAAAAAGATATTGAACCAATGATTGAAGATGGTGAAAATGTTGAAAGAAATTCAAGTGAAGAAATTGAATCACAAGGTATGTACATAAATATATATGTGTGTGTGTGTGTGTGTGTGTGTGTGTTGAACACATGCACGTATTATTGAAATTATACGTATATTTATTAATTTAGTTATTTATTGAATACGTAAACTTATTATGTACCGTTCATTCGAATATGTATAGATGAAATCAATGTCGATGATGAGATGTTAGAAAATGTTGACACTCACACATATGGAGATAAAAGAGTTGACCATTATATACGATATTATGTTAACCTCATTTTTAATACGTACTTCATAAAGGAAAATGTGACAGTTGAAGCCCAAATGTTGAAGGTCTCCTATCATTAAGGAAATTAAAAGAAGCTACGACTTTATTGGGTATTTGAAAATCAACCAAAGATATAAAAAAAATGAAGGAAAATGTGATAGAAATTATAAATAGTGCTATAAATTCAATTAGAAGATCTAGACAGAAAAATGTTTCAGTTGTACATAGAGAAATACATATGGCAGTGGTTTCATCAAGTACTAAAGAGAATCACTTGGTAAAATCTATGGCACGAGCATTAGGAACCTCACGAAAAACTTTGCACAAACATCGGAAATTTCGGTTGCAAATAGATGTAAATGATGAACTCGCTTATTGGAGAGCTATTTGTAGGCAACAATACAAAGATTAACTTGGATAAAATGTTAAAAAAATAATATATGAATATTGGAAGAACAATTTGAATGTTTCACCAACTGCAAAGCATGTGATGTGAAGAAGAATAGCACAAAATTAGTACGAACAACATGAAAAACATTTCTTGGAAACCACTCAGATAGAGTTGTTCAACAAGTTCAAAGAAGAGAATCGTGAAATTAATGTGTGAATCAGTGCTTTTGTTCAACAAAAACCATGGTATGTAAAACCTATCACCGTACGCGACACTTGTTGTTTTTGTTATCATGTGGAATTTGAGTTATATTATGACACATTCCTTAATTTTGGTAGAACATTTTGGAAGGATTCACCTCCTCCTTCCACTATTCGTGATTTCATATCTCAAATTCTATGTGGAAGACAAAGTGATGAACTATTTTACGAAAATAAATGTGTTGGTGGTAAAAAATGCGATGATTGTGGAAATTTGACTAAATTTCAAAAAAAATATCATATTGATATAAATGATCAATCATTGTCCAACATGAAAGTGAAATGGAAGAGATATGAATATATCCATACATCAATTCAAGGTGCAAATAATGCTAAAAGAATTGAATTACGAGAAGAAGAATTTTTTGTGATAGAATTTTTGAGAAAGTTTGAGGAAAAAATTTATAAATACACCAAGCATTCTCATAGAGCTCGATGGAAAGACTTGCAATTCAAAAAATCCCGTGAAGTTTTTCCACCAGGGACCATTTTGTCATTAACTGATTTTGCAAAAAACTACACATTTGTTCCATAAAAAAGAAATTCAGAGTGAATACTATCATTCTGACCAAGTCTCCATGCTTGTCCATATTCTATATAGACATGCTGAACAAAACGTTGATCATATAGAAAGCACCAGTGAAAATCGACATGTTATTAAAGAATATCACTTTTATATCAATGATGATCGTACACATGATACATTTCTTGTACAACAATGTTTTGGAAAGATTTATGACTCCTTGAAAAGTCTTGGAATAACATTCAATGAACATTGGATATGGTCAGATGGATGCGTAGGTCAATTCAAATCTGCACGATCATTCTTTTGGGTGTGTTGTCTTAATAAGAAAACTTACATTAAACATTGTTGGAATTTCTTTGAGACTGGTCATGGAAAAGGAGAACATGACGGTGTAGGGGCATGCATAAAACAAGCACTTTGAAGACATAAAATGAACCAATCTGCAAGCTTGTGGACGCTAAAGAAGTTTTTCAATGGTGCATCGCTGCTCTAAGCCATGTGACTAACTGATCAAGGGAAGTGCAAAGGTACATTAAATTTAATTTTTATTGGATATCTAATTTTAAATAGTATACATTTATCACAATTTGATTATCTTTGATTGTATTTTGGTATCATATTTACATTCTTCTTTGAATTTTCCATATAAAGGTTTTTTTGGCATATTGGGATCGAAGAAGTAGATAGATCAATTGGAAATGACGTTGAAACAATAAAAGGGACTCAAAAATTACATTCAATTAAAGCAAAGCTGTCCAGAAATGTGATTACATTAGATAAAAGAAAATATTCTTGTTTTTGTCATGTTTGCATAGACAACACATAATCCAATGATGTTTGTGAAAACAAAATGTATTTAAAAGATTGGAAACATATAGAGATAAATACAAAGGGAAAAATGTCTGGTGCAATGTTTGAAAAAATGCAATTAGAGGAGACTACAATATCATTTGATAGTGATTGAGTTTCTGATCTTGTTAGAGAAGGTAACATTTGAATTTCTTTCAAATGATAAAGATCTAGAAACAAATTTAAATACATAAGTTTGTTAAGCTTGTTTTATTGTGCAGGAGATGTTTTTGCTATAATTGCACCAATTGACAACGATGGAAATGTGAAGTATTATTTGATGTGTTGCACTGAACGAAAAATGAAATTATTAGAAAACTATAATGATCACGGGTTTCCATATGAAATAGGATCTATTATACTGAAAGTTTATTTTTTCAGACAAACTAATCAAAGTGGGGATTTTTTTTACTTTGAAGACTGTGAACATGATGTCATAAATTGTCAATACAATCACTTGGTGTGTGCAGCACGCATAAAGTTAATAGAGGTTCAATCAAAGAAAAAAAAGAAATTAAGAAATGGAAAATGTCAAAATTCGATCATGAACGGATTATTGAAGATGGCATTCCATTGGAATTTTTTTGATTGAACTGCCCAACAATTTCTTCTCTTTGGATTATGCTTTAGAACTTCCAAAACTCAACTAAAAATTGAGCTACCTTGTTATGTTTTATGTGGAAGTGTTTGCACATGTACAAATTTTTTTGGTACATGCACACTAGGATCAACTGAAAGTAGCTTTTCTATACATGCATTGATGAAAAATGTTGCATGTATTGGATATATATATATATATATATATATATATGTTCTAGAATGAAATTAACTGTTCAAGTAGTTTTACTATATGTGCATTGATGAAAAATGTTTCACGTACTGAATATATATGTTCTAGAATGCAATTAGCTGAAAGTAGTTTTTCTATGTGCATTGATGAAAAATGTTGCACGTACTAGATATATACACAGACTCAATGTGACCAGTTTTTCTCATGGGATTTTCTGATAAAAAGTATGGAATGTAAATAAATCATCCACAGTATAGTTTTTTACGAAGATTCCTTTCAGACAAGAGACTCGGAGCACTTATCCAACTTTTGGTGGGATTTGACCCACATCTCTATTTCTGATAGAAAATCTAGTACAAAAATTTTCTGTCCAATGGTCGGATATGTTCTAGGAAATTAACTAAAAGTAGCTTTTCTATGTGCATTGATGAAAAATGTTGCACGTATTGGATATATGTATATGTATATGTATATGTATATGTATATGTATATATATATATATATATATATATATATATGTTCTAGAATGAAATTAATTGTTCCATTAGATTTTCCCATGTGCATTGACGAAAATGTTTCCACGTCTTGAATATATATATGTTCTAGAATACTTAATTAACTGAAAGTAGCTTTTCTATGTGCATTGATGAAAAATGTTGCATGGATATATATGTTCTAGAATGGAATTAACTGAAAGTAGCTTTTTTATACATGTGCATTGATGAAAAATAATGGATATATATATATATATATTGCATTTTTTAAATTTTATGATTGCTTTCAACACATCTAACAAGACCTAGAATCAATATGTATATAGATACATCAATATGTGTTGTACTTCACAACATTACTTCACATGCCAAATGTACTTCAACCATTCAAAACTTGAGTTTTAAAAACTTTTTGATTATATCACTTATTCTTACATGCCAAATGTACTTCAACCATCCAAAACTTGAGTTTTAAAAACTTTTTGATTATATCACAACATTACTTCACATGCCATGCCAATTGTAGTTCAACTATCCAATAAAAACATTTAACATTATATCACATGCCAAATGTATATCAACCATCCAAAACTTAGGTTTTAATTTAACAAAAAATTATAGATCATAACATTACTTCACATGCCAAATGTACTTCAATCATCCAAAACTTAAGTTTAAAAAAAAAAAAATTATAACACAACATTACTTCACATGCCAAATGTAGTTCAAAATAGAAACATTAATTTATAGATCACAACGTTACTAGTAGTTCAACTATCCAAAACTTAAGTTTTAAAAACCAAACAAATTATAACACAAAATTACTTCACATGCCAAATGTACTTCAACCATCCAAAACTTAAGTTTTAAAAACATTATATATCACATTCACATATACCAAATGTAGTTTACATAAAATATGTCCAAAATTTGTAGATCTCACAAGTATCAAGTATCAGGTTATATATATGATTGCATCAGATAATATATAAAAAAGTAAATTTAAGACTAGAAATCATCCATCAAATACAGATGGATGTAGTGTCTTTCCCAGCAAAGTCTCAATCCGCGAGCTATCCTGCGAAGCATGGGGAACCTGTACACAATGCACGTACAAACATTAAAATTTGATGTTTTAAAATTGGTTGAGAATATATAGAACTTCATGTAAAAAACAAAATATTAAAAAAAAATCATGCAATACCTCATGAGGTTCCCTCTCCATTTGTTTCTCGTCAACTACAACTTCCCCCATGGGAACATCTCCAGTAGTAAACTGTAGAATATACATGTACAGTTATATATATATATATATATATATATATATATATATATATATATATATATATATATATATATATATATATATATATATATATAATTATTTTCAATAATATTAAAAAAAAATTAGACAACTTGTTCAAATGGTTGAAATGTTGTGGATATTCCTATCTCCATCGCTAGAGTCCGTGGAGAAAATAAATCCTCTATAGAAACCTAAAATTAAAAAAAATAATTTAAGTATAAAATAACTCAAGATCAAGATCTCAGTTTATAATAAAACTTTTAAACTTCAATTTATAAATTATAAATTAAAAACATATATATTTAAAAGTGAAAAATTGAATACTTCTGTTGGTGGATTTGGCACATCTCCAAAGAGAGGCTCCAAAAGAAAATCTCCAAAAACCTAAAATTCAAAAAATTTAAAATAACTCAAGATATAGATATATCTCATTTTTTAATGGAACTTTTTGAGGTGGAATATATATAACTTAAAAATATATAAATTTTAAAAGTGAAAAATTGTCCATAAGTGTTGTGAACCTGACACATCTCCTAAGGAAGTAGAAGGTACATCTCCTAAGGAAGAAGAAGGTATTGCCATCCCAAAAACATCAGACGGTATCAGAATCTATTAAAAAAATTTATTGTATATACATGAAAATGTACATGTGTGCACAATTATTTATTTCAAAAATATCAAGTTTAAAAAACACTAACATTTACCAACATATCTTGATGGTGAGACCCATCTTGATTGTTTGAACCTGAGGCTTCGAACATGATATTAACATTTTCTTCATTCATCAAACGTGACAACTGGAAATGGTGATAACATATAATATACCTTTTTGTTATATTAATGTACATACAAATAAATGTATGTATATATATATATTTATAACAAATTGTATGTATGTGTTAAAATAATTGAATCCTAACCATTAACAAATATCGTTCCCATGCCCTCTTCCTCATGAACAATTAGGTCATGCCAACCATTACGACAATTATTTGCACATGTTTTCAGATCTTCAACACTCATGTTGTCAATCTCTTCATCTGCATAATACAAAAAATTGGCGTGTGCATTCTCACGAGCTCTTTGTTGATTCAGACAAACATCGACTCCACCCATTCCACTGTGAACATTGTCGATGATGGCATCCCTTGCTTTTCGACTAATTTGAGAAGTGGCTTCCATCTCTGACCACAAATTTTCGACACAAACAGGTTGACTAACCAATGGTGGCTCAGGACGAGGCAACTTAGCATCACGCCTAGTGCCCCTACAGACACACAATCGACCTTTCCCAGGACCAAAAAATTCAAAGGGAAAGTCATTGTAATTGGGTTTCAGTTCCAAAAATAATTCTGCATAAAATAATTTTTTAAAATAAAGTGGAACCTCGTCATTCCATGGGAGTCTTCCATAAGCCACAAGGTGTCTATCATACAAATAGTGAGCTATATCAGGGTGCTTGAAATATTTCACCTTCAACATCTTTCTTTTCAACCCTTATTTCAAATTAAACATAACTTTGCCATTGTTGTTGTAACTCTTTCTTTAACAACCTCCCATTTATTGAGCCCCATCACTGTTTCCTTCCTTTTTCTCATGACATCCACAAAATTATCCGTGGTTGGCCCAAGATTTTGATACACACCTACTAGTTGGCCTAAAGAATGTGTAAATATTTCCAAGCTTTGTCGACTCTCCGCAAGTAGAGTCAAAGACATGAGATCTCTCTGCAATTTTACATGAAGTTGTTGACACCTTTCTAAGGTGCATTGCTGCATGTTTCTTTCCCACGGTATATCGGAAATTGCAACCGGATATGTCATGGTGGGTGGACAACCTTCTTCTTGAATGAAGCGTTCTGCCCTACGTCTATTTCGACCAACATTTGGAGAATTTTCAGCCTCTGCATCAATATATAAAATTTTGTATATTAGAAAAAACACATGTAAAAAAAATTGTACAAATTGAATGAAAAAAATATTCAAATTGATGGAAACCTCGATGTGGTTGGCTAGCATCTTCCCCACCCTAAAACTGTTGAGAACCAGAATGACCCTGCTGAGAACCAACACCACCAGCCATTGATTGGCCTTCGAGGGAGTAAATATCACCACCTTCACGCAACCTGCTAGCACTTATTGATGGCCCTCTAAGGGGATTTGAACCACCACCAACCTCTCGAGACGAGAGAGAAGCTTCATAAACAAATACGAATTTATGATCAATTGAAAAATACATTCATACATATAAATACACGTACATATTCATTGATTAAATTGCGTGAACCATACCACGACTGGGTGAACCATCGGCATGCTCCGTGGATGGAGTAGAGACCCTTCTCCTCTTAGCTCCTAAGAAATAAAAAATGAAACTCATTAACAACTAATTTAACTCACAAAGCCTATTAAAAAAAAATTCCATATGTACCCACATGTATGAATATTTAAGATTATATTTAAATACCATGAACATCCCTCGATCCCTGATCCCCCCCTCTCCTAGAGATATGGGGTTTTGTTGATCTTCGTCATTCATCCTCCATGATATATATATCTATGGTGGACATTTACAATTATTTTTTTAAATGACTAATTTAAAATAAATTCAAAATAAATTTCAGAAAATTAATGTAATTTACTGTACACAAGTTATGTAAAACACAAATTTCAAAGCACTAATTGATGTGTGAAACTCAATTTAAGCAAAAAAAATTATAAAAATGATAAGTTCACCAAATTGTGCTTTACATGGTGGGAGCACACTTGGTATAAAATTGAAAAAAACACATTGTCATTAAAAAAGAAGTGAAACTCCATTAAACAAAAATTTGTTGAATTCCTCGCATTTTAATTTTATAAAAATGTGAAGTTCACCACTTGTTGCAAATGTGAAGTTCACCAAGTTGCGCTTTACATGGTGTGGTAGGAGCACACTTGGTATATAATTGAAAAATGCACATGGTCATTAAAAAAGACGCATTTATAAGTACAAAACACACACATATCCAAGATATGTTACAATTTCCATCAATAAATTTTGAAGGAGAGCGTCTCAACACTAATTCATCTTTGAGAGATGAATCTTGAATTTTTGAAGAAGAGCATCTCAAAACTAATTCATCTTTGAGAAATGAATCTTGAATTTTTGAAGAAGAGCGTCTCAAAACTAATTCAACTTTGAGAGATGAATCTTGCATTGGCATTGCTCCGTATAATTCTAATTCATCTATTAATTCATCTTTTATAGATGAATCCTAAATTATCATTTCCCCACGCAGTAGATAAGTAGACATCTTATTCACATTTGAACAATGTATTATACTAAAAAATTGAAATTGGCTAACAATATTGTTTGATATTCCATGCAGTTCTTTTAGCGTCTCCTTTTTAACTTGGTACACGCCATTCATCTGGTTGCACACAAGTTCAGAATTGGTGAAAACTATAATTCCATTTGATCCATACTCCATAGATGTTCCCAAGCCTTCTATCAATCCAATATAATATGCCTCGTTGTTTGTTGTTCTTCCCGATATATTCATTTTTCTTTGGACAACTTTGCTAGTTGCAATATTGGAAAGCACATATGTAAGCACTGCTTTCCCTAGATTGGGATAGCAAGAAACACCTATGAATAATTTCCATTTTTCAACCATATTTAGTGGTTTTTTATCCCTAAAAAAAAAAAACAAATTCAATAAAAATATATATTAAATTGACATTTATTGCAAATGCATGGGAGAAATGACACATGTGCATGAGATAAATGACATGTGCATGGTTTATCTTAAAGTTTCACTTAGAAATTTTATGGTAGAATTCACATCTAGAATTAATGGGAGGAAGCCTTTAGTTTGTGGGAGAAATGAAATTTATGCACTTAGTTTGTGCGAGAAATGACACATGTACACAGTTTTGTTATAGAGATTGAGTTTTGGGGCATTTACTGGATATGTCACCTTTGAGAAAAGATGAGATCTAGAGGTGCTACCTGGCCCTTTACAGACTCTGCCTTTAGAACTTGTAGAAGTTAACACTCGACAGATAGACTAAAATCCTATGGAAGTTCAAAATCCTATGAGAGTTCAGCCACTTTAGGTTCAATTTTTAGGCCTTAAAGTTTGAGAGAAATGACATTTACATGGTTTGCAAAATTATTTTATGCACTTACAAAAAACATGCTTTAGAGTTAATGGGAGAAAAGAAACATGACATGTATGTTTTAAAAACTTTGCCTAAGAATTTATGGGAGAAATGACACATGTACACAGTTTTCCTTAAAGTGGTTGAGGTTAATGGATATTAAAATGAAGAACTTCTATTTAGATATGTTACAGAGATTAACTGTAGGGGAATTTACTGGATATGTCACCTTTGATAAAATATGAGATTCGGAGGCTACCTGGCACTTTATAGACTCTACCTTTAGAACTTGTAGAAGTTAACACCAACTGACAGACTAAAATCCTATGGAAGTTCAAAATTCTATGAGAGTTCAGCCACTTTAGGTTCAATTTTTAGGCCTTAAAGCTTAAGAGAAATGACATTTACATAGTTTGCAAAATTATTTTATGCACTTACAAAAAACATGCTTTAAAGTTAATGGGAGAAAGCCAACATGACATGTATGCTTTAAAAACTATGCCTAAGAATTTATGGGAGAAATGACACATGTACATAGTTTGCCTTAAAGTTGTTGTGTTTTATGGATCTATTAAAATGAAAAACTTCTATTTATATCTGTTACAAAGATTGACTATAGGGGCATTTAATCGATATGTCACCTTTGAGAAAATATGAGATCCAGAGGCTACCTGGCCCTTTACAGACTCTGCCTTTAGAACTTGTAGAAGTTAACACTCAACCGACAGACTAAAATCCTATGGAAGTTCAAAATTCTATGAGAGCAAGGAAAATTTTAAGGTCGGAAATTTTGAGCAGGGTTAAATGCTTGAGCCCGATCAAAGACTTATGTGTTAATCTAGCACAAATACCCACCAAAAGTCTAGTCATGGATATAGTGGTCGCTGACGTTCCCCCAAAGTATGGCATGCTTTTGTCCAGATCTTGAGGAGCTAAACTTCTGGGACACCTCCAACTTGACATGTTTTATGCTACCATCCCAGTTTTTAACCAAACAAGGAGACTCTATCAGGAATCTCACATGAAGCATATGGTAAGCAGCCTAGATAGACCCAACAACACCCCTATCTATTCCATTCATTCAGACTTGGACTCATTCATCTTGTATAATGAAAATGACCTTGATGAGCAAGTAAATGAAAATTGTGAAGATATAGGCACATTACAACAATCAGATTAGCTCCTCTATGATGATTTTGATAGTCAAGACTATCACAACCCTAAAACACCACAAGATAAAAAAACTGTATTGGATTTACTGCAAATTGAAAATGAAATGTCAGAAACAAAAACCAGTTTAGGACAGGAAACAGGTTGCTTAAAGGGAAGACATACATCAGAAACCCAACCCTTCCCTTTTACCTACTCCAAAATGCTAAGATCCCATCATAGAAAAAAAAGCCTAGGTAATCCTAAACAAAGAAATCTTATGTTCTTACCTTCTCTAGAAACCTCATTATCAAATATTCTTGTTCCTCTTGAAAATTTGTTGACCCTTACTGATGTGGCCATCAATCTTAAAGGGATATCTGTTGAGACTGATATAAAGGGATAAAATATAGGAAATCCAAGAATACCCAAGGTGATTAACTTATCCAAAACCTTGTCATCACACACAAAAATCAAATACTTGAGGGTATGTAAGAAATTCCAGGATGCTCTTGTTTATAGAAGTAAAAGCTCAAAACCTGGTGACTTAGACATTGGTCCAAAGAGACATCTTTCCAAGGAGAACTTTGAAACCTTTGGACAAATATTTTTACTAACTAAGAAAACAAAAGGATGCAGACTGTGTATGGACTTTAGACACTTAGTCAAACCCTCCATGGAATACAAATACCCTTTTCCCAAAATAAGTCATCTTATGCCAAAAATAAAAATTTCTAACAAGGTGACTTTGATTGGTAGTGTTTTAGGTTTTCATGAGATGATACCACTTCAAATCAATCAACATAAAGACATTTTCAAAGTCCTTGGGATGACTACATGCTTGACCAAATTTTTCCTGGAATAAAGAAAGCTAAAGACACCTTCCAGGAGGCCACAAATCCTATGACTAACTTTTTCACCATGATTGACATTGACGACTTTGACATTAGTTTAGGAGCTGATGAAGATAGCCTTCTTCAACTAAAATATTTCTTTCACAAAAACAGGGTGTGGGAAAAAAACTCAAAGAAGGAATGTAAAAGTAAACTTGGCATGTTTGAAGAATCTTGGCAGAAATCCTATACTATGCCCTAAAAAATAGATAATCATGTTCCTTATCTCCAAGTGTTGAATGAGAGAGAATTGGTAGATGATCCTGGGGAAGACATGGTAATCAAATACCATGGCCATTCAAAGTCTTAGTTAGAATTTTTCACTCATTGTACATATCATTGTTTGAAGAAAAAGTCAAAAGAAAGATAAACACAAAAACATAGAAAAAATAGAAAAGAGGGCAGACTAAAAAACAAGGTACAACCCCATACCAAAAATAGTAATACTGAAAGTATGCTAATCTAAATTCCACTACTGGTGAAAAAAGAATGTATTGTTCGGTCATCTAGCCTAATCATGGCTGAACATGTTTTAAATTTATTGCTGATAAGTTAGTGAAAAGAATGCTCGTCAAATTATTCAAGTTTGACTTGTTGAAGAAAATAGATTAGGAGAGAAGATACTGGTTCCACATGCTCAGAACAGAACCAAGGAGAAAAATAGGGATGAATAGCAAACTATGCATCTTAGCCCTGATTTTTCTAGCATTATTTTGTACAAAAATAACATTTGTGTGTAGCTTGTTTTTATGCCACAAACCCATGATAAATCAGATTGTCTAATCCTGATTTAGTCATGTTTTCAATTTCATGTTTTTAGCTTAGTGAGTGAATCTTGTCAAACAGTTTAACCTTTACATTTGAGTATAATAGGTAGAGAAGCAAAGGAGTTCATTAGCATAATCTAAACTCCCAGAAGAGATAGGTGTAGAAGTAGATAGCTTGTTTTTGCTTTCAAAATAAAATATCAATGGGTTTGCCAGTTCAAATGCACCGAAGGAAGAAAAAATGTTAGGCAAGTAGGTTGGGTAGGTAAAAGTGAAGTTGTGCTAATCATGCTTTCAGATTTTCAGAATCACTACTTCAGGGAAAGCAACAAAAAAATGAAGAAGAAAATCCGCCAAATGGATGAGGCATTGGTCTCCATAAACCAAGAGATCTAAAATTCTGGACACCTCCTGAAAAGGAGCTGCCCTCCCCAAGTGGAGCCACTGTTAGTCATCAGTAATTTTTTACTGTTTATATGACTAAATTCTTTGTCCTGGATTTCTAGAAACAGAATTCAAGAATCATGTGAGTTCTAGAAATCTCCTCAAAAAGAAAATTTTCACGATCCCACTTCCCTACCGAAGCATGGCCAATCTATCACCCAGATAGAACCAAATATTGGACTAATGTCGCTCACCCTCACTATGTTTGTCACCTGTGCCTATAACCCTATGTCTTTGTTTACCTAAGCCCTCTACTTTCACACCTTGTTTCGCCAAGAAAACCAAACTTTTTCTCCACTCACCAAGTGCCTCAAGGAATGGTGATTTCAAAACTCCCTTTTTGAAGCCCTCTAAAGAAAACAAGGTTTTCTAGTTGTCTAGGATGGTGGTGCCTAATAGAGTGTCAAAATATTGTCCCCTCATCCAGCCCATGATTCAAGCTTTTCAGTCAAAAAACCTATTCCAAGGGAATTACAATGAGTCAACTAGGGTCACCTAGGTCATGCACTATCATAGTTCTGAATTCACTGTTTCACAGATATTCAAGGGTGAATTCAAAAGAAACAAGGTTGGAGATTGTCATTCTCCGAAGAACATCAAGCACTTCCAAGGATATCCTCTTGATCAAGCAGTAAGCCTGCAAAGGAGAAATTTACCATGGACAATCATTTCTGCAGGAATGTTTTGTGAATGATCAAACAGCAGAATACAGTCAAAGAAGGAGGCCTATAAAAACTTATAAAGGCATCCATAGCTGGTAGTAAGACACAAACAAGCTTAAGTTTACAAGGAAGACCAGGATCTCATGATAGATTGTTATGAAGTGCTGCCCATCAAAAGGTCTATGCAGGTCCTAAAAAACAATGGCACATAAGCAACACTGTACATCAATAAAAAGGATCATTAACAAGTGGTTTGGCCTCAAGCATGAATCTGGTAGAGGGACAGCTGCCCTTTGCTTCATTCCTGCAAAGAAGACCAAAAAGCCATCAGATTATCCATAAGGTAAGTTAAAAGAAAAGGATCATCATAAGAAGACTATTCATAGCAAGAGGGAAGTAGCAAGTATGTGTTTAACAGGAATGAAGGTGTATGACTGTTTTGACCAAGAAAATAGAGAAAAACTAGGGTTACAAGGGCAAAGGCCTCCTCTACTCCTTCAAGTGCATAGGGAAGGACTTCAGGAGCAATTAATGAGTTTTGAGAGGTTTCTGAGAACTTAAGAGACAACACTGTCTATTTTTTCCCTAAGTAGCCCCAACACCTAGGAGTTTGGAAAAATGGACAAAGATGGTCACATAATGAAAAATAAAGCCTCCTTCATCACAGCAGAGGACTTAAAAGGTTCTCAAAATACCTCTCTAGGGTTTGGCAAACAATGGCATTAACTCCACTGTAACAGAGAAGGACATAGGATGTATTGTATCAGCAAAAGGATGAAAATTATCAGTTCAAAGGTCTGATTTCTCAAAACAACAGTCAGAAGCAACTTCAAATCATCAAAGAGGGAAAACATGAGTTAAAATTTCCCCAGGAAGTAATTGTGATTAGCACAAGTTCACTGTTGATAAAATAAGTTGTCCAAGTTCAAAGGAAATAGTGATAAAGGGAAGAATTAACAAAGTGAAAAATTTGCTGTGTATAGGTGATAAAAGTCTAAAACAAGTTCTTTCTCCAAAAAGGGCTAAGAGGCATAGGCTTGGTGTTTTCAAGGAGGTTATCAAATTTAAAAGAGCCTTAAGAGGCCTCTGGAAGTTAGAAAGAGGAGCAATGCTTTAAATATGCCACCTGCAAGACCACAAATTAAAAAAGACAGTGAGAGAATTAGAAAGGGAAACAAACCTTATTAAAGTGGGTTTTCACTTTATTTATCAAAGGGTATAAAACAAACTCAACAAGGCATCTTCCCTTTATCATTTGGAGTTTTGTAGACACAGTGAAGATTTTCAGAATTTTCAAACAGAGTTCTCGGGAAAATTTTTCAGGCGTTGCGCTCCTGTAGGGTTGCGTTGCGCGCCTGTAGCCTCTGCTTGTGTATTTTTCCAATGAGCGCTACGTGCCTGTAGAGTGGTGTTGTGCTCTTGGTAGATTTTCCCTCCATGCTAGAGAAGGGCACGACACTATGTTCAGCCACTCGACAACGGTGCACTCCTACCATTACCTGAGTCACCCACCTGGCAGCGCTGCGCTCCTTCCATTTCTCCAGCCTCTGCACGAAGGCACGTTCAGGCAGCTGCCCATGGCGCTGCGCTCCTGCCATTGCTCCAGCCTTCTGCACGACACTCTATTCAGCCAGTCGGCAGCGCTGCGCTCCTACCACTGCTCCAAACATTGAACGACAGTGCGTTCAGTCACCCGACTCCCTCGTTGCTATGCTCCTGCCATGGTTTTGTGCTCCTCCCACAACGTTGTGCTCCAGCCACAGTGCTATGCTCCTGGCACTATTTTGCAGTTTTTGCCCGAATTCAAATTCAGACTGACCCGAGCTTTCCCACAAGCTTCTTGAGCCATTTTCTCTGTTGTGCTGCACTTCAAGATGTATTTTGAACCTTTTCCTCCATATGCATGTCTTCCTAGAGATAAGGCAACTCAAAAATTTGAAATTTGGTTTATGAAAGAGCAGTGAAATCTTAAAGAAGCCCTTGGCCTGCACACCGTTGATGCCTTGACCCAACTAGGAAAATTCATCATCTTCTTTAGATCCTTTTCCACATCATTTCACTAGCAAAGTCATCCCTTTTAAAGATTGCGAGGCAGGGATAAAAATCAAAATGTCTAAAGAGGAGAATGTTAACATTGATGAGTCAAGCCAAAGGCCTAAAAAGAAACCAAAGAAGGGAGGGATGCCAAATAGGTTTGAGCCTATAAACAATGAAGAGCTGATAACATCCCCTACTATTTTGACTTGTTTTCAAGATTTGGGCTGTTATGAATTTTGTAAAAAAGTATGAAATCTCCAAAGTCACCCTCAGTTGACCAAGCTATTTTCCCTAAACCTTCATAAACATCAAGTATGCCTAGCCGGGGTAAAATTTGAGTTGAATCCACATGCTATCTCTAGGGCCACTAATATGCCTTGCATAGGAGAAAGGTGGTTCAAACAAAAGTATCTAGACCTAAGTCACTATCGCCCATTCTTGAAACCAAGTTGTCAAGCTGACTGTAAAACCATGTTCCCCTTCTCTCATATATTAGACAGATATTATCTCCTGATGAGGATCATCATGAAGTATTTCACCTGTGAGGGTAGGTTCTCTAGAGTCTATTCATACCACATAAGGCTCCTCATGCACTTCACCAAAACCAAGCTGCTACACATGCCCTACTATCTGTGCAAAATTATTGAGAAAATGACCTCCATCATGCAGAAAAGGCCTCCCTCCCAGCAAATGTCAAGCCTTTTTCATCATTCCCTCATCAAAGTGATTGTCTCACACCAACTAGAACAACAAGGCATCCCCTGGGAGGTTTTCATCACCCACGATGATTTCACAACTCCACAGCCCACTCCTCTACAAAGTCTGCCATAATCATCTCAAAATCCTCCTCACACACCTCCATCACCCTCCACTGACCTTGGTTCATCTCCTTCATATGAATCATTTCCTCAAATAGACCTTCCTCATTTACCTTCCCCTAAGAAATCAGAAAATGAAGAAGGCAATGATGGCCATGAAGAAAGCAGTAAGGAAGAGGATGATCAAAATGAAGAAAACATTAAAGGAGAGCAAGATAGTCACAAAAAGGAAGATAGCCAAGAAAAAAAAGTGAGGGAAAGGATAATGAGAGTAAAGGGAAAAGTGAAGAAGAAGAAGGTAGTAGTGAGGGAGATAGCCAAGAAGAAATTAATAAAGGCAATGACAGGGATGAATGTGTTGATAAAGATGAAAACAGAGTTGAAATTCGTGAGCCCCATAATGAGAAAAAGAGCCAAAACAGTGGGTCTCATGATGAATAAAATGACATTGATAATGCATATGAAGACAATGGAGAGGAGTCATATGAAAGAAATGAGGAAAAAAAAATGACAGTGACAAGAATGGCAAAGACAGTCAAGAAATAGAGTTTAAAGTTGTTTTCCATAGGCAAGAAAATGATGACAAAAGGGCCAATCAATGAAGGTACCCAAGGCAGTGACCATGAGGAACAAAACAAAATCAGTAAGGAAGACCAAGAGGGTGATGATAGCATGGGAGGAGGTGAATATAATGAAGTAGAAAATAGTGTTAAAAATGCAGAGCTTAAAAAAGATGATGAAGGTGTTGAAAATGATGAAGATTATGGGACAAAAACAGAGTTTAAAGAAGAAGAAAAGTAGAATGATAGTGACCAAGGAGAGACAACCTCTCAAGGGGAAAACAGTCAACTACCCAAAGACAGTCATGGAAATGAATATGTGCCCAACAAGGATCAGAGCGCCTCTAACATTGCAAAAACAGAGAGGGATAGTCCTAAATATGTTGAAAGTGATGGTGGCATAAAGGATAGTGAGGGTTCTTGTCAAAGGGGTAGCCAAAAACAAGGTAAGGGAGATGCACACACAGAGATCATCCATGAGGAGAAAAACAGTCCTAAGTTCACTAGTGATCAAGCTTTTGCAAGTAAATTTTTTTTCCCCTTTCACCTTTACCTATCAAAGAGGAGAGAGTTGTTTGCTGCCTCCAAAGAGAAAGGAGCTATGCACTCCTCCTCAAATCCAATGAAAGACAAAGGAAAACAACAAGCGGAAGAGGAAGAGGACAATCATGAAGAAGAAAAATAATTTGAGCTCATTTACATAGACAGTGATAATGAAAATGAGACAAGAATAGTAAACTCTCTTCTACAAGACCGAAACGCACAGATCAAAGAATTGGAATTTGAGTTAGAGAGGTCTAAGGATCTCATTCACTTTTTGCAGATGCAGAACAAGAAAATGAGTGGCCAACTGGCCATCTATGAAGCAAGGGCACTCAAGTATCAAAAAGAGGCTCAAAGGTCACAAGTGCAGTTGAAGGAATACATGGGCGCCTATGTAGAAAGTGAGGATGAAGAGGGTCAAACTAGAAGGATACCTAGGACTATGGGTCTAAGAAAATCATTGGCCAAGCAAAGAGAGGAAGAATCAGCCCAAGCACAACCATTTCCCCTCACCGAACTCCTTGCCATGGAAATTGAGCATAACAGAGAAACATGGCTTGAGAGAGCCAACATACATCTAGAGGCCAATCTAGAGAAGGCCAACAAAGACTTGAGCTTGCAAAGGAGAATAACTGAGCATTATAAACAAAGAAATCATTTTGAAACGAAAAAGCTCAAAACTGCCCAAAATGAGGGCTCGGCACCAAAATATGAAAAGGACCAAGATAGGCTTAGTATTTTGGCCCAAGTTTCTCTGCAGGTCTCTAATGACCCATGAGGCACCTACATACCAAATTTGAGGCAATTTGGACAACTTTTTGTTTTTTCCAAATTTTGACCCCTAGGAGCGCAACAACCCCTATGCTATGATTTTTCTCAGGGCATCCTCATGAGGTAAGGTTTATATTTTTGGATTTCCCATCACTAGAGGAGTATGCTCACCAAATTTTGGCTCAATTAGATTTGTTTTGACCCCCCAAAAGGGTCAAAAACACTTATTTTTTCACCTTTCTGCCCACTTTTCTGAGCATATGTTGTGCTCCTAGTAGTCTTGGATTTTTCCACTTTTTGGGAAACTTTAAGAGGTAATATTGAAAACATAGAGATATATCTGGAAATTATACTTCCATAGCTTTCCAATGAGCCATCACAGAGCCTTTTTCGACATCGGGAAGGCCTCTAAAACACTGCTGCAAAAAGGCCTATTTTGGTGCTACGCTCCTGGCAGAATTTCAGAGTTCCACATAGTGTGCTACGCTCCTGTAACTGACTGGGAAGAATGTGCATTTGGAAAGTTTTCTTAGGCATTTTAGGCCTAAAAGTCAATGTTATTTCCGTTTATAGTCGGAAAAGATATTTTTTTAGATATTTTTGTGCCTTGGGCTTTGCAAAGCCTCAAGGACAAGTTAGGATATTTCTCTTTGGCCAATAGGCTTCTAGGTGCTCTAGTAGGCTCTCCTCTCCTTATTTTTTATATAAGGCATGAGGATTCATTGTAAACAGTTGGGACTTTATGTGTTTAAGAGCAATACATGGTTTTATGAGCTTGGATAAGATATTGGTTTTATGAAGTGAATGAATGGCTTGTGTGGCTTGATGTTGGAGACGCTTGCTGGCAGGATTCCATAGCTTGGTGAATGGTGATGTTTTCCTAACTTGCTAATGTTTTCTTGTCTTCATTTTGTTTCAGTCTGCTTGGTTACTATAGATCAGAAAAGTATAGGTTGAGATATGCTCATGGAAGCACATCAAACCTCTTGTTTGCTATAGTCTTGATGTTTTCTTCTTTTAGTCATCTTAAGGAATTTTTGATTGCTCCTTAGGCCCACTAAAACTTGTTTCTATTTCATGAATGGTTATTATGTTAGCTTATAAATATGATTCATGGTATGCCCTGCTTATTTAAAGTTTTCAAAACCCTATTGTGAAGCTTTTCTATGAAATACTGATTGATTAGGTTAAGACAAAGAGGCCTTCTTTTGATCTTTCCCTTTGCCCATGCTTACCAACTTGTTTCACAGTTCCCGATAGTTTGATATATGTTGTTTAGGAGTTCCCTCTCCATATATTGAGTTTTTTGTTTATATTATGTGTTTTCTCAAAAAGCTGAAGGTGAATTTTTAAATTTAGGAGTTCTAATGCTTATATGTCTCACCGGAATGTTCATCTTACATGTTTATCAGTTTGAGTATTGTTGATAGAGATTAATGGTTTGCCCTAACTCATGAGTTATTGGTTTCATACTATATATGTTTAATATCTCTTAGTTTTTCCCAAAATTAATGTTCATTACACCTCATCATCACCTAAGGATCCATTAACCTTACTAAATTGGCCCTGCAATACACTTTGATTCATCATTTCGACACCCTCGACTTCATCTGACCCCATAGCCCTATTGATTTGACAGCCTCTCATTCCACCTATCCTACTTAGTCATATTACTCTAACCCAAAAAAACAAACAAGTTACACTTAACAACAAGCCTATCAATCATTCGAAGCAAACAAGTTCACATCCTTTGCACAATAGAGAGAGCCCTCTCTAAGTCCAGGAAGGCTAGGTCCTAGGACTCCAAAGACTGGTCTAATGTTACCTTGTCATTTGGTTAGCGAATATGACAAATCATGGGACCCTAACATAATGGCTATCATGGTGGGACCTTCTGATTTCATAACAATCTAAATACCCCTTAGGAATCCAAAATCCCTTCATCAACAATATCCTATGATTTATAGTCACCTCATCACTATCACTAACACAATGGTGATTATGATGCAACCTCTGATGTTAGTGACAAACTAAGTATCCCTTAGGATTTCAGAAAACTTCATCACATCATAGAGAACTTAGTTGATAGCCTAAGAGTAGAATCTAGCTTTTTCACCATCCTAGAAAATGATGACTCAGCTATAGGACACTCTTACAAACCTTTGGGCTACAGAAACTTAGAAAAACCCCAAAAAATTTCTATATTGGCTTTTTGTCAATATTGGTGGTGGACCATAGACAACATACTTTCAAAACAACTAAAAAAATCCACCTGGCGACTCCACTAGCCTCCAGTAGGCCTTCTAAATTTTACTAGTGCCCTTAGACTCCTGTAGGACTGCATCAAACTAGCCCTAAGAAGTCTAGAAACCTAGTCACACATTGTGTGAGTTTGATAGCACATACAGAGGTCAGCCTTTTGAAGGTAGTCATAAACTTTCAGCCTCTCTAAATTTTGAATTTGAAATCTGGCTTCGCGAAGAATCAATACTAGATATCATCCAGACGCAAACCCTCCTACTATAGTTGATGACCCAGAAAGGATTTTTTGGCAAACTTCTGAAACTGGAAAATTAGCTAGTAATAGGACCATTCATAAAGCAAGCTCTATCCATGAACATCTTACAACATTGCAAGACTCCCAGTTTGACTTGTATCATACTAGAAACCTGTTCAGAACCAAGTCACAAAGTAGAATTGACCATACCGATCTTGAGCCCATAGACTTGTAGCAGAGTCATAGCAGAGAAGTTTCTCCTTCCACACCACCTAATTTCCAACTTCTTCATCACTTTGGCTCCTTTCACCCCAAATATTCTCAGAATCAGTTTACAGGTCTGAGTACTTTCGCCACACCCATTCACACCTCCACTATGCAAACCACTCCATCTCATATCACAAATCCTCCGCTTGTAAATCCACCATTAGCTCCTATCATGGCAACATGGTATCCACCCCTTGTGTTACAGCAACCAATGGTACCTTTTCCAAATGATTACCAATCCAGAATCCCACACTTCACCGGGGCTGAATCCACTACTACCCAACAACATGTAGATAGAATGAATGATGCTTTTGACTACATGGAATTAGAAGAGGAAAAAATGAATATGAGGATGTTTGCCCAAATATTAGGAGGAGAGACTAAGAAATGGTTCAAAATCTTAACTCCCCACAGCATACATGATTTCCCTTCCCTTTACTAAACTTTCATAAAAAAATGGGAAATCAAGAAAAACCCTCTTCAAATCCTCTCAGAATATAGAAACCTCAAAAGAAACATGGGGGAATGTGTCCAAGACTATTGCACTAAGTTCAATAGTGTTTACAACACGCTACCGCCAAACATGAAACTCCCATTAGGCCTAGCCTTAGCCAAATTCCTGGAAGGTTTTGACCCCGACATGGCCTATAAACTGAGAAAAAGAGAGCCCCTAACCTTAGAAGACATGAAAAAAGGAGAGGAGCTATAAGTGTAGAGGCCAAATTAATTGAAAAAAGAGTTAGGCTAAGATCAGAAAAGAGGGTAACTTACAAAGATGACACCATGCCCTCCACCTCCTCATCTGATTCCAATATGGAACACCTTCTTAGGACCATGGAGAGAATGATGGAGAAAATAAGCATAAATGAAAGAGCACCCCCTAGGGACAACCAACCAAATCCCCAAAATAGAAACCAGAATTAGAACTTTAGAAGAGACCCGCCCCAAAACAGACCAAGGGAAAATGATCAACAAATCAGGCCACCCTTCCAAGATAACTATGTTGACGAAGGGGAAAGAGATATTGAACAACCAGATGAAAATCATCTAAACTTAACAGGCTCTGATAGTGAGGGTGAGGTTTTTCTCACAGAAGAAGAACAATGTTTTTTCTCCTCAAACCAGGATGAAACATGCTATGAAGATTTCGAAGACCACGAATTGGGATTAGAAAATGCCATAATGGAATTCCATAGGCAGTATGATCTTAGGAGTAAGAAAAACCAAGACAACTCCAGGAAAAACAACTCAGTCACTGTTGTTAAGAAAATTCCCGAAAAAATTCTTAAAAGAACAACGGACACTAACAATACCATGGCTAAGAAAACTGGTCCTAACAAAGATAAAACTAGCCAACCAAGTGTTGACACAAGCTGTCCTAGCACCTCTACTAGTGGCCCTGAGAAAACTCTACTGACCAAAGCCCTGAATCAAAATCAACAAATTAAAAATGTAGAAAAAATTATGGCTGAGAAAACTGATGTAAATATGTCTAAAACTCAAGTACCTTTCAGTTTTGAAGGAGAGATCACGAAAATCAAAATAACCATCCCTCTCACTGAATTGGTAGCTCAGGATATGTACTGCTTCCAAGTTTTGAATGTTTTGAACATAGGAAATGATACCAGTACTCTGAATTTGACAGATGATAAACTAGAGCTATTGTTTGGACCCAAAGTAGATGGAAAATACCAAGAAGGAGTCGTTCCCCCATTCTATGTTAGCCTAAACATACACGAAAAAATCCTACATAATGCCATGCTAGACTTTGGTGCCTCTCACAACCTCATGCCGAAGGCAGTGATGGAAAAATTAGGCCTAGAAATAACCAGGCCCTACAAAGATCGGTATTCCTTCGATTTGAGCAGGGTTAAATTCTTGGGCCTGATCAAATACTTATGTGTCAATCTAGCGCAAATACCCGCCAAAAGTCTAGTCATGGATATAGTGGTCGTTAACATTCCCCCAAAGAATGGCATGCTTTTGTCTAGATCTTGGGGAGCTAAACTTCTGGAAAACCTCCAACTTGACATGTCTTATGCTACCATCCTAGTTTTTAACCAAACAAGGAGACTCTACCGGGAATCTCACATGAATTATATGGTAAGCAGCCTAGATAGACGCAACAACACCCCTATCTATTCCATTCATTCAAACTTGGACTCATTCATCTTGTATAATGAAAATGACCTTGATGAGAAAGTAAATGAAAATTGTGAAGATCTAGGCACATTACAACAAACAGATCAACTCCTTTATGATGAGTTTGACAGTCAAGACTATCACAACCCTGAAACACCACAAGATAACAAAACTAGACTGGATTTACTACAGATTTAAAATGAAATGTCAGAAACAAAAACCAGTTTAGAACAAGAAACAGGTTGCTTAAAGGGAAGACATACATCAGAAACCCAACCCTTCCCTTTTACCTATTCCAAAATGCTAAGATGTCCTCATAGAACAAAAATCCTAGGTAATCCTAAACAAAGAAATCCTATGTTCTTACCTTATCTAGACACCTCATTATCAAATATTCTTGTTCATCCTGAAAAGCTGTTGACCCTTACTGATGTGGCCATCAATCTTAAAGGGATGTATGTTGAGACTGATATAGAGGGATACAATATAGGTAGTCCAAGAATACCCAAGGTAATTAACTTATCCAAAACCTTTCCATCACACACAAAAATCAAATACTTGAGATTATGCAAGAAATTCCATGATGCTCTTGTTTATAGAAGTAAAAGCTCAAAACCTGATGACTTAGACATTGGTCCAAAGAGACATCTTTCCAAGGAGAACTTTGAAACCTTTGGACAAATCTTGTTACTAACTAAGAAAACCAAAGGATGCAGAATATGTATGGACTTTAGACACTTAGTCAAACCCACCATGGAATACAAACACCCTTTTCCCAAAATAAGTCATCCTATGCCAAAAATAAAAATTTCTAACAAGGTGACTTTGATTGGTAGTGTTTCAGGTTTTCATGAGATGATATCACTTCAAATCAATCAACATAAAGACATTTTCAAAGTTCCTTGGGATGAATACATGCTTGACTAAATTTTTCCTGGAATAAAGAAAGCTAAAGACACCTTCCAGGAGGCCACAACTCCTATTACTAAATTTTTCACCATGATTTACATTGATGACTTTGTCATTAGTTTAGGAGCTGATGAAGATGGCATTCTTAAACTGAAATTTTTTTTTCACAAAAACAGGGTGTGGGAACAAAAATCAAAGAAGGAATGTAAAAGTAAACTTGGCATGTTTGAAGAATCTTGGCAGAAATCCTATACTATGCCCTCAAAAATAGATAGTCATGTTCCTTATCTGCAAGAGTTGAATGAAAGAGAATTGGTAGATGATCTTGGGGAAGACAGGGTAATCAAATACCATGGCCATTCAAAGTCTTAGTTAGAATTTTTCACTCATTTTACATATCATTGTTTGAAGAAAAATTCAAAAGAAAGATAAACACAAAAGCATAGAAAAAATAGAAAAGAGGGCAGAATAAAAAACAAGGTACAACCCCATATCAAAAACAGTAATACTAAAAGTGTGCTAATCTAAATGCTACTACTGGTGCAAAAATAATGTCTTGTTCGATCATCTAGCCTAATCATGGCTGAACATGTTTTAAATTTATTGCTGATAAGTTAGTGAAAAGAATGTTGGTCAAATTATTCAAGCTTGACTTGTCAAAGAAAATAGATTAGGAGAGAAGATACTAGTTCCACATGCTCAAAACAGAACCAAGGAGAAAAATAGGGATGAATAGCAAACTATGCATCTTAGCCTTGATTTTTCTAGTCTTATTTTGTACAAAAATAACATTTGTGTGCAGCTTGTTTTTATGCCACAAACCCATGATAAATTAGATTGTCTAATCTTGATTTAGTCATGTTTTCAATTTCATGTTTTTAGCTTACTGAATGAATCCTGTCAAAAAATTTAACCTTGACAGTTGAATAGAATAGGTAGAGAAGCAAAGGTGTTCATTAGCATAATTTGAACTCCTGGAAGAGATAAGTGTAGAAGTAGATAGTTTTTTTTGCTTTTAAAATAAAAATGTCAATGGGTTTTCTAGTTCAAATGCACCCAAGGAAGAAAAAATGTTAGGCAGGTAGGTTGGGTAGGTAAAAGTGAAGTTGAGCTAATTATGCTTTCAGATTTTCGGAATCACTACTTCAGGGAAAGCAGTAGCAAAAGAAAGAAGAAAGTCCAAGTGGATGAGGCACTGGTCTCCATAAACCAAGAGATCTAAAATTCTGGACACCTCCTGAAAAGGAGTTGCCCTCCCCAAGTGGAGCCACTATTAGTCATCAGTAATTTTTGCCTGTTTAGATGACTAAATGCTTTGTCCTGGATTTCTAGAAACAGAATTCAAGAATCATGTGAGTTCTAGAAATCTCCTCAAAAAGAAAATTTTCACTATCCCACTTCCCTACCGAAGCATTGCCAATCTATCACCCAAATAAAACCAAATCCTAGACTAATCTCCCTCACCCTCACTATGTTTGCCACCTGTGCCTATAACCTTATGTCTCTGTTTGCCTAAGCCCTCTACTTTCACACCTTGTTTCGCCAAGAAAACCAAACTTTTTCCCCACTCACCAAGTGCCTCAAGCAATGGTGATTTCAAAAGTCCCTTTCTGAAGCCCTCTAAAGAAAACAACATTTCTAGTTGTCTAGGATTGCAGTGCCTAATAGAGTGTCAAAACCATATCCCCTCATCCAGACCATGATTCAATATTTTCAGTCAAAAAACCTATTCCAAGGGAATTGCAATGAGTCAAATAGGGTCACCTAGGTCATGCACTATCATAGTTCTAAATTCATTGTTTCACAGATATTCAAGGGTGAAGTCAAAAGTAACAAGGTTGTAGCTTATCATTCTCTGAAGAACATCAAGCACTTCCAAGGATATCCTCTTGATCAAGCAGTAAGCCTGCAAAGGAGAAATTTACCATGGACAAAAATTTCTGCAGGAATGTTTTGTAAATGATCAAACAGCAGAACACAGTCAAAGAAGGAGGCCTATAAAAAATTATAAAGGCATCCACAGTTGGTAGTAAGACACAAACAGGCTTGAGTTTACAAGGAAGACCATGATCTCATGATAGATTGTTATGAAGTGCTGCCCATCAAAAGGTCTATGTAGGTCCTAAAAAACAATGGCACATAAGCAACACTGTACATCAATAAAAAATATCATTAAAAATTGGTTTGCCCTCAAGCATGAATCTGGTAGAGAGACAACTTCCCTTTACTTCATTCCTACAAAGAAGACCTAAAATCCATCAGATTAGCCATAAGGCAAGGTAAAATAAAAGGATCATCATAAGAAGACTATTCAGAGCAAGAGGGAAGCAGCAAGTATGTGTTTAACAGGAATCAAGATGTATGACTGTTTTGACCAAGAAAATAGATAAAAACTAGGGTAACAAGGGCAAAGAACTCCTCTACTCCTTAAAGTGCACAAGGAAGGACTTCAGGAGCAATTAATGAGTTTTGAGAGGTTTCTGAGAACTTAGGAGACAACATTGTCTACCTTTTCCCTAAGCAGCCCCAACACCTAGGAGTTTGGAAAAATGGACAAAGATGGCCACATAATGACAAAGAAAGCCTCCATCATAGCAGAGGGCTTAAAAGGTTCTCAAAATACCTTTCTAGGGTTTGGCAAACAAGGGTATTAACTCCACTGTAACATAGAAGAACAGAGGATGTATTGTATCAGCAAAAGGATGAAAATTATCAGTTCAAAGGTCTGATTTCTCAAAAAAACAGTCAGAAGTATCTTCAAATCATCAAAGAGGGAAAACATGAGTTAAAATTTCCCTAGGAAGTAATTGTGATTAGCACAAGTTCACTGTTGATAAAATAAGTTGTCCAAGTTCAAAGGAGACAGTGATAAAGGGAATAATTGGCAAAATGACAAATTTGCTGTGTATAGGTGATAAAAGTCTAAAACAAGTTCTTTCTCCAAAAAGGGATGAGAGGCATCGACTTGGTGTTTTGAAGGAGGTTGTCAAATTTAAAAGAGCCTTAAGAGGCCTCTGGCAGTTAGAAAGAGGACCAATGCTTTAAATATGGCACTTGCAAGACCACAAAGTAAAAAAGACAGCGAGAGAATTAGAAAGGGAAACAAACCTTATTAAAGTGGGTTTTCACTTTAATTTTTATCAAAGGGTATAACAAAAACTCAACAAGGCATCTTCCCTTTATCATTTGGAGCTTTGCAGACACAGTGAGGGTTTTCAGAATTTTCAAACAAAGTCCTCGGCAAAAATTTTCGGGTGCTGCGCTCCTGTAGGGTTGCGCTGCGTGCCTATAGCCTCCGCCTGTGTATTTTTCCATTGAGAGATGTGCGCCTGTAGAGTAGTGTTTCACTCCTGGAAGATTTTCCCATTGTGCAGGAGAAGGGCACGACACTCCGTTCAGCCACCCGGCAGCGTTGCGCTCCTGCCATTACCCGAGTCACCCGCCTGGCAGCACTGCGCTCCTGCCATTGCTCCTGCCTCTGCAAGAAGGCACGTTCAGGCAATTGCTCACATCGTTGTGCTCCTACCATTGCTCCAACCTTCTGCACAACACTCTATTCAACCACCCGACAGCGTTGCGCTCCTGCCACTACTCCAAACGTTGAACAACAGCACGTTCAGGCACCCGACTCCCTTGGTGTTCGCTCTTGCCAGGGTGCTGCACTCCTACCATAGCGCTGCACTCTGGCCACAATGCTGTGCTCCTGGCACTATTTTTTAGTTGTTGCCCAAATTCAAATTCAGACTGACCCGAGCTTTCCCACAAGCTTTTTGGGCCATTTTCTCTGCTATGTTGTGCTTCAAGAGGTATTTTCAACCCTTTCCTCCATATGCATGTCTTCCTAGAGATAAGGAAACTCAGGAATTTGAAATTTGGTGTAGGAAAGAGTAGTGAAATCTTAAAGAAGCCCTTGGCCTGCACATCGTTGATGCCTTGACCTAGCTAGGAAAATTCATCATATTCTTTAGATCCTTTTGCACATCATTTCACTAGTAGAGTCATCCCTTTTAAAGATTGTGAGGTAGGGGTAAAAATAAAAATGTTTGAAGAGGAGAATGTTAACATTGATGATTCAAGCCAAAGGCCTAAAAATCATCCAAAGAAGGGAGGGATGCCAAATAGGTTTGAGCCTATAAACACTGAAGATATGATAACCCCCCTACTATTTTGACCTATCTCCAAGAGTTGGGCTGCTATGAATTCTGTAAAAAAGTACAAAAGCTTCAGAGTCACCCTTAGTTGACCAAGCTCTTTGCCCTAAACTTTCATAAACATCAAGTATGCCTAGTCGAGGTGAAATTTGAGTTGACTCCATATGCTATCTCTAGGGCCACTAGAATGCCTTGCATAGGAGAAAGGTGGTTCAAACAAAAGTATCTAGACCTAAGTCACTATCGCCCATTCTTGAAACCAAGTTGTCAAGCTGACTGTAAAACCATGTTCCCCTTCTCTCATCTATTAGACATATATGCTCTCATGATGAGGATCATCATGAAGTACCTCACATGTGAGGGTAGGTTCTCCAGAGTCTATTCATACCACATAAGGCTCCTCATGCACTTCACCAAAACCAAGCTGCTACACATGCCCTACTATCTGTGAAAAATTATTGAGAAAATGGCCTCCATCATGCAGAAAAGGCCACCCTCCCAGCAAATGTCAAGCCTTTTTCATCATTCCCTCATCAAAGTGATTGTCTCACACCAACTAGAACAACAAGGCATCCCCTGGGAGGTTTTCATCGCCCATGATGATTTCACAACTCCAGAGCCCACTCCTCTACAAAGTCTTCCACCATCATGTCAAAATCCTCCTCACACACCTCCATCACCCTCCACTGACCTTGGTTCATCTCCTTCACATGAATCATTTCCTCAAATAGACCTTCCCTAAGAAATCAGAAAATGAAGAAGGCGGTGATGGCCATGAAGAATGCAATGATGGCCATGAAGAAATTAGTAAGGAAGAGGATGATCAAAATGAAGAAAACATTCAAGGAGAGGAGGATAGTCACAAAAAGGAAGATAGCTAAGAAAAAAATAGTGAGGGAAAGGATAATGAGAGTAAAGGGAAAAGTGAAGAAGAAGAAGGTAGTAGTGAGGGAGATAGCCAATAAGAAATTAATAAAGGAAATGACAGGGATGAATGTGTTGATAAAGGTGAAAACAGAGTTGAAATTAGTGAACCCCACAATGAGAAAAATAGCCAAAACAGTGGGTCTCATGATGAAGAAAATGACACTGAGAATGCATATGAAGACAGTGGAGATGAGGCATATGAAAGCAATGAGGAAAACAAAAATGGCAGTGACAAGAATGGCAAAGACAATCAAGAAACATAGTTTAAAGTTGTTTTCCATAGGCAAGAAAATGATGACAAAGGGCCAACCAATGAAGGTACCCAAGGCAGTGACCATGAAGAACAAGAAAACAACAGTAAGGAAGAACAACAGGGTGATGATAACATGGAAGGAGGCGAAGAGAATGAAGAAGAAAAAAGTGTTACAAATGCAGAGCTTGAAAAATATGCTGAAGGTGTTGAAAATGATGAAGATTATGGGAAAAAAACAGAGTTTAAAGAAGAAGAAAAGTAGAATGACGATGACCAAGGAGAGGAAACCTCTCAAGGTGAAAAAATTCAACTAACCAAAGATATTAATGGAAATGACGATGTGCCCAACAAGGATCAGAGCACCTCTAACATTGCAAAAAAAAGAGGGACAGTCATAAATATGTTCATAGTGATGGTGGAATAAAGGATAGTGAGGGTGCTTGTCAAAGGGGAAGCCAAAAACAACGTAAGGGAGATGCACACACAAAGATCATCCATGAGGAGAAAAATAACCCTAAGCTCACTAGTGATCAAGATTTGCAAGTAAAACTTATTTCCCCTTTCACCTTTACCTATCAAAGAGGAGAGAGGCATGTGTTTGCTGCCTCCAAAGAGTAAGGGGCCATGCACTTCTCCTCAACTCCAATTAAAGACAAAGGCAAACAAAAAGTGGAAGAGGAAGAGGAGAATCATGAAGAAGAAAAAGAATTTGAGCTCATTCACATAGACAGTGAGGATGAAAATGAGACAAGAATAGTAAACTCTCTTCTACAAGACTGGAACGCGCAGATTAAAGACTTGGAATTTGAGTTAGAGAGGTCTAAGGATCTCATTCACTTTTTGCAGATGTAGAACAAGAAAATGAGTGGAAAACTAGACATATATGAAGCAAGGGCACTCAAGTATCAAAAAGAGGCTCAAAAGTCACAAGTGCAGTTGAAAGAATACATGGGCGCCTATGAAGAAAGTGAGGATGAAGAGGGTCAAACTAGAAGGAGATCTAGGACCATGGGTCTAAGAAAATCATTGGCGAAGCAAAGAGAGGAAGAATCAGCCCAAGCACAACAATTTCCCCTCACCGAACTCCTTGCCATGGAAATTGAGCATAACAAAGAATCATGCCTTGAGAAAGCCAACCTACATCTAGAGGCCAAACTGGAGAAGGTGAACAAAGACTTGAGCTTGCAAAGGAGAATGACTGAGCATTATAAACGGAGAAATCACTTTGCAAGGAAAAAGCGCAAAACTGCCGAAAATGAGGGCCCAACACCAAAAGATGAAAAGGAGCAAGTTAGGCTTAGTATTTTGGCTCAAGTTTCTCTGCATGTCTCCAATGACCCATGAGGCACCTACCTAGCAAATTTGAGGCAATTTGGACAACTTTTTTGTTTTTTTCCAATTTTTGACTCCTAGGAGCACAACACCCCTTGTGCTATGCTTTTTCTCAAGGAATATTCATGAGGAGAGGTTTACATTTTTGGATTCCCCATCACTAGAGGAGTATGATCACCAAATTTCAGCTCAATTGGAGTTGTTTTGACCCCCCAAAAGGGTCAAAAACACTCATTTTTTCACCTTTCTGCCCACTTTTCTGAGCATGTGCTGCGCTCCTGGTAGTCATGGATTTTTCCACTCTTTGGGAAACTTGTAGAGGTCATATTGAAGAAGTAAAGGTATATCTAGAAATTAGACTTCCATATCTTTCCAACGAGCCATCACAGAGCCTTTTCCAACATCGGGAAGGCCTCCAAAACACAGTTGTAAAAAGGCCTATTTTGGTGTTGCGCTCCTGGCAGAATTTCAGAGTTCCACACAGTGTGTTGTGCTCCTGTAACTAACTAGGTATAATGTGCATTTGGAAAGTTTTCTTAGGCATGTCAGGCCTAAAATTCAATGTTATTTCCATTTATAGTCGGAAAAGATATTTTGTTAGATATTTTTGTGCCTTGGGCTTTGCAAAGCCTCAGGGACGAGTTAGTATATTTCTCTTTGGCCAATAGGCTTCTAGGTGCTCTAGTAGGCTCTCCTCTCCTTATTTGTTATATAAGGTGTGAGGATTCATTGTAAACAGTTGGGACTTGATGTGTTCAAGAGAAATACATGGTTTTATGAGCTTGGATAAGATATTGGTTTTATGAAGTGAATGAATGGCTTGTGTGGCTTGATGTTGGAGAAGCTTGCTTGCAGGATTCCATAGCTTGGTGAATGGTGATGTTGTCCTAAATTTTTAATGTTTTCTTGTCTTCATTTTGTTTCAGTCTGCTTGGTTACTATAGATCAGAAAAGTATAGGTTGAGATATGCTCATGGAAGCACCTCAAACCTCCTGTTTGCTATAGTCTTCATGTTTTCTTCTTTTAGTCATCTTGAGGAATTATTGATTGCTCCTTAGGCCCACTAAAACTTGCTTATGTTTCATGAATGGTTAGTATGTTAGCTTAAATATGATTCATGGCATGCCCTGCTTATTTAAAGTTTTCAAAACCCTATTGTGAAGCTTTTCTATAAAATATTGATTGATTAGGTTAAGACAAAGAGGCCTTGTTTCGATCTTGCCCTTTGCCCATGCTTACCAACTTGTTTCATAGTTCCCGATAGTTTGATATATGCTTTTTAGGATTTCCCTCTCCATATATTGATTTTTTTGTTATCTTATGTGTTTTCTCAAAAAGCTGAAGGTGAAATTCTAAAGTTAGGAGTTCTAATGCTTCTATGTCTCACCGGAATGTTCATCTTACATATTTATCAGTTTGAATATTGTTCATAGATATTAATGGTTTGCCCTACCTCGTGATTTATTTCTTTCATACTACATATGTTTAATATCTCTTAGTTTTTCCCAAAATTAATGTTCATTACACCTCATCATCACCTAAGGATCCATTAACCTTGCTAAATCGCCCATGCAATACACTCTGATTCATCATTTTGACACCCTTGACTTCATCTGACCCCATAGCCCTTTTGATTTGACAGCCTCTCATTCCACCTATCCTAATTAGTCATCTTACCCCAACCCAAAAAAAACAAACAAATTACACTTAACAACTAACCTAAAATCAATCATCCGAAGCGAGTAAGTTCACATCCTTTGTGTTAGCCATCAGTAAATTTTGTTTCATCAAATGATGGCTAAAACAAGTCCTGTAGTCTGCAAGAAACAAAATTCCTGCAAAAATTTGTGACTTCTTGCAGACTCTTTGTGCCCCTTGTCCGAAGAGTCCTTTTCCCTTATATGTTTACTTCAAATCCACCAAAAAACCCTGCTATTCCCAAAGAAAATACTGTTTCCTAAAGGTCCCATTTACATCATTTCACCCCCCATATCACTCATTTTTTCCTTTCACCTTATCCTCATTTCTTTCTAAAACCCCCTTTCCCCCCCCTTTCCATTTACCCTCCATTCCCCTCAAAAAACCTTCAAAATCCCTTTTTAAACCTATAAATCCTTTTAATGGTTTAAAAAACCTTCCTTTTTTACTCTATCGGAACTGGAAAAACCCCAAATAATCCATTGATAACACAAAAAACCCACTTATTTTTCTTTTTGTTAAAACACACAAACCTTAAGCCCCTTTGGGTTTGAGCCCCAGCCCTTTCCACCATATAACCTACGTGCTCGACCAAGCACTGGCCCCATTGCATCGGGCATTCTCATCGCATCAGCATTTCCACTAAAAGCCTGCATTTTATTTATAAACCTTCCCCCACTAATGCGATAAGCCCTCCCTTCCTCCGCCCCTAGTCACCTTTCCCCTCCACATGACCATTTCCCAGCGCTAAGTCCTTAACTCCATAGCCCTTCTTTTCTCCGCCACCGGTTCTATGTTCTCACATTAAAATGTGCCTTTTTCATAACCCCTTAAGCCCCCGCCTTTCCCTTCCTCCCCTTTTCTCTTTTCTCTCATCCCCGCCTTGTCACTTTACAAAGTAATCCCAATCGTTGATGTTTAAAGATCAACGACTATCATGCCTCTTCTCCCATCCTTTGATCACTCTCCCCCTACCTATTCCTCCATCCTACGCATCAAATCCACACCGTAGATCTTATAGATCTAACGGTTCTCATCCAACCCGACAACCCAACTCCGCCGGGGCCTACCATCCACTGCATAAAGTGCCCATCCAATCACACTCTGCCACCTGTCTCCCACCAGAGCTCTCGCCTGCGCACCTTTCCTATCATGCCTGATCCACACCATCAGATCTCTTCCCCCTCATTCGACAGTTGTCATCGCATATCGTGCAGTTTCGCTGTCCGGAGTTTAACACTCCAAAATCACGCGATACCGGCGGTATTGAAAATTCCACATGGCGCGATTCAATTGGATCGCATTCGTTTCGTCGAAAACCACTTACCACCTGAATTGAACACGATAACCATTCCTGGTATTTCAAAAACCACTTTTGTCCGAATTTGCGCCAAATGCTATTTTGAATCGGATTTTCACCTATTGTCTTCATGAAACCTCTTCCACCTGCATATTCCACCCCTCTGCAATGCTCCTCCACTCTCACCGACCTCTGTTAATAGTTAAACCAAATTGCAGGGTTTCTTAACGTTTGACGTTTTTTTTGCAGGGTTTTTAAAGGTGCTTAAAAAATTAAAAGGACCCCCATAGTCGGACCAGTGGCGGAAGACTCCCAGTTTGATGATCCTTAGGGTTTAAAGCACAAAGATGGATTTGCCACGATTTTACCTGTTTTATCAGTACCCATTAACGCTGGTAAAACAAATAAAAACCCTTCAACACACTAAAAACCTCTTGTCCATAACAAAGTAGAAAAATAGTGAAGACAGAGGTTAAAGATCAAGAGATTAAAGAAGTTCGGGTGCGCGAGATGAAGAGTTAAAGGATTAAAGGCTTAAATTTACAGTTTGAAGGTTTATACACAGTATCAAGGGTTAAGTGTCAAAGCCGAGGATTAAGGTTTAAACCTACAGTTAAGGGAGGCAGGAAAAGGTAAAAGGAAGATGACAAAGACCAAAACAATAAACACAGTCAGCATATCAGGATTAAAGACTTCGAGATGATTATAACGTTGCGATCAAAAGGCTGGGGACGGTGAACTCGGCGGGAATCACAGCTTCCCGGCCGTACACCAGCTGGAATGGCGTCTGGTTTGTCAAACGTTTTACCGTGGTCTGGTAAGCCCATAATGTCGCTGGTATCCGCTCATCCCAATCATCCCGCTGAGCGTTGCAGATTTTCGTCAAGCCCTTCTCCAGAATCTTATTGAAGGCTTCCACTGTGCCGTTAGCCTGCGGATGGTATGGACTGCTCTTATGATGCTGTATCATAAATGTCTCCAGGAGCGATTTGACCGTGGCATTAATGAAATGCGTGCCTTGATCACTGGTCAGGCTGCGCGGGCAGCCAAAGCGGCTGATGATGTTTTCAAAGATGAACCGACCAGCGGTCTCAGCGGAGCAGTCGCGTACCGCTGCTGCTTCAGCCCATCTCGTGAGATAATCAGTCGCCGTAATGATGTACCGAGCTTTGGAATGGCGAGAAACTGGTGCAATGGGCCCTACAAAATCGATAGCCCACTTCTCAAATGGCCGCAACACATGCACGGGGTGTAGCGAAAGCTCATCTCTGTGCGAAGGCCGTCCCGTCCTCTGACAAATATCGCAACGTTTCACATAGGCCTTACAATCTGCATGCACCGTCGGCCACCATAGACCAGCTTGAAGTACCTTCCTTGCGGTGGGTTTAGCCCCCACGTGTCCGCCCGCAACTCCGTTGTGACATTCCCACATCACCGCTTCCCGTTCATGTTCAAGAACACACCTGCGCAACACCTCATCCAGGCCCAGCTTGTACAGCTGCCCTGCGATCAATTGATAATCGGCCGCCCGGACAACCAAATGGCGTTTCTGAAGCGGCTTGTAATCCTCGGGGCACTGTCCTGTAGTCAGATACGTGGCAATGTCAGCCAGGTAGTCTGGGACCGCTTCAACGCGAAACAGATCAGCATCCGGAAGCTGATCATCTAACGGACCATCGTTTTCCCCCGACTCCAATCGGGATAAATGATCAGGCCCGACATTTAGCCGGCCCAGTTTAACAATTACATCGAACGTAAACTCCTGAAAGAGGAGAAGCCATCGGCAGATCCTTCCTTCCAACACAGGCTTATTGACCAGATATTTTAAGGCCGAATGGTCCGTGAAAAATGTAAACTTATCGCCCAGAAGGTAGTGGCGGAACTTCTGGAGAGAGTACACCATTGCCAGCGCCTCCCGCTCGGTCGTGGTATAATTCTTCTCCGCATTAGATAGGCGTCGGCTGGCGAAGTATACCGGGTGGTCAACTGTCGTTTCCCCGGGTTGCGCTAACACGGCGCCAAGTGCAATCCCGGACGCATCAATGTGCACATGGAACTGCTTATCCCAGTTTGGATGAACGAGAATGGGTGCCGTCGCCAATTTCTCTTTTAACGCGTCCAGTGCCTTCCTGCACTCTGCTGTCCATTCAAAAGCTTCCGAATTCCGCAACAGTTTCTCCAAAGGGGCAGTGATTTTGGCGTAGCTGCGGATAAAACGCCTGTAGTATCCAGTGTGCCCGAGCAATGCCCGCAACTGCTTCATGTTCTCGGGGGCCTCCATGTGGATAATAACCGCGACCTTGGCGGGATCAACGCAGACCCCTTGCTTACACACCACGTGACCCAAGAGTGTGCCGAATGGTACTGCAAAAATACATTTCTTCAAATTCAAGGAAATCTGCAGCTGGCGACACCGATCGAACATAACACGCAACAGGGAGGCGTGTTTCTTCAGCAGGCTGTAAACGGTCCAATCATCCATATAGACTTCCAAGAATTTGTGAATATACTCCCGGAAAGCAGCAATAACAATCCGGGAAAACACGGCTGGCGCGTTCTTCAGTCCAAACGGCATGACATGGTATGCGAATGATCCCCACTCGGTTGTGAATGTCGTCTTTGCCTTGTCCTCTTCAGCGATGCGCACCTGATGGTAGCCCGAAAACCCATCCGTGAAAGAGTAAGCTTCGTTTCCTGCGACATGATCTAGTACTTCGTCGCTGAAGGGAGTGGGAAACGGATCGTGAATACAAGCATTATTCAAACTCCGGTAATCTACGCAGACCCGAATTTCCGCTTTATCCTTCTTGTTCTGGATGACAATGGGACTTACCCACTCAGCTTCCTCTACAAGAAAGATGAGACCTGCAGCCAGAATTTTATCGATCTCCATCTTTACCTTCTCTTTGATGCGTGGATTTAACCGGTAGGGTCGGTGCTTGACCGGCCTGGCTCCTGGTTTCAGTGTGATGCGCATCTCACCCAAATCCCCTTTGATCCCCTTCAGGTCCGCAACTGAAGACGGGAATAGATCTTCATACTTCCGAAGGAGGCTGAAAATTTCTCTGGTCGTCTCCGCGTCCCAGTAATCTCCCACCGTTGCCAGTTTCGGTTTCTCCTCCGTTCCTATGTTCAGCTTCTTTGTCTTTAGGGGCTACAAATGGACTCCTTCTGTCGTTGGCTCGTCGCGGACACTCCGCTCACCCTCCTTCTCGTCAAAATGGAGATGCCTCAGGTCCTCCAAACTGTCATCCCCTGGTTCGCCGTCAACCCGTTGGCAAACCAACTCGCTCTTCACCCCTGAACGTGACGCCACCGGTCCCTCATTGGGCTCGGGATGGCGGAAAAACAGAACCTCCTTGACGGCTTGTAGGGCCTGAGATTCCTGTGCCGTCTCCCCTTCGAATGAGAAACTCTAGACGAACTTCTCCGCAACTGCTTGCCAAGAGCGGGTCCCCCGTTTCCGCTCTTCCGCTAGGTACCAGGCCTGGGGGATTGTACCCAGGGAGTGTATAAATCTGTGGACCCACAACTCCTCAGGGTACCTGGCACTGCACCACTGTTCCTCGCACGCCCGCAAGTGCTGTCGCGGGTCTGAGTCTCCATGGTGTTTAAGTGTAATGCAGGGCCCTTCATCCTCTTTGAAGCGTGCCCGTAGTGCATCCGCCACCAGCTCCCATCGCAGCAGAGTGTTGCGGTGATTGTTCCACCATCGTCTTGATGTTGACTTCAGAGCCACATCCAACAGGGGTATCCGGCATTCTTCTGGGACCCGGTCTTCCACCTTGAGAATAAAAGTATTTACTGCTTGCATGTTTGACAACGTGGGGTACCCGCGGATCTCGGTCCCCACCCACCGGACCTGCGCGATGGCGGCACATCGCCGCGTGGTGGTCTCGTATCCCCCTTGGTGCCAATCTTCCCATGCAAGCTCGGATCCGAGTTCCGAGCTCTGCACACTCCGCCAACTGATAGATCCTGTTGCGGTCGGGTTGATATAATCGTCCCGCCTCCCGGCGGTCATCTGATAGAGGTGGTCCATTATCTGAGCGTCCTCCCGACTATCCACCGGTTTTGTGTATTGCGGTCCCTGATACGGGTCGAGAGGCTGAGTCACCCGTACCTCCCCATCCTCAAAAATCATCAGCTCCTTCTTGAGATCGATGATCGCATAATTCTCAAAAGCCCAATCAATTCCAAGTAAAGCAAGATAGGGGTCCTTATCGCCCATGATATCAATAACTTCAAAGTCGGCATATGTCTTTACCCCCGCAACATCAACCTCGACACCCTCGAGTCGGCCGATTGGCAAAATACAGTACTGGTTCACCATCCTAAGTTGGATCGGGGAATAGGCGAGCCGGGGCTTTCCAAGAGCCTCCCATGTCTTTCGTGGCAATATGTTGACGTCGGACCCCAGGTCCAACATCGTGTCGCTGATTTGGAATCCTGCGATCTGTGTGTTAAGTTGAAATTCTTTGCCCGTTCGTTGTTTGTTTCGCTTGACACGCTGCACGTATTGAGGCGTAGTGTCTACCAAGTTTCTGGGTTCTGCGCGCCCCTGCAGCGCTCCGTCCAACACCTGTCTGAGCTGCTGCCGCAGTACGGTGTCATCAACAATCCTGAGAAACAGCCGGAGCCAGTCCGTAACTACAGCATCTGCGGCGTTCTGATCCCCGGTTTCCGGCAGCTGGGGCTCCTCCAGCCCTCCGTCTTTTCGCAGCTGGGCGAATGCCTCAACCGCCTCCTGAAAGTACTTCTTCTGCACCTCGGGCCGAATCAACTTCTTTGGGGATGCCGGCCGCACCACTCGTACTGGCTCCTTCTCATGGGCATCCTCACCAGTCTTCTTTCCGCCTCTCATTATTATCGCAACATTCTGCATGTCAGGGGTTGCGACCCCTCGCGGTTTTGAGCCTATCAGATTCGTGGCCCTCTGCCGCGCCCGCTCTTCCCACTTTTTGATGAGTTCTGGGCAGTCTTCAGTGGCGTGGGCGTTGACCCGGCACTGGGAGCACCAGGGTCGTCGCGGAAGGGGACATTCTCGAGCCACATGACCCTCTTGGTCACAGTTGTAGCATTTTACCGGCCCGCGTCCTCCTGTTCGGCCTCCCCGCATGCCGCCACCTCTTCCCCTCGCAGCCTCGTTGACCCGGTACGAGGGCCGATCCAGTCGATCCGCAAGTGCGTCTAGCGCCCTGCACTGCTCCGTGTTGTGCGTCGTGGACACACAGAATTCGCAGTATACGTTATTCAGCACCGTGGAGTACTTCTGTAATATCGGGCACATTCGAGGAGGATGCCCTATCGTTCGGCAAATTTCGCAGTAGTCTGGGGTGGAGGACCCCGGTTGCGGTGGAAACCCCGCAAAGGCCTGTTGCGTCTGGTATACCCCCTGCGGGTTCATTGCCGTGCCACCCCCTGGTGGTGGCCCCCCCTGGATAGCCGCAACTGAGGGTCCAACTCCCGCGCCGCGCAACCGAGGACATTCGGTTGCGACGTGCCCCTCGACCAGGCAATGAGTACACCAACCATTCGGTCGCGCCGGTCTTGCTGGCTGAATTTCCTTGAGCTTTTCCGTCAAACTGGCGATCTGGTGTTGCAACCCTATCAGCGAAGGGTCTTGCGGAGCCAGCCCCCCCCTGTATTCCTGGGGGTATCCCGCCATGGCTTCAATCTTCATGGCTTGCTCCAAAGCATCCTGCAGATTATCAATCTTCTGCTGAGTGAGAGGGGTTCGCGTCAAGGGAAGTAGAGCCTTGATGAACCAGTCCCTCTGGTGGTTTGGATCGATCGGGTAGCTCAGTTTCCCGATCGCGTCCTTGAATCGCCGCATCAACTCCCATGCGGTTTCACCTTCCTTCTGCTTAATTTCCCATAGCTCGGACAGACCCTGCTGGTCCGTCTGGGGGAGCTTGAATTCGCGGACAAAATCCCGCTTTACGTCCGCAATTACAGGATTAGGGTGCACCTCAGACCACTTGATGAACCACCGCAGAGCTCTCTCTCTGAGCGTGGTTTGAAACTCTATCAACTTCCCTGCATCCGGTGTCTGTCGAGCCCTCCAGATGGCTTCGCACAGATACCAGTGTTGTTCTACATCGTCGTTTCGCCGGCCAGAGAACTCTGGGTACCGGGTGAAAGATCCAGCCATGTATACTGGCGGCGAATTAACCAAGATAAAACCTCCAGGTCCTGGTTGCGTAACGGTCCCGCTAGGAAAAAAACTACTACTCGTAACGCTGCTGCTACTGGGCGTTACCGGCGCCGCTGAACTACTAGATAACTGACTTAATGCTTGTAACTGAACAAAAATATTTCTTAAAGGTTGATAAAGTACCAGGGGAAGGTCGGGATCCTGGCCATGCGGACGGTGTGACGTAGGGCTGTTTGGAGGGGTGGGTGCCGTCTGATCCTGAAACATCTGCTGCATTACGTCGTACCATTCATCATCGGAACTTTCTTCGGGCTGCATCTTTTCCTTATCTTTGTTAATCGTTACTGCTCTTTCTCGCATCCTCGGGCTCCCATGCACCCACTGTACGTCTGCTGCTGTCCCGTCTCCTGTCCGGGTATCCAATCCCATGGTTCTTGTCCTCTGAGGCGCCTCCTTCTAGTTTTTCTTCCCGATCTCTCTTCTCTTCAAATCTCTCGTTACCCTTCTTCGCCACCTATCGGCGATCTGTGCCCGCCGATGTGCACGTAACTCCCGCAACTTGCATGCGGCCTCAACGTCCATCCCCCGTTCCCTACTCCTACAGTCTACACAGCATCGGTCCCCTCAATCCTTCCCCCAGTACGGGTGGTTTACGCTTCCATACTCGTTTTGTGGAATTCAATCAACCCTTCGTCCACCATTAGGGCTTTGATCCACAGCGGAATCTCTTTCAACAGTTTTCCCCTCAGCCCTGAGTGAAACACAGCCTCAGCCTTTGAGAAAGATTGGTAGCACTCAGCGGAAAACTCCACAACGTATCCTTCCAACGTGGTCTTTACCCAAAAATCCACTGCGCGGGTTACTTCAGTATCTACCCGGTGCAGCGCTACCAAATCTTCGTGCGCCCACCTGCGGTTTATCTTCCGTAAGCCTTCTTGGGCCACCTTTGCTCGTAACCTCCGCAACCAGTTGTAAAGATCCGTGGGAAACCTTCCCCAGAAAATTTCGTACGTATCGCTAGCTGAGTCAGAGAAAAGAACAAGCTCCCTGACCGCCGCCTCCCTTTTCTTAATCAGCTCCGCCTGCTGAGTAATAAAATGGTCAAGATGATCATCCCACCATCGCCGTATTGCTCCTTCAAAGATCCTCGAGACCATGATCTAGATCCCCTCAGAACATGCGTGTCCCGGCAACGGAACCATTTGTTGGCGAAAAATAAGATCTCGCGGGCAAGACCCAGGTTCAAAGGGTTGAGGCCAACAAGGGTCCGGTGTAGTCTAGTAACACGCCGGCATTTTCACCCTGTTCAGGAAGAACAGAGCGTCTCACCCGAGGCGTGCCGCGACCACATGGGAAAGGGGAAGAAATCACAGACGAGGAATAAACCCGCAACCACAGAAAGAAAGAGAATCCATTACATATACCAGAATATTCATGCAAGATCACCAATCAAGTAGACAGACAGTTGCAACTTAAAAATTTTAAAGCAGTGTAAACACATCATAACCCATAACCCAAAACATAGAGACAGCAATCCTTCTTTATATTATTCTTCAGCCGAGTACATGATTACATAGCTTCCTTCTCTGATAACTCATAAATCAGATACAGATGGATCTAAGAACATAGAATACAAAACATAGAGAGTAGAGACCAATGGAGAGAACAAGTCTGATTCCTCCGCGGCTGCTTCCACGTTCAATCATCCCGCAACAGCAACCGATCAACCAATCTCTCCCTTCTTCAGCCGGGTGATTGCCTTTTATTCACCCGCTCGTCGCGACTGGCGGCTTCTCTGCGTCTTTGCTCTGGCTTTTCCCGACTTCTCTTCTGATGTCTGCATGTTCTACTTCCTGTTTTCTGTTGTATCTCTTTCATCTGTACTTATCTCTGTTCCATCTCCAGTTATCAAGTGCTTCCGCACCGCCTTGGTAGCTCCGCAACTCCTGGTCGCGCGGTGCGGTCGCATTAGCTATGTGTATTCCCTCCGCA